>BSBM01001499.1:522500-586177 GCA_027924585.1 Larix kaempferi | reverse complement strand
CTAGAAAGTTATATAAAGTTATGATGAAGTATCACAAAAATTGCTTACTAGGATTGCACAACTAGTGAGAATTCAGGACTCCCAAATAGTCAATAAAGGGTATGAGACTTGTAACATAATATATGACATATTAATCAACTCCAAGAACAATAATTACTTCATTTGGATCAATACTCATTTATTTATCAAATGCATTATGAAAACTAGTCAAATTCTAGGAAAATCTAGAAGGGGTGGAGAAAACTCAGAATAATTCAGACTTCTATAATATTAAATTATATGAATGATATCATAGGTTTATAATGATTGTAATTACATTATATATGATCCAAGAGGCTTCTCAAAATATTACAAAACCTATGCTCCTTCTCAACACAACAATCTAGCACTGGAAATCCACATGAAACTTGGAGATTCAAACCATATAATTCATGATGCTTCTTTTGAAATTCGAACCAGAATTGATCAGCTACAGGAACTGCAATAAAACTCAATGATAATGGATAAATACCATCATCCTCTCACAGGAAGAATCATCACATCACCCATCTTGGACTAGGGGTGCATTTCCGAAGTCTCTAAGGTACGATTGCTCTCATACCATTTCTCAAACTAACAAAAGATGTGAATGGGGGTGCACACTAGTTTATTTATAAAGAGAGGATGACTTGAGGAGCAAATATCGTTAGCTAATGAACCCTTGTGACTAGATAAGGAAATCTAGCTTTCCTTCCTTTTTCCTTTTTCCTTTGCTTTCCTCCTTTTTCTTTTTCTGTTTTCTTTTCAACTTTCTACTTTAGTTTTTTCTGGCTTTTCTAATTTATCCTGCTTTTATGAACTTTCCTTCTTTTATTATTTATCCTGCTTTCTGCTTTTGTGTTGTTTTTCCTGAGTTATTTTTTCTTTTATTATTTGCTCCATCTTTCTTTCCTTTTTCCTGATTTTCTAGATTAAGGTGCTTTCTCACTTAACTTATTCTTCAAGTCATCTCCAAGTCAACCTCATCCACTAATGCACCCTAGTGGAGCATTATCCTCATTTATTTATGATAAAATTATTAAATGCATGAAAAATTAATTATTCCAAGTGCATAATAAATGTTGGATAAAATTTAATTCACACTCGTAATTAATTAAATGCCTGGAATTCAAAATTAACCCCACAGTAAATGAAGTTGTCTCCTCGACACAGGGGATTGGTTGGGTTAGGAACTTGATCCAATGTTCACTATTGATGGGACATGACATGATACCCTAATGGTTATGCCCACATAAGAACAAGAGAATTTTGATGAATGTGCTTGTGTAGGCACTATAAATAGTCACAGCAGATCTAATGAACAAGTAAATCAATCACAACAGATGAACATAGAAAATATGGTGTAAAACTGTGCAAAACATGCATCAATGCTCAATATCCCAGTAAGGGTGAAGGATTACAATAGAATACAGTAACAATGACTGAGCAATTCGAATTTCCTAAGGAGGACATTCGAATCACTGAATGGAGTAGCTTGACTCCAACTAGGAGTCCTTATCATCAATTAGTGGTGGTCATCCAAGTGTCAATCTGAGTCTAACTGAGTGTAACATGTGTAATTGAAGTGTGTAGCACTGATATAGGGAAGTGGGGCTCAATGGAGGGTGCATGGGAGGCTAAATGAAGTCAGAACAAGTCATCTAGTCAATTTGGAGGTCCAACGGAAGTGAAACAGTCAGTCGAGAGTGAAACTAGCCTCAAATCAGGGAGAATCGGAGCTAACTGAGTGTAACTGAAGTGGAACTGCAGTGGTAGGTGAAGAAGTGCTCCCTTCTCTGGCAGTAGGTGAGAATTGGGTGCCTTCCTGACTAAGAGGGATAAAACTCTGAAGTAAGTGGCTCTCGAGTGCTAGAATAAGGTGGCTAAGGTGCTGGAGGCGTCAACCTGGTGACTGGGATGCATGCAAAGTGCATGCAAACCCTAGAATTTGCATGCAAGATCCTGAAAAAGATGATGTGGATATCCGAACACCCCCCCTCAAGCTAGACTATGATGTGCAAAAAAAATAATGTAGGGCCCTGGTAACTAAGACCAAAGGTCACCCCATACAATAATAATCCAAACTAATAACAGTCAATAAGCCAAGGAAATGGGGAAAACCTCATGGAAAAAATACCCCCCCTCAAAAATAGACTGTAGCATACCAAAATATTTAACTGCTCCAAAATCAAGTAGATATGTCTGGAGGTATCTTACTCTTGGGAGCAAATGGATCATGCTCCAAAAACATGTGCTTGAATTCTCCATCAGTGGATGCAAGCGAATGTGGAGACTTTATGAACTTGCTCTTCATACCGAAAATGGTGAGAACAAATTTGAAAATATAAGGATGATCCTGGAACCTGTGATTCGAACCAAGTGACGTAGGATAAGCTCCAATAAGATCAAATAGCTCTTGAAACTTGAACTTCTTATCAATAGAAGTTAAATCAGCTCCAAAAATAGATGAATGGTTTCTTGAGATCTCCTTTGAACCAACAAGGGTGAGATCAAAACCAAAATCAGCAAAAAGTGCATGAGAATTGAACTCAAGCGAATGGTAGTGCTCTTCATCTTCATTAAAAATATGAGAAACTTTGCAAATGATAGAACATAAGTCTATAGGAGGCATGCAATCAAGTAGGGCGAATGCTTCACCTCCAAAATCATATTTTACCTCCAAAACTTCAAGTAGATCATTATTCTGCATGCCGACAAACTCATGTGAAAGAGAGGATTCAAGAACCTCTTTGGAATCTAGAGTATGAGCTTGTTTATCTTGCTCAGAATTCGAAATAGAAGACTTTGAGAGAGTGAGTTTTGAATCTATAGTTTCTTCTTCATCTTGAACAATTGTTGAGGCCAAGATATGATCGGAAAGAACACATAAGGAGATCTCACTGGGCTTGTTCTCCAAAAGGCTAGCATGATCCTCTTCTTCCTGCTTTCCAAATTCTCTGTCAAGTTGGACCCATAGATCACTTGGATTTTCAGCAGTATTACTGAGGTACCACATACAAGGAGACATAGCAAGACACATTGCTCCAAAATCTCTGTCACAATCATTAAGCCAATCATTCTCCTCTTCATCGGAATCAAAATCTCTTGTATTACCAATGCACATATCAAAAAGACATTGTCTCTTCAAGAATGCAATCATCTTTGGTTTCCATTCATCATAGTTGAATGGAGTAAGAATATTTTGTGAAGAAGAAGTCTCCATCTTTGCATTAGCAAATGCACATGGAGGAAGTAAGAAACCTACAAATCACACACAAACAAACACTATGTTTTCAGCCTTGCATGCACATGAGCGAATGCACATGAGATTTTGCATGCCACTGCTGAAATATATTGGTGAGCAAAGATTGCTCTCTCTTCATGTAGAACACTTGTAGAAAAGAAATCTTGTCCCTGCCATGGCTCTGATACCATGTAAAATTAGTCACATCAGATCTAATGAACAAGTAAATCAATCACAACAGATGAACATAGAAAATATGGTGTAAAACTGTGCAAAACATGCATCAGTGCTCAATATACCAGTAAGGGTGAATGATTACAATAGAATACAGTAACAATGACTGAGCAATTTGAATTGCCTAAGGAGGACATTCGAATCACTAAATGGAGTAGCTTGACTCCAACTAGGAGTCCTCATCATCAATTAGTGGTGGTCATCAATGCACAAGAACCAGTCATCCAGGTGTCAATCTGAGTCTAACTAAGTGTAACATGTGTAACTGAAGTGTGTAGCATTGATATAGGGAATTGGGCTCAGTGGAGGGAGCATGGGAGGCTAACTGAAGTCAGAACAAGTCATCTAGTCAATCTGGAGGTCCAACGGAAGTGAAATCGTCAGTCGGGAGTGAAACTAGCCTCAAATCAGGGAGAATCGGAGCTAACTGAGTGTAACTGAAGTGGAATTGCAGTGGTAGGTGAAGAAGTGCGCCCTTCTCTGGTATTAGGTGAGAAGTGGGTGCCTTCCTGACTAGGAGGGCTAAAACTCTGAAGTAAGTGGCTCCCGGGTGCTAGAATAAGGTGGCTAAGGTGCTAGAGGCATCAACGTGGTGACTGGGATGCATGCAAAGTGCATGCAAACCCTAGAATTTGCATGCAAACCCTAATTGCATGCAAGATCCTAAAAAAGATGATGTGGATATCCGAACAGGCACTTGTGATGAAAAAAGAGGCAACATGGATAGTGTTGTGACTAGAAATGAAGACTAGGTTGTTGAACTTGACATAAAGTTTGATGAATATAATGGTGGGGTTGGAATCCATGAGGTTCTAATTGAAGCTGAAAAATATGAATCTATAGAGGAAATTGCAAAGTATAAGATAAACTATGAGAAGGATGAAGTTACGTTTGATGAGGGGATGAAGATCAATGAGGAAAAAAAATTGATTGAAGTGATGAGGAATGGAGTGAAAAGCCAACATGAAGCCAGTAATCCTGCAATAATGAATGAAGTTGCAGAAGATAAAGAAGAAATTGATGGGTACATAGGTACTATAGGAAGACTTAATAATTTCATAGATACTATAGGGAAAGTAGTTAAGAGCATTGACCAGAACGAAAGTCCATGGAAGAAAGAAGAAAAAGGATTTGCGAATATTTTTGTTTTTTTATTGATGACCTATGTGAGTGTGCATGTGTTTTGACTAGTCATGGAAATGAAAAGGACTATGTTGAGGATGTCAATGAAGTAGGAATCCCAAAGTGGAGTGTGATGAAATATCAATCCAAGTGAAAAGGATTGAAAGTATGCTATTTGGAGAAATGGGTTAAGATCTCATACCAATTGAGGCAGAGTTTAAAATTGTGGATGTTGTTTCTCTTAGTAGCATGGTCATGTTGATAGAATTTTTGGATGTAAGGGAAGAAGGGCGAGTGGTTATAGATTTAACCCATGATGAATCCCTCAAACATGATGATACAAAGTTGCAGTCATAGCTGCTGACATGAACAAGGTATTCCATGTAACACAATGAATACTACATTTTGAGCCTACAAAGATTGTTTTGATTGAAGTTGAATCTATTGATATGTTGAGGAATGCAGTCATCAAGATGCATAATGAAGAAAGAAGGATTATAGGGGATATGGAGGTAAATGAGAAGAAGGCCCACATAGAGTTCCATGATATTTTGAATGAATTATTTGTCTATGATTGTATAGGGATATTTTGCATAGATATGATTGAATCTAAGAAATATCGTAGAACTAAAATTACAAGGGCTAAGTGTAAGGATAAAGAGTATGACACCAAGGTTATGCCTAGATTGGAGAAGTATGATATGACTAAGTTTCCAATAGTAGAGAGAAGCGGAGATGGAGAATATTTGGAAATGGAATCATGGAAGAATGCCAAGAAAGAAAAACATTTGAATAGTGAAAGCAAGATATAACCTTGGTAGAAGACCATAAGCATCCGAGAGATCTTGGAAGTGGAAGAAGAAGATAAAGAAGAAGTATAAAATCCCATAGTTCCAAGTATGGATGTAGAAGAAGAAAAAGAAATTGAATTATTAAATTTTATGTGAATCATTATATAAGCCTAGCTGAGATTGAGACTAGCAGGCAATTTTTGTCAATAATCTAAAGTTTTTGGTGATCCTATAGGCATGTGTGTAACTTTATTTTATTTTGTAGCACCTATGTTATTTTTGTTGCTATTTGTATGAAGATCTGAACTGAAGACACTCAGTAGTAGATATTGAGAAGTATTTGTAGTTGTAGGTTGTTGTGAGTTTGACTTCTAGGTTCATGGAGTCACTGAAAATATTCATTGTTAGGTTGAGAAGTTATTGGGAGTAATCCTGTTGCAAGTTGCAAAAAAGGTCAGCTAGTTGTTGTTTTGTACACATGATTAAGGGTGAGAATGTTGGGAGTAATTATCTCTCCAACTCTTCTACCATAGAAATCAAGTGAAGATACCCTAGTGTGGAGAAATTTCCTAGAAGAAGTTGCAAAGGAATAAATATTTTTTTTTACTAAGTTTCAAAGAGAATCTTATAGGTACTATGAAATAACCCCAACAATGAATCAGGTAATGACACGTGGAAGCATCCAAGAGGGTATCTATGTAGAGCATCAGTGTGGTGAATAAGAGTGTAGTAGAGGAACCCTAATGGGGAAAGATTGATATAAAATCAGATATCGACACATGGCAGATGCCAAGAGGGCATTAGATGTTATCCAACATATTTGTTAGTATGAATGCTCATGAGGAGCCCTGATTAATTTGGTCCAACAACTAGTCGAAACTTAGCATGCAGATGCAACTAGGTGGTTGTTGGAGTGTTAGCATCAAACCGACAATAAAATAAGTTCAAGGAATTCCTAATGGATAAGTCTGACATGACACATGCCATCATTATGGTGTTGGCACATCGAATATGAATAGTAGAGTTGGATAGGTGAGGACAATTAGCCTAATGTCACTGGAATATCTGTGCTAGGAGTTCACACCAAACGAAGGGATAACATACAAGATTGATAAATATTTAGAGAGAATTCACTTGTGGTGGGAATTGGGGTTGCATTGTAGTGCACACTTTGGTAAGGTTGATGAGAATAGAGTGATGCATCATTGATGATGCATTGGGGTCCTAAAGATGGCCTTGTGTGGAAAGGCCGAAGTGTGGAGCATTGACAGAAAGGTGGAAATGGAATAGTATCAAGAAGTGATAGGAGATATGATGCGGTGTGTGTAAATGACACACCATTTTAGGAAAATTAGAGAAGAAGGTTGATTGGAGATCAGTTCCAGCATATTTTTGTAGGTCTAGTAAACAAATTCGAGTTATTTGATAACCATTGGATGGCATTGAAATTTGATTACCAATCACTAGATCTGAGGTCGGAGAGGACTAGAGTATTCATTCCATTTTAGAGAAGTTGAGAGGAAAGGAGAGAAGGAGTGGGAAGGATCAACAAGCTAAAGTTAATGGAAAAAGTAAATGTTGTCAGTATGGGGTGTTAATGCGGATCCAAAAAGAATGCCTCCAGTACATGGGAAATTAAAATTAGGTGTGGATCAAGGAGCTTACAATGTATTGTAAGTAATTATGATTGGACTGGAATTGAATGATCCATTTGTGGGTGGCTTGGCAATGCACCCTAACTTGGGACAGAATAATAAAAAAGGCTTTGAAGGGCACTCGGTCTGCTATCTATTTCATGAAGCTTTGGAAGATATGGAACACCTTTTCATCTCTTTCCCCATCAGTAGGTAGCTCTAGTACCAAGGGGAAATCACTTTTCATCAGACTGGTCACAACCTTGCAAGTATCATAGACACCTGACTAACTCGAGGGGAAAAATATCCTCAAACAACATAGTAAATAGAGTTTGGAAACTCTTCCTAGGCTTCCTTCTTTGGAAAGTATGGAAAGAAAGAAATTGCCACATTTTTCACAACTCCAACTTACCTCTCCACCAATTTTGAAGGAAAATCCAAATGGACATCAAGGAAACAATCAATTCAACCCAGTTCCCCCCCACAAACTAGGACGGGTCCAATCTAGACATGGAGATACTTCATGCTGAGAACCTACAACAGTCACCTTATCCCACAAACTATATAACAAGAAGAATTCATCCCATAAGCCCAAACTTGTGGGACCCTCCGAACATTGGATTTGAGAATCTTAACTTTGATGGGATAAGAAAGGGTAGTCCTAGACCAACAGGTTTTGGTGGGGTCTTTAGGGACCACAATAGTAGGATCATCATATTCCAAGCAGACTGATCCAGATTTATGTGAGAAAAAAATGAAAGAGAATATATATATATTCAAGGACACATATATGTGGAAAGAAACAAAGTGACACAGTAAACTTGGATTCTATTAAATGAATGAAACATAACAAAGTGTAAAATAAAAGCAGCTAGAATGGTGATAGCTATAACTCTAAAAAGAGATGTGGCTGCTACGCTCATTCATGACAAGCTTAATATATGAAGAGGCTGAAGGAGCCTATTTATCACAAAAATGAAGGAAATAACCCTAAACATCCAAAAAACTAACCCTAGAAGATGAACTACCATAAAGTTTGTGGCCCCTGAGGTGGTTAGTTAAACAATCAACTTCCCAAGGTCATAACTTTTGCATACGATCTTTGTTTACGGTGCTCGATAGTCCATTGGAAAGGTTTTCCCGAGATATACAAATTTTGACTAGGGCCAATGCATGCCATTGGAAACCATTGGCCCCACTAAATCTCCAAAAACCATCGTTTAGGGCCTCAAAACAACCGCAGAAGTTCGAGACCTGAAAAACTGTAGAAAAGTTACTAGAAAATAGCCAAACTGGAAAACTATTTTGAGCCAGTGGAATATGTGTGTTGCCACCCATGTACATTTGCATCAGTCCTCCCCCATTAGGAAGCAATGTCTCCATTATGTTGAGTGCCCCATGTTGAAATTGACTCCTAGTGAGACACTTACCTTGGTGGAGTAGTTTCCCTGCTTTGAGAACCCGATATAGTTGGATCTTCTACTGGAGGGTGCCATTAAACTGTGTTCCCATGATCCGATCAATAGTTTCCTATTCCATGCAATCATGATTAATCTCTGTAGGTTTCAATTTCTCTTCCACCTCCGAGGTGTCCAATAATGGTGGAAAATATAGGGGAAGGAGCTCCACATTGAATACTATGTGGAGGACAAGGAATGGAGGAATGTTTAATTCGAAGGCATTGTCACCAACTTCCTTGGTGATGCTATACGAACCATATCAAAGTGGATGAAGCTTGAGATGGGGTCCTGTGAGCCTCTCTTTCAACAAATGCAAGAAAACCTTATCACCCACTTGGAACTTGTGTGGAACCTAATGTTGTTCATGTCGCTACTTGTATGTAGTGTTGTCCTTTTCCAAAATCTCATGGACCTATTGGAAGATGTGCTGGATTCATTCAACAAATATGGTGTCCTTATCATCCTCAGTATGAGCATGGGAATATTCCTCCCATGTGGATGTAATGGGTAAAGCTACATCAATTTTGTGGCTAATGGTTGGAAGCCCAAACACACTTGAAAAGGGATGTGGTCGATAGAGCTATGAAGGGATCTATTATAGTTATGTTGAACATAAGGAAGTCTCTCATCACAAGTGCAAGGATGTTTAGAATTGTACATCCTTAGAATATGCACAATTATCCTGTTGACTACCTCTGTTTGTCCATCAGTCTGGGGGTAGAAGGCAATTGATTTAGTGAGCTTAGTATCCATCAATGGCCATAGGATGAACCAGAAATTTGGATTAGGAACATGTTTTCCCAATCTCAAATGATAGTTTGTGGAATCCAAAAACAAACCCAAACACGCTCGACGAAGAGCTTAGCAGTGGCTTCAGTAGAGATGTTCTTCTTGCAAGCGATCAAAATGGACATCTTAGAGAAGCGATCCATGACCAAAAACACATAGTCATTACCATGCTTGGTTGAAGGTAGTCTGGACATGTAATCCATGGAGATGGAGTCCCATTGCCCATTAGGAGTGGGAAGAGGGGTGTACAATCTCTTCTTTTTTATGACAGGTTTCGCGATGGCACAGGTAGTGCAAGATCTGATGTATCGGATGACATAGTGTGAAATCTTGGGCCAATAAAAATACTTTTACAATATGGCCACTATCGTTTCGATGCCGAAGCGCCCTACAACCCAACTATAATATGCTTCCCAAATCATGTTCGAATGCTCGCTTGAAGGAACACAGATATGACCTAGCTGGCATAGAAATCCTTCTTGGAGATGAAAGTCTTCCACGAGTGTGCCTGCACATAAGGCTTGATATATGGGAGAAAACTCGGGATCATTGATATATAGTTGAGGCCACTCGAAAGCCTTGTCGCCACAAGAATTGAGCACCATGGTTAGTGCTTCTATTGGAGGTCGATTGAAGCAATCAATGAATCAATTGGTCCTTCCCTTTGGGTGTAGTTGCTGCAAGTAAGTGGGCCACTTCTAGTGGCGGTCATTTTGTAACTTTGCTTGGGTTTGCATGAATGACAGGGGCTTGTGATCAGCATGGATGACTGTTTATTTTCCAAGGATGTAATGATTCCATTGGCGGTAGGATTGGACAATGGAATACATTTCCTTGTCATAGGTGGGGTCTCACTGTGATATACCACTGGATGGCTACGCTGAGTGAGGACTACATCAACAACATAGTCCGAAGAATCTATCTCAATATCAAAGGATTGTTGCAGATCTAGTAAGGAAAGGATGGGAGTCAAACATAAGCGTTGCCTCAGATCCTCAAATGCGTGTTTCTATGGCTTGGACCAGATCAACTTGGCCTTATATCCCCCTTTTGTCACCTGGATAAGGGGCCAAGCAATATTAGAGAATCCCAACACTAATCTATGATAGAAGCTGGCAAGGCATAGGAAGTTGAGAAGCTATGTGAGAGTTGTCAGGGTTGGCCAATCATGAATGGCTTGGATCTTGGCTAGATCTACATGAACACCATGTTCATCTACAATGTATCTAATATACTAGACCCCCTCCATGCCAAATTAGCACTTCTCTAGATTGGTGTTTAACTTGTGTCGTTGCAGGGTATTGAGAACCTGGTGGATATGCTGCAAATGTTCCACCCTTGTGATGTTGTATATGAGTATATCATCTATATATACAACCACAAAATAATTGGTGAATGGCCGTAGGATATTTTCCATCATCCTCATGAAGGTTGTTGGAGCATTAGTCAAGCCAAAAGGCATGAACAACCACTCAAAAATGCCTTCCCGAGATTTGAAGGCAGTCTCCCAAACATCAATCTGCTCAATTGACACTTGATGGTAGCTAGACTTCAGATCAGTCTTACTAAAATATTTGGCACCCCTGAGCTAGCCAATAAGGTCAACGATTTGGGGAATGGGATACTGATTCCAGACTGTGATCTTGTTTAGAGCTTGGTAGTCAATACACAGTCGCCATGTCCCATATTTCTTTTGTACCAAGACAATTGGGCTCCCACAAGGTGGGGCGGTAGGTTGAATGTACCTCTTTTGGATTAGATCTTGAATCTTCCATTTGATTTCTTCATTTTCCATGAGGTAACGCATGTATACTGGCCTGTTAGGTAAAGGAAAAATAGGTATAAAATCAATCGAATGTTTGACCTGACAATGTATTGGCACCTTAGTAGGTGTGGTGAATATGTTTTTGTATGCTTCCATGATCTTGTCCACCTGTTTCTGCTGCATAGAGGGGTTCTGTGTGGAGGTGGTGGATGTTGCTGTGATCTTTCATTCTCGTTCAAAACAAACCATGAAGAGGACAAATTTCCCTGTCTAGGAGATTACCTTCCGGCACAACTTAGCTATGATGAAGGACACTACAGTAGTGGGAAGTTTCTCTAGTATCCTGTAGATTTTCTTTACCAAAGTAATAATGACACTACGAGGTTTAGACTCATACACAACATGACGCTTCCACATAAATGGTTGTCCTAAAAGAACATCAGAAACTTCAAGTAGGGAAACATCACACATTACCTCATCTTTAAAGGGATTGATGCCATAGGAGAGGTGGTACTATTGACTAACGGAGATGTCTCATCCCCAGCTCATCCAACTGATATTGTATGGTTGGGGATGTGGAATCGTCAAAAGGTTCAATATTTTGACAACCTCGACTGAGATGAGGTTCTTCTGGATACCACTATCAACAATGAAATGTAGTGGAGTCCCATGCACCCATAGTTTTGAATGGAAGAGGCATTCCTCTTCCTTTGGCTCCTCCGACTCTTCTGGTTGTATCTTTGCGGTTGCTATGGTGGCACTAGGTTCCATATAAATGATCTTCTTTCCCCTTTATTTCTCTACATCAAATTATGAGCTACAGTTTGGATTTAGGTATTTCATACATCAGTGTTGTGCTAGAGGCTCTTGTGCAATTCGCACCCCTTCCTACTATCCTTATTTGATTTCCCATTACCCTTCCTCGCTTGCAGCTTGGGATGGTTTTCGGGGATTTGCATGTCCTTTCTCTATCCTTTTCTTTGTGAATTAGGGAGACCTTTTCCAGGATTCTACTGTTGATTTGTAGACCTAAAATCCTGCTTATTCTTTTACTTAAATTTCTACTCGATATTGATAACATATCGATAAGCTGCTCCTAGTGAGGATATGTCCAGGAAATCCATCTTCATCTAAATGTACCTATGTAGGAAACTACGGTACTTTAGGACCAAGTGTCATTCAGAGTCTCTAATACCCAGTTTGGAGCATAGGGAATGGAACACGTTGGTAAATTTTGGCAATTCCTAGTCTTTCTTATGGCGAAAAGTTGTCCACCTAGTGTACTGGTCATCATAAGTTCCAGTTGGGTAGAACTCCTCCTTGGCCATGTCAAAAAAATACACCCAAGTGGGGTCTGTATTGAATAGTTTAGTCTCATCTCTTTCATGCATCTCACAGTACCCGTCCCACAAGCCTTTGTTAAAGGGGAGGGACTTAAGGAGAATGAATGTGATCTTTTCTTTGTCGAAAAACTTTTGAGCAGAGAAGTAACCCTCTAATAGTTTTAACCTTTTATCCAAAGCATCTACATCTATATTTCCTTCAAATAAGTTAATGTCAAATTTAAATTATACCTTGAATGGAGTAGCACCCCCGAAACAACTACTCGTTGAAGGTGCATCTACCGCCGTCGACATTCTTTGAAGGATCTTGGTGAAATTATCCATCATCTCATTCCTCTGTTGCGCAAGGGATTCCTCAAGCAACAAATTAATAGGAACTCGTACTCTGTCATCTCTCTTTTCTTCCCCCTCCATGTGATTCTGCTTGGAATAATGAGAGGGGTTTTCCCCAAGCTCAACTAGTTTGCGACACAACTCTCAATATTCCGATCTCATCGAGGACATGCACTAAGAAACCACAAGAGCAGAAGGATCTAATACCACTGATCTGGATTTATGTAAGAATGAAATGAATGAGCATATATATATTCACATACATAGATATATGCCAACAAACACAGTGATATAGTAAACTCATATTCTATTAAATGAATGAAATAGAACAAATTGTAAAATAAAAGCAGCAAGAATGGTTGTAGTTATATCTCTAAGAGATGTGGCGGCTACACTCATTTGTGACAAGATGAATACAAGAAGAGGCCAAAAGATCCTATTTATCATAATTAGGAGGGAAAGAACCCTAAACATCCAAAAACCTAACCCTAGAAGATCAACCATAATAAATTTTGCGGCCCCAAGGTGGTTAGTTGAACAATCAACTTCCTAGGGTCATAAATTTTGCATACGATCTCCATTTGGCATGCTCGATAGTCTATTGGAAAAGTATTCCTGAGATCTAGAAATTTATACTAGGGGCCAATGCATGCCATTGGAAACCATTCTCCCCCCTTCCCCCCCCCTTCGAATCTCCAAAAAACATCGTTTAGGGCCTCAAAATGGCCTGGAAGTTCAGGACTCGAAAAATAGTAGAAAAATTACTAGAAGACTACCAAAATGGAAAAAACATTGAGCCAGTTTAATATGTGGGTGTCCACCTTTATCCATATGGATCACAGACTCAATGGGAAATTATAGTAACAATGCAGCGGAGTTGTTTTCCATGCTGAAAGGAATCTTTATTGCAAGGCAGGAACACTACTCCAAATTAATCATTGATGGTGACTCTAAGCTAATGATACATATCCTCAACAAACTCCTCAATGGTTCCAAGATCAACAAAGTAAATATGAGTTGGTGTCTAGCATCCAAAATGGAAATGTTAGCTGCTAAACTTGATCGCTCCTTGGTCATTGTCACCCACCATGTCAGAAGGGAGGCCAATAAGCTGGAAGATAGACTAGCCAACTAGGGGATAGATCATCCTAGGGATGAGTGCAATCAGTGATGAAAAGACAATGCCAGAGCGACCCTCAAAGACGAGTGCGACAGACTCAACAATCAAGATATCACCCCCCACGTCAGGTGCTAAGAGGGTGAACAGCTAACCACAAATTCCTAAAAGGCAGTAAGATGCATCAGTTGATGCATGCAACATGACGTGTAGCATTCAAGAAGAGGTTTTAGAACTCAGGGACTATACCAACTCTCGCTAGTGTGTTAATATGGGCCATCATTATCATATTTTCATAGGTTGTCTAGTACACGAGTCTGTAAACTCACTTGTGCAGAATTTCACAGCTACCCAGGTTTACAGTAGGAATGATGAGTTCCCATCTTATGCTTTCAAATGATGCCTCCGAAAGTGGATAATTCAGCTCAAGAATAGACTCAAAATTGTTAAGTGTGTTCACCCACAAGATTATCAACCCCATTCCTTATACATCGTGCATGTTTCCTAGCTTGAGTTCTCTCTTCATGACTCATCTATTTGGGTTTTGCTGCATAGAGCAGTCATCATGGAAAGAATGAAGGTCACCAAATGAGATATAAATAATGGGCCGCACCGAATGCACATGTCAAGGGATTTGAAAGAAATGGGAAGGGTTCAGGAATTATTTGAGCATGACCTTCCTGAATCTTCTAGAGCTCGCACCATTTTTATGGAGAATCATCTGATGAAAAAGTAGCATAGGCCACTAGCCATCTAGTGAGAGGAATCCTTTGGCAGGATGGTGGAAGATGTGGGGTCCTCTTGCACCATAGAAACCCGCCACACAAAGACTCTGGAGGTCTATTGGATGATGAAGGCCCTCTTGACCATGGCTATGGAATTCTACCTTCAAGGGAACCTCATGAATGCTAATGAGACTCCTCCCCTAGGAAATCGACTTGAGAACCTGGAATCTAGAAGTCAGCACTTGTTTCGTTCTCAACAAGGGAAAGCCACTTGAATCAATGCAAAGTTGGATGCTTTGGTACATGCTTACACAAGAAAAACCTTCAGTGATCCTCTGCCTGATAGGCCTGAAAATAGGTAACTTGTGTATAGGAGATGCCCCACGACGATCAACCGTGAGATGAAGCGTGAGGATCTAGGTTTCGTGCTATCTATGGTTTTTATTTATGATGATGATTAGGTGTTATATCCTTACAGATGTGTTTTTTTACTACTTGTTGGATCGGGTATTTTCATGGTTATATGGCCATAAACCTCGACCTATGGGGCAATTGCATTCAAAACTACTCTAAATTGAACTACGAGTGTCATATCTAGTTAAACTAGGGTCTTTCCGGGGACTTAGATTGTTTCTTTTAACATAACAATGATATGGCTCTATACAGTTTTACATTTTTAGTTTAATATAATTTTCCGAACCTTACAAAAAAAATATACCTTACCCTTCCAACAATTTTACATGGTTCATCATCACTCAAATAAACATGTCCAAAATCACCATGAACATAATCTTGAAATGATTTCCTATGGGTTGTGGCATGAAATGAATCCCTTGAATATAATACCCATGAATCAATAATATTATCAAATGAAAGGATCAAAGCATCTTGTAACACATCAACCTCTATATTTCCTTCCTAATTATTCTCCTACTATCCATCTCTTTTTTTCTCCATAGATCTGCAGTCTTTCTTCAGATGTTTTTTATTCCAATAATTCCAACACTCTATGTTTCGTAGTCTTGATTTGGACCCACCCTTCCTAGACTTCCCACATTTCCCTCGGCTCTTTCCTTTCTCCCTTTGTCTTCCCCTATTCTTCATAATCAATGCATTACATGATGTCTCACCTGTGTTTTTCCATTAGATTTCCTCGCTAAGGATAACACCAATAACATCATCAAATTTCAAAGTGTTTGAACTAGAGAATGAGTTACTTACACCCATGAACAAGCCATTCCATCTTTATGGAATTGATCAAAAGATTAGAATATCCCTAAACTTATCATCAAAGTTCACTCCTACATAATTTAATTGATTAAACCATATTAAACTAATTTAAATGGTTGGCAACAAACCCAAATTTTTACATCTTCACACGAAATGATCACTTCATTAGGAAAACCTTATTGGAGGATGAGGGCTTTTCATGCATTTTAGCCAATGTATTCATCACATCCTTCTTTGTATTTTCTATTGAAATGATGAAAGCCACAAATGCTACTAGGCACATTAGTATCATTCCTAGTGCCTTTCTCCAAAGAACCTCCCATTCTTCGTCTTTCATCGTCACTGAATTTTTGTTTTTTCATCCAATAGTAGGGAAAGATCCTTTTGATATAGATAGTATTCCATTTGCAACTTCCATAGCTAGTAGTTTTAGTCATTAAATTTCTTGACCCTAAACTTTCTTTCTTCTGCGATTTCTCAAACTTGAATCAGGAGTCCTCCTTTCTTGCGAGTTTATCAGGAAAATATACCTTTAAATCTCATACCAGTTGTTAGAAATCAAGATCTTAGAGCAATAAAAATAAAATAAATGCATAAGTGAAACACATAAGAACAAAATACAAGAGAGGCACCAATATATGTGGTTCACGAGATATTGGCTACATCTATGGAGAAACATCTAGTCCTTTCTTTTATTTTGTCCAAGAAAATGAAGGGATAAAACCCAAAACACATATATTGTAACCTCCTCTTCACTCTCACGGTCTCTCTCACCCAATCACTTTCACAATACATAGCCTTAATACAATGCCCTCTTTAAAAGTGTGTTTTTTTCTAGGTAAAAAATACAAAAACATAATCTCTATTGTCATATTTGTAACCTAATGAGGAATAGTACAAATTGAGTATAGAATGACAACATTTCACAAGGCAATTTTTCCAAAACATTCTCTATGAGGATGCTACCCCCCGAACCCCTACCACAGGGTGAAGGGATCCAAAAGTTGTCGCCAACCTCATGATGACAATAGTTGGGGAAAATCCTCACCACATCCCCTGGTTAAGTACTAGGATCCATACATGGCTAAAACAATCTTGTGACTTAGGAAGATAATCATGCTCCACAACTAGCACACACTATTCATTTATATTTGACACTTTCTATGAACTTTGTTATTTTCCTCTTAGTTCATGTAGCTAGTTGAACTAACCATGCTTTCTTATGTTTTTTGTTTGGAAGTATACATGATTCAATGAACTTTGGGGAAATATAGATTTAGCTAGAGATAGAAATAATTTATGTATAAATTTTAACTTCTACTTCTACCATTGATCATTGATGATTAACTTGTTGATATTTTAAAGCATCATAAATATTATGAATGACTTTGATGTTTTCACTTCCGTGAAGAAAATTCCACAATAGATGAGCTTCCCTGCAACCCAACCATTTAAAAGTACCCTAAGTACCCAAAAAATATTAATTTGATTTTCTTCCCATATAGTTATTGAATTTATTCCCACCATGACTTCATTGATTCTACTAAAAAATACTCTTCTAAACATTTCTGTCTAATTTCTATACTGCATAGGTCTAAATCCCTTTTTCCTTGATTCTAACTTTCCCTTTTTATTTTCTCTCAAACCCTTTGCAATTTATGTTCTATCCTTGTGCTTGGCATAATAGTACTTATATTTTTCCATAATTTCATCCAAGGTTTTAAATTTGTCAAATTGAATTGAATTGTATCTTTGTAATATTTAGGTAAACTACTCAAAAAATGTTATGTCTTTACTTTTTCATCTATGATGTATGGAACAAACCTTAAAAACTCTTGAAGCCTACTAGATAGATCATCCATCATCATTATTTATCCTAGTTTTAATTAAAGAAATTCTTAGATTTTTCTATCAAAATACCTTTTTTAAAGGTATTTTTTCTTGAAATATTTTTTAAACTCCTTCTAATTGATTTGATTTTCAATAACATTATTTAATGATTTCAAATGTGTCCTCCTAGCTTTTTTATTTAAATTATATATTTCTACTATGTCTTCATATTACTAAAGTAATTATGTCTTAATTTTCTTAAACTCCCTTTTTAAATCATCCCTACAATTTCTTTTCTTTCTCTTTTTATGAGATGAAATCTTGGAGCTATCACTTGTTGATTGATCTAACTTAAAAACACTACCACTTAAAGATTCAATAGATTTTTTTGTTTCTTTGGAAAAGATCAAATCTTTATCCTTACTATGTTTCTTTCTTGAATAAATTTTACTAGCATTACTTGAAGTTTGACCCTCTATTCTTAGGATGTTTCTCTTTTGAATAACCTTTATTCTCGTTACTTAAAAATTGAGCCTATTGTTTTTCAATTTTTATTTCAACTAAATTAAGTTTTATTTCAACTAAATTATGGTTATGTTTGAGGATAGCATTCAATTCTTGTTACACTCCCTCATCTTTTACTAAATTTTCATTATTATCTTTAAAGACAATTCTTCTCTTTCATTATATATGACTTCTTCACCAACTTCATGTTGATTTGAATGATCGGCATACCCTCTACAAGGCAAGTGAAATACAGTAACTATCTACTTCTCCAACAATTTTTTACACCAAGTACATAAAAGAAGAAATTTCTTCTACACTCTATTGTAATTAACAAATGACAAAAAAAAATAGTTTCACTAATATTAACTTAGATTTTCCTTTTTAAATTCCATTATTCTCCTAAATTTAAAATATTGGTGTGATACCAATTGTAATAAACTAAAAAATACAACTCTAGAATTAGTACAAATGTGGATTTGCTATATTTTTTATTTGTTTGTTTTTATTTATATCTTTATGATAAAAATGTTTTCTTCACATATATATTTGTTTAAGAATGAAAGTTAGGATTATTTGTCTAAAAATAGAAGTTAGGATATACACTCTTGTTGATGATTATATAACATAGTCTTTATAAATCTTAAATCTTAAAAGAATAAGATAACTTCTTAGTTTGATTATACATATAGTATATCTAACATCTACAATTATTATATCGTAACATTGGCAAATGTTCTACAATTAAGATGATAATACTGTTATTTTCCTTCAAGTGATATTAATATCTCTTATTTAAAACATGTGTGTTGACTTTGCTTAACCTTGAAATAGTTTTCTGGAATCATAATAATATTCAAGGTTTGTGATAGAAATACATTTTGTTTAAATAAAAATTAAACCTACGTTCCTCACCCTAATACTAAACTATTTTGAATTTTATATGAAGATCCTATCCTACCTTGACTTTCTACTTAGTATTGCACTTTGACATGCATATACAAGGTTTTTCGATACCTTACATTAGAGGTTTTGCTAATTTGAAATACCCATTTATTCGTAAATCTATAATACATGGTGAGTTATTTTTGAATAGTTTTGTAGTGTAGACAGGTGTACTGAGCGCACACAACCCTGTCAGACCTTGTATTGGAGCCACTAAACAATATGGAAATTCGCCTGTGGTTTTTGGTTTGAGTCAGAATACTACCTTAGGCTTTGTGTTGGTGATATGAATTTATTCATTTTATGGTTTTTGAAAAAAAATCGCTTCCTTTCAACCCTGGTTTACATGATGGAAATGAGGGTTTCAATCGATAGTTCTCTAATTAAAGGCACTGTGCATGGATTCCGTTGCCTACATGCCTGCATATCGTGCTATATTATTAATTGAGTTATGTCTCTTATAATAATAACTTAGTTTTATTTAATTGATTGTATTTAGTTTTATTTAATTGATTGTAAATACAATTAATATCGTAGTTAAGAGTAAAATAGCTTTTAAGATACAGAACTCTTTGTTTCTGAGAGTAAAATAGCTTTTAAGACACAGAACTCTTTGTTTCTTAGAGATATATTTAAATTTCACCTACTTGAGCTGTGTAAGCTTATTGCTATGCTTTAGAAAGGCAGGCTGGCTTAGGATAAAGGACAACTAAAAAGCCTAATTTTTTACGCGATTTGTTAACAAAAGTTGGTGAAAATTGTTTCTGGAAATTGCTACTTCAGCAATTTTGCAATTTCAATTGAGATTTCAGCAACCATTCTTATACCTGATTCTGAAAAGTTAGTTAGCGTTTATACTGCTCCGACTTTATATGTGATTCTGTGTGTGAAAGGGAATAGTTCGAGAGAAGAATTTCCTTACAATATTTTTCAAGGTTTATGTTTCGTATAGTAATTTGTTTGAAAGTAAGAAGGAACTATTTCGTGTTTTAATTTCAAATAAGGGTTTCTATACCCAAGTCGTATCAGTGTTTCTGTTGAAGAAGTTGTGTAACTTTAGGCGTTTTATTTTGTAATAGAGAAGAACGAATTTGGTCATACCCTCGACAATAGTCCTAGAAATTACAGTTGTTTCCCACTTTAGTCCAAATGCTCCACGCTTTTAATATCAGACGCAGAGGTCTTCAAGTTGGTTCCTCTGCAGATGATCCTGCGCATACTCAGGCTTCCACGGATCATTTTTTGTTTTGTCTGCAAACTACTTGTTCTACGGATCAGGCTAACACTTAGATAATCATTGCTCTTTTATTCTGTTCTCCGCTTCTTCTGCAAACTGTTAAAAACTTAGCCACAACACTGTTAAAATTATTTCCCTGTAAATATTGTAAATATTGCATGGTCCAAAATGAACTTATGAAACATGTATTCACATGTATTCAGGTATATGGGATGATACCAATATGTTATTATGCATTTCCTCTCTGCACCCAAACTTTCCTCTTAAGCACCTAAGCTACAATCAATGGATATTGGATTAGCTCTATGGACAAGATAAGAGACACTAGGTTAACTTTATTGTTTTGTTAGTTTATCCTATAATAATTTTAACATGAAAGTTGTTTTAATGATTGTTATGTTTTCCATGTAGGTTTACTTATCGATGAGAATGCTTTTTCCATGTAGGTTTACTTATCGATGAGAGTGTTTTTTCCTTTACCATAAAACATTTCATCTATTTTTAGGGTCTTATTTATTTTGTTTACAAATGCAATTATATTAATTACGGTATAAGAGTTCTCAACTATTTTTGCTAGTGAGTTGTTAACCTTCAACACCAAGTTGACAATGTAAAATTGGCCCATATGAAGAAGAAAATAAGTTTTTTTCAGAATTTAGTAGGCCCATGTTTAGATATTGATTCCATTCAATGTCTTTTACCTCAACCATTTAGGTTATTCACTCATGAAATAAGTTTTTGTTCAGAATTTATTAGGCCCCATGTTTAGATATTGATTCCATTCATTGTCTTTTACCTCAACCATTCTAGGTTATGCACTCATCGGAATAATTCCTTAGATAGTATGAGTAATTATGTTATTGTTTTCTTGGCTATAAAAACTCATAACTTTGTGCTCGATATGTTTGTTGTTTTGGTTTCTTTTGTTTTAATTAGTATATATTTATACATTTCACAAGATACATAATATCAATTTGTATTTTTTTGTTTTGGACTATAGATTTAATTTGTTGTAGTTTACAATATAATTATTATAATCACGTCACACTTTTTTTATTATTTTAATGGGCGAGTTTACAAAGTTGCTCCCCAAAAGTGTTGCAACGGGGCTGCGCTAGCAGGGAGAAAATGATCACGCGCACACACCTAAGGCATGCGCACTCATATGCGTGCATGCACTCGTATTAAAATTATAAAAAAAGCAAGGCAAAGTCTTAGTCATTTAACCCTTTATAGCTGAGCGTGACTCCCTCTTCGCGTGTGCATCGTTACAAGCCACCAAACTCACCCTTTCCACTCCAAAACAATCTAAATCCATCCACCAAATCATCAACAAGTCAATTGGATAAGTAAATTCCATTTTTTTGTCATTTTATTCATTGTTTTTTGTTTATTAAATTTGTAATAATTCCCAAATTATTAAAACAATAGAGAAATTTTCCATTGCAGATTGTAAACCCATACAATACATGAACAAAATGTTAACATGGAGTCTCGTGGTACACAAAAAAACACTAATCTTGGAACCAATGAAAACCAGCAACAAAATCCAAATGTCCAAGAAAATCAAAACCCCCAACCCAATTTTGACCAAGATGACTTGAACCATTATGTAAATGAAATGAGAGTGCACACACGAGATCTAAGAAACACTCAGGAACCATCTCGAGTGTCCCTTGCCACCTCAATTGAGAACTCAATTGACTCCCTCATCCATGCACATCGCCAATTGACTCACATGACTGAATATAGAGCTAGGATGCGGGAGTATTATTCCACGGGCATTTCCAAGGAGAAAATAAAAGATTTGAATATTACAAAGGCCCAATTGTAGAGTATGTTCACCGATCCAAGAACACAACAACCACCGGAGATTAGAAAGCCACATGTCTGCATGGATTAGTGTCATTTCCAACCATGGAGAGAGAACTGGATGCATAGGTGGTTCATGGTTTACGATAAACCTCCCTGCAATAATAGGAAGGTTCCAGGGTACTTCCTTCGAAATATGTGGGCTGAGTTTGTGCTCGGTTTACACGTCAATTGTTTTGACATAACCAAGTTCCAAGGTGTTGGGTGTGGCTCGACCCAAGATCGACCTGCTGCTAGGAGGAACCCAATGAGAGAGCCACCAGCTCCTAGGCACGAGCCCAAACCCTCTCCCCAGCCGCCTCAGTTACCCCACAAACTTGATCATATCGAGGGCACAATGAAGAGTGTTGCACAGGGACAGCATAGACACACTTCCTTTGTAAAGCTACTACAGTGGACAGACAGACTCACCCTGAAAGAGACGCAGGTGCAGGGTCTTCAGGACAGAGTTAGGATAGACTTGTCATCGGTGGTAGCCATGTTGGGCCTTCTAGTTCGACGAGGACAATGCCACATCTTTTTCCCCATTGTGGGCACACTTACCCTGGCCCGATCGAGGGCTTCTATATGGAGCAGGTTAGCACTTTTTTAATGTGTTTTCAATCATCAATTGATAATTTGTAAAGTAATTTTAAAGTATTTGTGCTTGACTTAAAAACTATTATTTCAATGTACAAATATTTAGAGCTAAGACGTCGTCATGGGAGAACTCAACATCTCCCAACCTAGAAGCTACAATGGGAGTTGCAACTGAAATTGTGGCACCTCACACGGAGGTATTTTCAGTACCCCACACAATATTGTTATTACTTATGGTATTTCTATTTTTATGTATTTATATTTATGACATACATGATGATAGTTCTTACAATATTTTTTAATATTTTGATTGACTGAATAATTACCTGTTTAATATGTTTATAACGTGCAAGCATTTTGGTGTCCTCAGGTATGCATGGACTACGATGATCAGCTATCTGCACCAGGAGTCAGTAGATCACCATATACATAGGTACAATGTGTAGTTAAAAGCATGCTTTTAATTTGAAATGTTATGATATACTATGGTTTAATTTGATTTTTGTTTACTAAACTGTGATATTACAAATTTGTATGCAGGGGCCGCCAACAACTGTAGGTAACTTTAGTCCCATGTTTCCACCCTCTCCCATGAGTCACCCAACTCGCTTTCATCTAGACCCCTGCCTTCGTCCACCCCGTCCCAGGGAAGATATGCTTCAGCTTCGTCCCCGGCAACGGCGCCAAAGATGTTTGTGTCAGAAATTGTTACTAAGGCTAAGGTAACAAGCCAACACAATCTCAAAAGTAAAAATCAATTCAAACTAGGGTTTAGGGTTTTGTTTCATATGTTTTTGGTCATTGAATTCAAGAGCATAAAGGGAATACATTCAGTAAATAAGCAACAACTAAATCATACACATATATCAATAAAGATGTATATATATCACAATAATCCAACAAAAGACTGTAAATGAAGTTCACACATAAAGGACAAGCATCACTGTAAATTACACATAAACCAGAAATGAATTTGTCATTCATGAAACTAAATAAGTTCAAAATGAAGCCAACACAGATCAAATGTAGGGTAAAGAGTAATATATTCATAGTTTCATCAAAAAATGCATATGAGAGTTTACAGTACCTATCACTGAACAAGTCTGAAAGTATAAGCAGCTCAGCAGACCTCCTAATGCTCTCCAAAATCAGAACCCTTACAATGTCTTTCCTTCCTCTCTAAATAGTTTTTTTTTTTTTTAAATAGTTAGGGTTTTTCCTACTAATTCTCCATCGAATGACTAGACTAGGTAAAGTAAAATTTACATTTTTACAAAATTACAATTTTGCTAAAAATAGCAAATTCTTTAACAAAATGTCTTAAATGAACCTAACTGCCTCATATCTCTTTCGATGCCTCCACAAGCAAAGATATTCCATCTGGACTTGAGGATCTTTTCTTCATTCTTTTATGCTTCTTCTCCAGCTCAGCTATTCTTTTCTGAAGGTGTTCATTTTCATGCTGCAAAGTTTCAACTGTCTTTTCCAGTTCTGAACAGTGCCTGTCAACAGCCCTTTTCCTTCTGAGTGCTTCCTTTGCATCAACCACTAACTCCTGAAAATTGTCATGGACATCCTGAAGATCTTCTCTTAATCTTCTATTTTCCATCATTAAACCATCATTAACTTCCTGCATGTAATTCATTTGATGCTTATACTGTTTGACAGTCTTCTTTAAATTCTCCTTATCAGAATTAACCAATTTCTCTATTTCAGCATCTTGCTCCTCATTAGGTTTGCAAAACATGTCAAACTTCTTAAATATTGCTTCCTCTGTCAATAGTTTCTTAGCAGTATCTTCAATGATGGGGTTTGAATCATTTGTTACCTGTACTGACTTAATCTCCTCTGTCAACAATTTCCCAGAATTGTCTTCAATGATGGACTTAGAGCTTTCTTCACCTGTTACTTTTATTGACCTAGCCTCTGACTGCAATTCATATTTCTTTGATTTATCCTCCTCCATGGACTCTTCATCAGAGATAGTCACCTTATCAGTCTTCAATTTTGGATTCAACAGCTTTTTCATGTTTAACCTTAATTTGTTTTTCGACCTAGTTTTAGGTCTCCAGAAAGTAGCTGCCTCTCCCATCATTTTTAATTCCTTCTCTTGGTACTGAATAGATGCTAACTCTACCACTTCTAATTTTTTGATTTTCTTCTTAGACTTTGTGGTTTTGCCATCTATAGCTTGATCTTCTTTAATTTCAGTTTTAACTTTAATCTCAGGAATAGACTGCTCTTCTTCTAACATATATCCCTCATCATCCGAGAGGATTGTGATGGGGATTCTTGGCTGATCATGGATTTCTTCTTTAGCTACAGGAATTATTTTGATGTCAACTTTCTTCTCCTCCTGAGAATCTGCTATAGGTGGTGACTTATTTTCAAGCAATTCCTTTTTGTCTTCAAATAATGAGAACTTGATTTTAGTGTGATCTGGAATTTCTTGGGGCTGACTGTCATTCTGTCCTTCTTCTGCTACCTGTTTTGTCACCTTCTTAGCTTTAATGTCATGTTTGCTTGCAAGTTTGACTGAATGGCCTAACTTTTGTATCATTACCTTCCCCTTGTCAGTCTGTCTTATGGATTGTTGGTCTTCTCCTTTAGGATGAATCCCTGACCAGAACAAAAAGAAGTCCCAAGTTTTTCCCTCATGCTGCAACACTGTAGTGATGATTAGTTTAATGAGACCATGATGAAAAAGTGATTGAGAAGTGTGATCATCATGCTGTTTTATTTTGCTTGACATTTTCTGTAGACTTTTAAAGAAAAAGAATGGCAAATTCATTTTAGAAATCCCTGCCATGTGTTGTAGGAACCTGAGATGATATTTGAACACTAATGAATATCTTCCTTCACAATTCACATAACTCTGAAGTATCCTTATGGGCTCAATCCACTCTTTCCTGAAATTATGTATGAGAATACCCTTGTTCCAGTCAGGAGTAACATTAGGCAATAAGTACCTTTGGGGATCAAACTCGAAAGGTGACTTCTTAAACCAGTGCTCACCTTCATTACTAATCTCAGTAGCTTCTGCTATTAATTCCACAGTCAGTTTGAATCTCAAAATATCCATTATAATCATCTCATTTTTAAGTCCCTTAGCAAAATTGCAGGACACCTGAGCATCAAAACCATCTATCCTTTTGAAAAATTTCAACCAGCCTGCCTGCTGGAACAGTTCTGCACAGTCTGGAAGCTTCTGAATCCATGTCAAGTCTGTGGGCTCAGCCCTGTTAACCTTACCACTTTTGCCACTTTTTCCATATTCTTCTTTTCAGGGAACAGGAACAGTCTGATTTCAGGTTTCAAAATATGTTTTATAAGCTATTTTCTGATTCTTTGAGCTCTTTTGAACTATGCTACACACTCTTGGACAATATTTCAATTCAATGTTTTCTGAGCAAGTGATCTTACAGGTTATCACAATTTTTAGCAATGTTTAAACCACCTGCACAAACTAGCAAAAACCCCTTCTGTGTAAAAATTGAGCACTACAGATAGCTCTGTGAGTCCTTTCGATGCTATATTCTGTATATTCTGATGTTTAATAACATTAGGTCATGAGAGAAAACAGTTCATGCACATTTCTCATACCGGGTTTCAGATAGCTATTTCTGTGGTGAATTCCTTATTTTACGATCTACTATATCCTCTTCAGCAACCAATTTCTCCAGAAAATCGTGCAACGACAAAAACCCATATTTTCCAGCTATAAGGGTTATAACGGAATACCTGTCAATTGCTCGTCTGTTGTGGCTTAATAGCTTCAATTTGAGGTGTCAACGATGTCCTCTTACGAGCATAGGTGTCCTCATATCGTTTCTCTAGCTACTGGTGAATGAATTCAGAAGCCCTAATTTTCGCTGGCGATAAAACACACCTGTCTCCTTTCCACAGCAACACCATCCACCGTTTAGCAATGAACTCTCCTTCACAAACACTACTTCTCCTGCAATGATGCGTGTAACAAGAGAAATCTGACAGCTAAACCGGAATTTGCTGGTTTCTGTGCAACTGATCCCCGCATACCATGCAATGATGAACTTGTTTTTCTTCGTGATTAGCAACCAACTAAAATCATGCTCAAACTGCTGCAAACACGTGTTAAAACACTCACACAAGGCGATTAGACACTCCCATTCTGCATCGTGATTGAAATCAGATCGAAAATTGAACAAAAATTCAGGCCACGATATTCCTGTAGCGCGCTCTTTGTTAAACTTTCGTATAGCGCTACAAGAATAACTTTTAGACCAAATTTTAGCAATTTTTCAACTTTTTGCTAATTTGTTGGAGGTTCTGGCAGTTATTTGGTTTAAGAAATAAGTTTAACCACTCTCTAAAGACATTAATGATTCTATCTTTGAACATATGACTCTCATTGATCCCCTTTACAATATAAAAAATCACTAAAATCAAATAAAATCTGAAAAAGACAGGGCTCAAAACTTATTCAATCACTCATAAAGTTTCTAAGAAGACAAAAACTAAAACTGAAAACCAAAAATTTAACTGAGGTAGATTCAAAAAACAAAACAAAATTGGAAAAAATAACTCAAAAATGGAGAAAAATTTACTGACTTAACACCGAGCTCTACTCCAATGCCTTGAACTTCTACTACTGCAGCTTGATGCATTTCCTTCAGCAGATGGTTGTGGAGTGACGACAATCCAATATACTGTTGGAGGTCATCAATAGCCAGGACCTCAATCCTCTTCACATACTCCGTTTGAACACCTAGTTCTTCCTTTAGCCGAGACAAACGTTGCTCCTTTTCCAGAAAGTCCTCCAGGGTCTGAGGGAAGCTCAATGTGCATTTGTCATGTACCCCTTGGAGCCTTTGGTACAAACTGTTAATTTTATCTGTTGTTCTTTGCACACTGGTTATCAGCTTACTGGCACAGTTCCTGCCAAACTCCAAAAGGGCTATGTCCTCGTTAAAACCGTCCACAGATTTAAACGGGAGGTGCGTGGGGAAACCCCCTTTTCCTTCTCTCCATGCCATCTGACTGATGATATTCGCCTTGACACGGGTATTCTTAGCTTTGAGCCTATGGGCCTCCGCATTTATTTCTTTTAATCTGACCACCATGGCCTTGAGCTTGCAAACCTCATCAGTGATTAGCTCCTGAGTGTCATACACTTGCTTCAGGATGTTGCATGACAGCTCATGGAAGGGAGACATTTCCATTGTTCTACCTTCAGCCTGCTCTAACTGCTCAGCTAATGCCCGCTTGTCTGCTTCTAACTGGGATGCTTTATCCTCCGCTCTATTCTTCTCTGCCTCCACAATCATCATTTGGAGTGTCAGTTGGTCCTTTTCCTCTTCCAGCTGGTTATACTTACCTGATAGCTCTTTATGTTCGGCATACAGGCAATTATACTTGTTTACTACCAGATCCCTTTGGGCCTGCTCATTAGCCACAGTTTGTTGTAGCGAACGAGCTCTCTTCTTTGTCAATACATTTTCCCTGACTATAACGCCCACATTGTCCAGGGATGCCTTTGTTGTTTCCATAGCTGCGAATGCCATGGAAAAGGGATCTTGATCTGTGTTCTTCATTATAGTGACCTCTCGGTGGGTAATGATGTCCTCGTGGAAGGGACTTTTGATCCTCTCTTCTGATTTGAGGACCATTGCTTTCCTTTTCTTGTCATAGGCAAACTCATTCCACCTGGACACTGTATGTTTTCCTGATGGCATGTACGGGACAATTGGGCAGTTTATGATGTCTATGTCTTCTTTAGTAGGTGCGGTCCGGACTTCCTGAGCTAGATCTGCTCCCAAATTTTGGGTACCAGAGCCACCTACTTGAGATGTGTCTAATTCCATGTCTTGGACACCGGATCCACTTGCGTGGGCATCTTCCCTTGCTTTCAACTCTTCTTCCGCCTTCCTGTCTGCCTCAGCTTGCTCAGCTTCAGCCTCCTTTTTCTTCTGGGCTTCCTCAGCCTCTTTCCGCAGGCTTTCATTTTCGGCTCGTTGTTGGATTCTTTCCACATCAGCTTCCTGCTGCTTTCTCGCCATTTCAGCTTCCTGCTGCCACCTGGATTCCTCAGCTTCCCACTACAGTCTGACTTCCTCAACTTCCTGGAGTAACCTTGCTTCTTCTCTTAATCTGAGCTCTTCCTAAGCTTGGGCATCCTCAGCTTCTTTCTCCTTCTGCTGGCTGGTCTTCTGGACCTTGGTTGAGCTAGAGATTGCTCCAGTGCCTTGGCGATAGACCCGTAGCTCAGCCATGTTGCTGATGCCTCTGAAGGCCTCTTCCTCGGCATCAGGATAGTGAGAGTATTCAAAGTGAGCATAAATCTCCTTACAGTGCTCAGCAACTCTTCCCTTTCTGTCATTCCTGTGGAAGATTACCTCACCGAAGTGGAAGGCTTTCAGCTCTTGAACGAATTCATCGGCCGAGGCAACCCCCGAGAAATTGTAAGCACCTATGCAGAAAGGTAGAGGGGGAAAGGAAGCCTTATGCTTTTTGTGGAGCATTGCTCCAATTCCATCCAGGAATATTTGTCTTACTACTTCCTTGAGGACCACATAATCCATGGCATACTGCGGCAAAATGTATGGGGGCTTAGTCCCTCCAAACATTCTTAGGTAGGTGCCTTGCTCTAAAAAGTAAAAATCCCCGTAATCCTCAAGGACTTCCACAGCGTTCTCTGATAGGCAGTTGGGCTCCTCCTTGAATAACTTCTCATATAGGGGCATGATGAACCCCTCACAGATGAGTTTGTAGCTGGGCTTGTAATTCTGAGCCCACAACATCCTGAAAGCGATATAGACTGGGGTGGTGGCCTTATCCCATGTGCAGCCCAATTTGGGGAAGTCCATCTTGGCCAAAATACAATCGATCAGATATGAGGACATGAAAAATTCATCCTTCTTCAAGGCTAGTCCTTCTTTAGCAGCAACTATCATCGAGGCCAAACTATCTGACAGGAGAGTGGCCCAGTCAAACACAGTTCCCTTAAATGCCACGTAGTGGATAATAGGGACCCACTGAATCTTATACATTGTGCCATCGGGCATGCCGAAGATTCTGCACAGCATCAAAGCGATCAATCTGAAAGGAGGTCTCAGATTCTGCACGTCATATTCATCATTTCCTTTCTTTCTCAAATTTTTGCCTGCCATTAGTAGCTTCTTGGCCATCTCAACGTTGTTCATTTGGCTCAGCCATTCATCAGTCAGAGATTGTTGGAATCGGGGAAATTTGTAGGCTGCCGCAAGATATGCGGGTTGAAATGAGGCAATAGCCACTTTCCCGCTGTCATTTATCACTCTCCCTTTAGCATCGGCATGTTGGAGTATCCATCCTATCACTTCAGCACAGGGGAACAGCTCAGGGCGGGTAGCGGCTCTAGTTATGCCTAAGGCTCTGATATTGAGATAAATCGGTCCTTCCTCTAGCAACATATCCGGGATCTCTTGGTCTCGGATCATCCTGTAAATGTCACCCCACATGATTTCTGGAGGAACACCAGTGGTGCACCTAGTATCTTGGAGTGAGGTCTCAGTTTGAAATGGCGCAGGCTTCTTTTCTGTCATTTTAGCCTTCTTCTTCCCACCTTTTTGCATTTTGACTTATCCCTGGTAGCAACCAAATATACATCATCACAAACATGAGCAGCATAATGTGAGATTTTAACAGAGATCATCATCATTTTAGTGTGTCAATGAGATAAATGCAATGTGGAGCTGTATGTTTAGGAATCAGAATACATCATTTCAACAGGAACATAATTATAAATTTTAGCCATCCTAATTCTTTGAAAGGGGCAGGTTTGGAATGCTCCTGTGAGGATAAGTGTACTACGGAAGAAACCGGCTTTCGATTTAGCTCTGGGGAAAAGGGTAAATTTCGTCCTAGCTGCAGTTTGAAAGGCTAATTGCGGGGAAGTTCGGGTTGAAATGACTCTGCGACGAAATAAGGAGGCATTTGTTTTCATATTTACGAGCCGACGAGGGTTTCGAATGCCCTTATCATTTATGGTACTTGCCGAGGTGTTTCATGGGAGGTTCGAATAGGGGCGATGGCGCCTGTCCCAAGTTTAAACTGGGTAGTGGCTACGCCGTGACTGAGGTTTATAAAAAACCTGGGGATACCTTTTTTTAGCTTTTGGCTGGGGACATGAAAGTTCACGGGGCCTTGATGAATTCGAATGTGAAGAACAGCAACGCCCGTGGCTAGGGTAGGAGCTTAGAACAATCCACGCATCAGGGTTGACGTTCAAGACGTTTTGATATTTCTATGTGTTGTATGAAAAAGAAAAGGAGATTTCGACGGTAATTTGACGGGCGAAGTATCCGTGACGAGCATTTTCCCGTCAAAATCTAATCTAGACCAATCGTCTTTAGACAAGGACAATCCAATAGTAATCTAACACGTGGAAGAAACAATTTTAATTGTTAAGACCCTACCTGGCACCGATGAGGATAGCTGACTGAGGTGGCCGTGAACGTGGTCGAGCAATCTAAGCTGGAACGGTCGCGCGGCGTCCAACAATGGTTTGGCAATCGACAAACAGCAATGGGGTCGGTTCGAGCCCCCACCGTATATTTAAACAAATCGAACACGTGTGGGACTTTAATACGGTTGGTGGCGTATTAAAATAGGTTTTAAATGTATCGTACGTCAGCGTCAAATCGATCCATCTCGGTTTGCGTGCAACCGCCTCCTGCAGGACAAACTGGCGAACTGCTTCCGCCGTTGTGGAAGGATATGGCGAACACTTTCGCCGTTTCGGGGAACGAAGGCGAATTGCCCCCGCAAAAGGCCTCCGCGACGCGGAAGAGAAAACATTCGGCAAAGCTCAACTCGTTCGGGAGGATACCGCGGAAGCTTCCACTGTTTCGGGAGAGAGTGGTGAATTGCTTCCGAAAGAGGCTTCCGCGACGTGATTAAGTTCTTTTGGCAGCCTCTTCGGGATGAAAACGTGAAGGCTCCCGAAACTGCGGAAAGCTTTCGTAAGTGGCTTCCGCAGTTTCGGAAGACTTCCGCCAACGCTTCCGCAAAAGGTTCTCTCAAATTCGAGAAAAATTCTAAGTAATGGCCACGCTCGTCAGAATCATGGAAGGCTTTTGTCCTTAGCCTCCGCTGTTTCGGGTAGGAAAAAACAAAGGTTCCGCAAAATTTGTTTCGGCGTTTCGGCAAGGTTTTGCGATGGTTTCCACAACTGCGGGAGAAAAACCCAAAAGGTTTCCACGATTTTCAAAGAAAATTTCTGAGTTTGTTCGGAAATTTTATGCGAACGGCTTCCACAAGTGCGGGCGGCTTCGTAAAATTCTTCCGTCATTTCGGGAGGGATTCACTAGAAGCTTCCGCAATTTCTTAACGAAGACTTTTCTAAGTCTTTTCAGGCGGTTTAGACGAATGGTTCCCGTCGTTTCAGGAGCAAATCTTGAATTCTTCCGCAAATTTTCCCATAATTATTTCGAAGGCCTTTTCCGAGCGGTTTATGTGATTGGCTTCCGCCGTTTCGGAAGGGTAGCCCGAGAGCTTCCGCGGTTTTGGGAGCAAAGGCTGAAAGCTTCCGCGGAGCTTCCTTGGCTCGTTCCGCAAGGTTTTTTTTTTTCAAAAAATTCTAAGTTCTCTTCGGCAAGCTTAGGCGAGTTGTTTCCCCCGTTTCGGGAGGATAGCCCGAGAACTTCCGTCGTTTATTCAACGAAAGTTTCTAAGTCCTTTTGCGGGAGTTTAAGCGAAAGGCTTCCGCTACTGCGGGGTTTTAGCAAATCGTTCTGCGATTTTCGAGGAAGACTTCACGAAAGATTTTCTGTTTGAGAGACAAAATCTTTTGGCAGACTTGGAGTTTGTCATGGGAAGATTTTTCTATTAAAAAACAAAGATAAAAGTTGGGAATGACCCTTAAGGAAGCCTTTCTAAAAAAATTTAAAGGAGGGGCCCCATTATGTACAAAATAAATGGGGGGGGTGTTGTTGCAACAACAAATGGCGAGTCGCTGGCGAACACAGATCTCTGAAAAAATTCATCTTCATGGTTCGAAACCTCATCAAAGACATCCATCTTGGCTGCACTACTCAGTTGAGCAGTTTAAATTCATGTGAGGGGAAGAAGGCACTTTACCTGCCAGCCATTGGGGAAAGGGGATCTTTGACCGAGAGATCTTCACCACTCTCAAAGGGCCAATATATGAGATTCATTTTAGGAGGGTCATCTTTCAGATGGTCACTACTGCCGGAATCCACAGGATTTGCAACACTTTCTCATGGACATTATTGCTCTTGTTCCTCATTCCCATGCTGCTTGCATCCTTTTGGATGTTTGTACTTTGGACAACTTAGCTGTTTGAGCCTTCCAGAGACATTTTCTTTGGACATGATCTTTGATTTTAGGCTCCTCAATCCATAATGCCCTTTTGTGTGAGTTAGAAATTTTATTGATTTGATCAAGCCTCACGGATGGAGAGGAGCCCATTTTGAGCTGAGCCTTTTGGACAACCTTCTTGATTTTACATGTCTTTTGCTTTTGTCTCAGTCGTGCTTTAATTGAGGTGAGAATCTCTGGAAACCAGACTCTTGAGTACATGCCATTTTGGCTATTAGATTTGCAGCATGGAGTCATTTCAATACCCTATGTCTTCGAGGTGTGCTACTTTCCGTGGGTCCAACTTTAATAACCTTCTTAAGATGCCTTTAACGTGTGAGAGTGAGTGGAGCCCAACGATAGTAGTGGAGATGGTCATAGGTCTCTGCTATTTTGAACAGGATTAGTTTGACCAGTAGAGTAGGCTTCCTTCCTTCTGAACATTTCAGCGAGAGCACACAGACAGGATTTATTCGAGCACAATTCCAGACTTATGGGTTGCGAGATTTCTTCGAAAAATCTATCCTCAGCGGTTATTTAACCAAAGGGGTTTCAGAAAACAAAACTTGTCGCAAAAGTTCAAATAACAATGAAAGAAACAAAATGGCCAAAAATAAGGCAAACAAAGGCTAAAGCAAAATAAAAGAAACTTTTATTTATGTACAGAAAGTCTCAACGAGACTATGCGAAGTATTGCTTCAGAGCGAGGCTGTTGAGAGGAAGGGTTACTTCTTCTCCCTCGAGATTTGTCAATTTGTAAGTAGATGGGCCTAATTTTGCGGAAATTTGGTGCGAGCCTACCCATAGATGTTGAAATTTCGTGTGCATTCCTTTGCCTTCATGATTATGGTCCCATTTCAGGACTAAATCCCCAACTTCAAAATCTCTTTTACTGGATTTCCTCTTATCGAACCATCTCTTAACTATGTCCTGGTGTTGATGGAATCGATCTTTAGCTTTGTGTCGGGCTTCTTCAAGTTGAAGCAGGGTGTTGATCCTGGATTGTAAGGCTTGGCTACCAGAACCCCGAGAGGCCTGGGATAATTGTAAGGATGGGAGTAAGATGTTTGGGGGAAGGATGGCTTCCTTTCCATAGACAAGAGTGAAAGGGGAGACACCTAAAGCATTCTTTGGGGTCACCCTATCTTCCCATAAGGCGTTTGGGAGAACTACATGCCAACTTCTCTGGTTCTCTATCACGGTCTTCTTAAGAATTCGAATCAGATTCTTGTTTGAGGATTCAGCTAATCCGTTCCCCTGAGAATAGTAATTGGCTGAATAATGCAACTTAATTCCCCATTCATAAACAAATTCATTTATCTTGCAAGATGAAAAATAAGTAGCATTATCAAAAACAAGGGAAATTGGAACCCCAAACCTGGTTATGATGTTCTCTTTCAAGAAGCTGATGACTGCGTCTTCGTTGATTTTGCGCAAAGCGATGGCCTCCGTCCACCTAGTGAAGTAGTCAGTAGCCATCAGGATGTATCGATGTTGCAACGAAGAATTTGGATTTATTTCTCCGATAACATCTATACCCCACTGCTCAAAAGGTTCAGAGATGATAACCGGCTGCAATGGTCCTGCTTCCTTAGGTAACTTCCCAACGCTTCTTTGACATACATCACATTTCCGTGTATATGTGTGGGCATCTCGGAACAGAGTGGGCCAATAATAACCAGCTCTCAGTATCTTGTGTGCTGTGGTCTCTCCTGAATAATGTCCACCTGCGGGGCCATCATGTAGTTCTTTGACAACTTTGCTTGCATCTTCCTTTTCCAAACATCTAAGGAGAAATCCATCATAATTCTTCCTGAAAAGAATCCCATCAATGATTTGATAAGGAGCTGATTTCAAACGGAGGGCCCTTCTTTGCTTGGAGTTCCAGTGCTCAGGTAGATATCCCTGCTATAAATAGTGCACCAGATCTCTACACCATGACTGAGGGGCTGTGAAGATATGACACACTTCAACCGAATTTAACTCAGCTTCATTTTTCCAATGTTGTTCTTCATCAGTTGAGTTTCCCGCAAGTAACTTGCACAGGCCTTGTCCTTTAATGATCGTGGCTGGTTTAAATTCCAAATCATATTCCTGCAGAGCTGTGACCCAGTTCCCTCTCCTTTCTCCCAATTCCTTTTGAACGAAAAGGGATCTAACAGCTGGGTAGGGAACTACGACTTTAGTTCTGTTCTTAAGAATGTATGGCCTAAACTGCTTGACTGCTTTGAAGACAGCATATGCATGCTTGTCAACTACGGGATAGTTCAGCTCAGCCCCCTACAGACCAGTGCTCATAAATGAAATTGGGTACTCATCTCCCTATTCCACCTTTTGTGTGAGTACAGCTGTGAGGGAGTCATCCGAAGCGAAGGTATACAAGATGAAATCCTTATCAAAATCTGGGCTCCTCAAGGAAGGAGCCTTAGCTACAGCTGCCTTGATATCTCTAAATGCGTCCTTCTCCAAATCTGTCCACTTGAATTGTATACTTTGTTTCACCATCTGTTGCAATGGCTTAACAATCTGTGCGAAATCTGGGACAAACCTTCGGACAAAATTGATGGTGCCCATAAAGGACTGCATAGATTTCTTGTTGTGAGGCATTGGAATCTTATTAATGGCTTGGACTCTTTCTTGATCAATTGACACTCCCCCTTTGGATATGATATGACCCAAGAGCTTACCTTCGGGAACAGCAAACATGCTCTTCTTGGGATTCAGGGAAATACCATACTTCCGGCAACGATCAAAGATATGTCTCAGATGAACAACATGATCTTCCCTTTTCTTCGAAAAGACTGTCACATCATCTAGGTAAACAATAGCACATTTCCCACCCAATCCTCGGAAGGCGATATCCATTGCCCTTTGGAATGTAGCTCCTGCATTTATCAGACCAAATGGTATCCTTCGGTATGCGAAAGTTCCCCATTTAGTTCGGAAAGTAGTCTTAAGACGATCTTCTTCGGCCACTAGTACTTGATTGTATCCAGAGAAACCATCGAGGAGAGAAAACAACTCGGATCCTAACACCATTTGAAGGATTTGTTCCATTGAAGGGACGGGGTAGTTGTCTTTATCCGAGGCTTTGTTTAAATTTCTGAAATCTACACATAGCCTTATCTCTCCCGACTTCTTTCTTACGGGAACCAAGTTCGCAACCCACTCAGAATGCCTAACTTTGAAGATTATCTTAGCGTCCAGGAGCTTTTTTAATTCTTTTTGAATTAGCGGTTCTAGAGTAGGATGCATTCTTCTTAACTGCTGTTGAAATGGTTTGACGCCTGCTTTCATTTGTATGACATGCTGAATAATGCGGACGTCATACGTTTTCAGATCTTCATAGGTCCATGCAAAAACATCTTTGTATTGTTTAAACAATTTAATGAACCTATCTCTTTCTCCTGGCGAACAACATTTGCCAAGGTTGACGAACTTTGGTTCTGCCTCGGTGCCCAAATTAACCAACTCATGTTGCATTGATGAGCTGTTAGTCTTGGTATTAGCTGGCCTTTTGAATCTATTTTGAAGATCGAACAGCATTTCAAGGGATCTTACTCCCTTCGGAATGAAATTTCCTTTCTCCTCATCCTTCTTATTCAAATCAGCATCATGCTCTTCCTCATCTATTGCGGCTCCTTGAAAGCTATCTCCGTTTGTTAGGAAGCTGATAATTTGTTCATCATCATCGAAGACTCTGAAGTTCGTGATGTTATCGGGAACGGAAGGCCTGAAAATCAATTCAATTGAGCATTTATTATTTGATGGCACCAATCTAGAAGCAGATGTTGCTAATAAATCAGCAGCAGAATTTTGCAATCTAGGAATTGATTTTATATTGAAAGCGTCAAAATGCATAATTAAATCCCATACCTCAGCCTAGTAACCTTTCAAATGAGGTGAGAGACAATGAATGGTGTCCCTTACCTGTCTTACAACTATCTCGGAGTCACCAAAGACCTTCAGGTACTTAACATTTAAGCCAATGGCCTTCTTTAATCCATGTACCAAAGCTTCATATTCAACGGTGTTATTAGTACAATCGAATTCTAATCTACAAGACAAAAAATACTTGTTTCTTTTTGGATCCATTAGAACACAATCGGCTCCAGATCCTTCCACAGTCTTAGAACCATCAAAGTATAATGTCCAAAAGATATCTTTAGATTCAACTAAGTTAGTTTCTTTGTGGTCTATGTCAGTAACTAAATTGACTATGTTACAATCAACATCATCAGTCCGAGAGAAATGAAGGAGATCAGATTGTTTATCTGATTCATGGCTAATTGTTTCAGATTGATAGTTACCCGGATCCATTTCTAAGAAATAATTCCCCAGAACCAAGTATGAGAAAGTTACGGCCTCATTCTTTTCTTCTAACTGAGTTACGTTTTGCTTCATATGAGGTTCCCTAAGAACTTTAATCTGATTCTGTCTGTTCTGATAAGGCAGCCATAGATGAGACCAATCAGTCGCAAAGTAGCCACTTAGCTTGGTAGACCAATCCCTACTCAAAATCAGCCCATAAGCTTCGGGAATATCGACCACCATTATGTCAATGAATTGACAGACTCTAGGGTCAGCTGACAGTCTAATTAGAACATCTTTCATCTCTCCAATAACCTTGACAGCAGTCCTATCTAATTGGATAATTTGAGCTGGGGATGGCACAGGCTGCCCGTTAATTTTCTTACAAATTGACAGTGGCATAATGTTTGAGGATGCTCCAAAATCTACCAAACGGTTGTGAACATTATGGTTGAAAATTTCAAAAGTCAAAAGGAATGGCAAAGTTTGAGATTTAGACTTCCCACCGATGCTAGTTTCATTAATTTTGGGACTATTTTGAGAGTCCGCTAATGGAGTGCTGGTCTGAGGTTGCAGAACATGCAGCAGTTTGTCTCGTTGATGGGGAAAGCTACACATGTCAAATATTGACACGTTTTCCTTGACCTTCTTGATATCTTCAATAATATCATATCCTATGTCAGATTCGTTCCCAATTCGAGTTGGCTGATCTATTTTGCTCATTGTGACCTTAGGTGGCTGAACTATGGTGTCAGTGCTTGGCTGTTTGGCCGTTGTTTGGTTAACTTTGGGTTGTTGTGGGATAACTGTTATATGCCTCCTAGGTGGTTCTTTTGAGACTTTAGGCTTATGAGGAACGTTGGCTGGCACAGGATCCGCGATTGGGCCTTTGCTGCGAGTAGCAACATTTATGGTAGAGGGAGAGCTATCTATGTGATCTTCTTCTACTAATTCATTCATAGGTACCCAATCCCACAACACCATAGTAGTGTCCGGGGTTGGTTCCTCTAACTCAGGGCTCGACTCTTCTGGAGGATCATCTTGGTCTGGGATTTGTGAATCTAGCATTTGGTTCATGACTAAGCTTCATAGAATTAATCCACTGCAGGAAGCTCTTTTCCGAATGCGGTTCTTGGTGAAAAGTGCAGAAATTTTCCATCCCAATCTCATTCAAGTTTAAAACAGGGGCAGTGTTCATTGGTGGATGAGTTTGCTCACCGTCTTCCCTTCTTTTATAAAATGGCTTGAAAGGTTTCCTAGATGTGCTAGCAGCCTTGTCTTTCTCGAGATCTACGATTTTGTTAGATAATTTCTGCATCATCTTGACTACATTTTCCATGTCTGTAGATGGCTCTTCTTTCCCTCTGGTGAGCAGCAAAGGTTTTTTCCTAGCTGCTGGTTTTGTTTCTACATCTAAGGCATGTTTAGCAATGCTATCAGCCTCTTCCTCTACCTTTCTAGCTTCTTCAAAGTTCTCTATCAGGGTGGTTTTCTTGGATCGTTTTACGAACATTGCTATTGGTCCTTCAAGAGCTGTTGTGTAGTATTCAATCAGAGACTCTTCTGCTGGTTTATTAGCTTCACTGAAATTATTTAATAGCGTTGTGAATCTTTGATTGAAATCTTGAACCTTTTCTTTCTTTTCCATCCTCATGGATAAGAGTTCTTTCATAAGTGTGGCCATAGTCTTTTGGTTTCCGTATTTCTTTAAGAAACACTTTTCGAATTCATCCCAACTAGAGATTGAGCTGGGCTGTAGGCTAAAGTACCAGGATGATATTTTTGGCTCGAATGTATATGGAAACAACCTGCAGACTACGTCTTCATGTTGTACGTTCAAAAGGTTCAGAGCTAAGTAAAAACTCTTGAGGTGATCTTCCGCCGAAATGGCTTTCCCTGGATCGTACTTAGGCAAGACCTTTTCTGGGTTTTTAGGAAGGTTATGGAATGGTCCGGCTAAGTTCAGCGCTCCCCTTGCTCTCCAAGCAGGTACAGCCCTGTTTGGATGTGGAGACCCTGGTGGAGAATTGTAAGGTGAATTCTGAGGGGTACTCTTTGGAGTGGTAAGTTCTTCAAGGTTATCTTGGTCTGAAAATTTTTCTGAGTTTTCAAGATCTGCCTTGTTAAGAGTGTCTAAGATTTCTTCCAAAGTCAGATTCACAAGCTCTTCGAAACTTTGAACAAGAATCGAATCTCGGGTATACTGTGGCTCCTTTCTAGGGGTAGTTTTCTTAGGAAGGAAATTGACAGTGTTTAAACCACCTAGCTGCCTAACGTAGGATCTGGTATGTCTTCTCAAATCCTCTACTTCTGTAAAAGGGACAGCGTATAAAGATTCCTGAGGGTCAAGGTCAGAAATGAGGCATTCTTGATTTGTTAATCCAAGATTTGGGATGTTTGAAATGCTTTCTTTAAGCGGGTTTTCAAGGTCTTCTATGGCAGTGGGATATTTTCCCCTATCATCCATGCACTTTCAGGCCCTCCTTCTAGCGCCAAAAATTGTTGATGCCTCGGATATCGTAGCATCAATCAGAAAGAGATTCTCCCCGAGAGATGATCCCAATTAGATTATCTCCCGTTTGGTGTAGGGAATCCGTCCGGTTAGCGGTTCCGGCAACCGTGGGTTTGGAGTTTTAATTCCGATTTGTATCGGTTATGGCCTGATCCACCTTTCTTTTGGATTTTATGTGTTTTCTAATGAGATGCAAGTGCCTAGTTTATACTTGATCTAGATGAAACTAAAACAGATCTAAGTCTAGAAACTGAAGTAAATCTACCTATCCTTGCAGGGATCACACTTAAAGGATGAGCAATAAGCTATAATAGATAACATAAAGAAAGAACAGATAGCTGTCAATTCTTATAGGTAAAGCTACAGCTAGATAAAAGATCTTAGAAGATAGCTTCTAGTTTAATGTAACACGTATCTATTTCTCATGAAACAGAGAAAGAAGTAAAAATTATCTAATCTAAATGGAAAGAACGAAGAAACAAATCTAAATGTAAACAAACTGAAATTAAATTTAAAGATCCCTGCAAGGAGCAAATTAAAGGCATGAACAATGAGCCATATGAGTTATCTTGAAGAAAGAACAGTTAGCCATTCAATCTGAAAGAGAAATCTACAACAATGATAAAGATATCAGCAGATAGCTCCTGATTTAATATGAGACGCATTCATTGTTCACAAAATGGAGAAAAATCGTATGCACAGGAAGGAGCAAAATCATTAATACAAAGAAATAGTTCAGATAGTAAGAATGATCTCACATTACAGTACAGAAGTCATTAGAATAGTCCAAAATACATCCATCCAACATTCCCCTGCAAAACGTCCTTCTCCCTGGCTTTTATTAGAAAATTCGATTTTACAGAACCGATACAAGATAGCTCGTACAGGTTTACAAAATTCCTTCCCTGCCAAAAGTCCTTCCTAATCTTTCCTAACTTCTATTTATAGTTACAAATCTGCCCTTTGGGCTGCCACCTAGCATCTTCCACTTGTCATCTACAGAATTTTCTCTCCTATAATAGACAAAATTATGATTCTTTTCTTTTACAAGATATTTAACAAAAGAATGGACAGCTATCCCATAGCTCACGCTTTATACATTTGAAAGTTATAAAAAAACACACATAGCAGAAATAATGTTCTAATATCGTGCTGTCATTTTTGTGCGTGAGCTTCAGCTGGGAGAGGATCGCCCAAGCCAATTGATGCTGTTGATGCTACTTGGGAAGAGACACTCGAACCAATTGTTGCTGCTGCTTCTACTTGGGAAGAAGGGATTAAGCTGGCTAGACTTTCTGCCACTGCTGGGGAAGAGGGAATTGAGCCCACTGTGGTTGCTGAAGTGGCTGCTTGGAAAGAAGATTCTGGATTTGTTGGTGCTCCTGCTACTGCTGCAGCTTTCGTCTCCTCCTCCGCTATGTAGCTATACAACATACCTATGTCCCTTATGACTATGTTTGCTGCAGCAGGGAACAAGATTTTCTGAGAGGTTACATTCTTCCCGAGCTCTGCTCCAATGCCTTGAACTTCTACTACTGCAACTTGAGGCATTTCCTTCAGTAGATGGTTGTGGAGTGACGACAATCCAATATACTATTGGAGGTCATCAATAGCTAGGACCTCAATCCTCTTCACATACTCCGTTTGAACACCTAGTTCTTCCTTTAGCCGAGACAAACGTTGCTCCTTTTCTGGAAAGTCCTCCAGGGTTTGAGGAAAGCTCAATGTGCATTTGTCATGTACCCCTTGGAGCCTTTGGTACAAACTATTAATTTTATCTGTTGTTCTTTGCACACTGGTTATCAGCTTACTGGCACAGTTCCTTCCAAACTCCAAAAGGGCTATGTCCTCGTTAAAACCGTCCACAGATTTAAACGGGACGTGCATGGGGAAACCCCCTTTTCCTTCTCTCCATGCCATCTGACTGATGATATTCACCTTGACACGGGTATTCTTAGCTTTGAGCCTATGGGCCTCCACATTTATTTCTTTTAATCTGACCACCATAGCCTTGAGCTTGCAAACCTCATCAGTGATTAGCTCCTGAGTGTCATACACTTGCTTCAGGATGTTGCATGACAGCTCATGGAAGAGAGACATGTCCATTGTTCTACCTTCAGCCTGCTCTAACTGCTCAGCTAATGCCCGCTTGTCTGCTTCTAGTTGGGATGCTTTATCATCCGCTCTATTCTTCTCTGCCTCCACAATCATCATTTGGAGTGTCAGTTGGTCCTTTTCCTCCTCCAGCTGGTTATACTTACCTGATAGCTCTTTATGTTCGGCATACAGGAAATTATACTTGTTTACTACCAGATCCCTTTGGGCCTGCTCATTAGCCACAGTTTGTTGTAGCGAATGAGCTCTCTTCTTTGTCAATACATTTTCCCTGACTATAACGCCCACATTGTCTAGGGATTCCTTTGCTGTTTCCACAGCTGCGGATGCCATGGCAAAGGGATCTTGATCTGTGTTCTTCATTATAGTGACCTCTCGGTGGGTAATGATGTCCTCGTGGAAGGGACTTTTGATCCTCTCTTCTGATTTGAGGACCATTGCTTTCCTTTTCTTGTCATAAACAAACTCATTCCACCTGGACACTGTATGTTTTCCCGATGGCGTGTACGAGACAATTGGGCGGTTTATGATGTATATGTCTTCTTCAGCAGGTGGGGTCCAGACTTCCTGAGCTGGATCTGCTCCCAAATTTTGGGTACCAGAGCCAGCTAGTTGAGATGTGTCTATTTCCATGTCTTGGACACCGGATCCACTTGCTTGGGCATCTTCCCTTGCTTTCAACTCTTCTTCCGCCTTCCTATCTACCTCAGCTTGCTCAGCTTCAGCCTCCTTTTGCTTCTGGGCTTCCTCAGCCTCTTTCCGCAGGCTTTCATTTTCGGCTCCTTGTTGCATTCTTGCCACTTCAGCTTCCTGTTTCTTTCTCGCCAGTTCAGCTTCCTGCTGCCACCTGGCTTCCTCAGCTTCCCGCTGCAGTCTGGCTTCCTCAGCTTCCTGGAGTAACCTTGCTTCTTTTCTTAATCTGAGCTCTTCCTGAGCTCGGGCATCCTCAGCTTCTTTCTCCTTCTACTGGCTGGTCTTCTGGACCTTGGTTGAGCTAGAGCTTGCTCCAGTGCCTTGGCAACAGACCCATAGCTCAACCATGTTGCTGATGCCTCTGAAGGCGTCTTCCTCGGCATCAAGATAGTGAGAGTATTCGAAGTGAGCATAAATCTCCTTACAGTGCTCAGCAACTCTTCCCTTTCTGTCATTCCTGTGGAAGATTACCTCACCGAAGTGGAAGGCTTTCATCTCTTGAACGAATTCATCGGCCGAGGCAACCCTCGAGAACTTGTAAGCACCTATGCAGAAAGGTAGAGGGGGAAAGGAAGCCTTATGCTGTTTGTCGAGCATTGCTCCAATTCCATCCAGGAAGATTTGTCTTACTGCTTCCTTGAGGACCACATAATCCATGGCATATTGCGGCAAAATGTATGGGGGCTTAGTCCCTCCAAACATTCTGAGGTAGGTGCCTTGCTCTGAAAAGTAAAAATCCCCATAATCCTCAAGGACTTCCACAGCGTTCTCTGATAAGCAGTTGGGCTCCTCCTTGAATAAATTCTCATATAGGGGCATGATGAACCCCTCACAGATGAGTTTGTACCTGGGCTTGTAATTCTGAGCCCACAACATCCCGAAAGCAATATAGACTTGGGTGGTGGCCTTATCCCATGTGCAGCCCAATTTGGGGAAGTCCATCTTGGCCAAAATACAATCGATTAGATATGAGGACATGAAAAATTCAGCCTTCTTCAAGGCTAGTCCTTCTTTAGCAGCAACTATCATCGAGGCCAAACTATCTGACAGGAGAGTGGCCAAGTCAAACACAGTTCCCTTAAATGCCACGTAGTGGATAATAGGGACCCACTGAATCTTATACACTGTGCCATCGGGCATGCTGAAGATTCTGCACAGCATCAAAGCGATCAATCTGAAAGGAGGTCTCAGATTCTGCACGTCATATTCATCATTTCCTTTCTTTCTCAAATGTTTTCCTGCCATTAGTAGCTTCTTGGCCATCTCGACATTGTTCATCTGGCTCAGCCATTCATCAGTCAGAGATTGTTGGAACCGGGGAAATTTGTAGGCTGCCGCAAGATATGCAGGTTGAATTGAGGCAATAGCCACTTTCCCGCTGTCATCTATCACTCTCCCTTCAGCATCGGCATGTTGGAGTATCCATCCTATCACTTCAGCACAGGGGAACAGCTCAGGGCGGGTAACGGCTCTAGTTATGCCTGAGGCTCTGATATTGAGATAAATCAGTCCTTCCTCTAGCAACATATTCGGGATCTCTTGGTCTCGGATCATCCTGTAAATGTCACCCCACCTGATTTCTGGAGGAACACCAGTGGTGCACCTAGTATCTTGGAGTGAGGTCTCAGTTTTAAGTGGCGCAGGCTTCTTTTCTGTCATTTTAGCCTTCTTCTTCCCACCTTTTGGCATTTTGACTTATCCCTGGTAACAACCAAATATACGTCATCATAAACATGAGCAGCATACTGTGAGATTTTAACAGAGATCATCATCGTTTTAGTGTGTCAATGAGATAAATGAAATGTGGAGCTATATGTTTAGGAATCAGAATACATCATTTCAACAGGAACATAATTATAAATTTTAGCCATCCTAATTCTTTGAAAGGGGCAGGTTTGGAATGCTCCTGTGAGGATAAGCCTACTGCGGAAGCAACCGGCTTTCGGTTTAGCTCTGGGGAAAAGGGTAACTTTCATCCTAGCTCCAGTTCGAAAGGCTAATGGCGGGGAAGTTCGGGTTGAAATGACTCTGCGACGAAATAAGGAGGCGTTTGTTTTCATATTTACGAGCCGACGAGGGTTTCGAATGCCCTTATCATTTATGGTACTTGCCAAGGTCTTTCATTGGAGGTTCGAACAGGGGCAATGGCGCCTGTCCCAAGTTTAAACTGGGTAGTGGCTACGCCGTGACTAAGGTTTATAAAAAACCCGGGGCTACCTTTTTTTAGCTTTCAGCTTGGGACATGAAAGTTCACGGGGCCTTGATGAATTCGAATGTGAAGAACAGCGACGCCCGCGGCTAGGGTAGGAGCTTAGAACAATCCACCCATCAAGTTGACGTTCAAGACGTTTTGATATTTCTATGTGTTGTATGAAAAAGAAAAGGAGATTTCGACGGTAATTTGATGGGCGAAGTATCTGTGATGAGCATTTTCCCATCAAAATCTAATCTAGACCAATCGTCTTTAGACAAGGACAATCCAATAGTAATCTAATGCGTGGAAGAAACAATTTTAATGGTTAAGACCCTACCAGGCACCGACGAGGATAGCTGACTGAGGTGGCCGTGAACGTGGTCGAGTAATCTGAGCTGGAACGGTCGCGCGGCGTCCAACAATGGTTTGGCAATCGACAAACAGCAATGGGGTCGGTTCGAGCCCCCATCGTATATTTAAACAAATCGAACATGTGTGGGACTTTAATACGGTTGGTGGCGTATTAAAACAGGTTTTAAATGTATCGTATGTCGGCGTCAAATCGAGCCATCTCGGTTTGCGTGCGACCGCCTCCTGCGGGACAAACTGGCGAACCGCTTCCGCTGTTGCGGAAGGATATGGTGAACGCTTTCTCCATTTCGGGGAACAAAGGCGAATGGCCCCCGCAAAAGGCCTCCACGACGCGGAAGAGAAAACGTTCCGCAAAGCTCAACTCGTTCGGGAGGATACCGTGGAAGGTTCCGCTGTTTCGGGAGAGAGTGGTGAATTGCTTCCGCAAGAGGCTTCCGCGACGTGATTAAGTTCTTTTGGCGGCCTCTTCGGGATGAAAACGTGAAGGCTCCTGAAACTGCAGAAAGCTTTCGTAAGTGGCTTCCGCAGTTTTGGAAGACTTCCGCCAACGCTTCCGCAAAAGGTTCTCGCAAATTTGAGAGAAATTCTAAGTAATGGCCATGCTCGTGAGAATCGCGGAAGTCTTTTGTCCTTAGCCTCCGCTGTTTCGGGTAGGAAAAAACAAAGGTTCCGCAAAATTTGTTTCGGCGTTTCGGCAAGGTTTTGCGACGGTTTCCACAACTGCGGGAGAAAAACCCAAAAGGTTTCCGCGATTTTCAAAGAAAATTTCTGAGTTTGTTCGAAAAGTTTATGCGAACGGCTTCCGCAAGTGCGGGCGGCTTCGTAAAATTCTTTCGCCATTTCGGGAGGGATTCACCAGAAGCTTCCGCAATTGCTTAACGAAGACTTTTCTAAGTCTTTTCGGGCGGTTTAGACGAATGGTTCCCGCCGTTTCGGGAGCAAATCTTGAATTCTTCCGCAAATTTTCCCATAATTATTTCGAAGGCCTTTTCCGAGCAGTTTATGTGATTGGCTTCCACCGTTTCGGAAGGGTAGCCCGAGAGCTTCCACAGTTTCGGGAGCAAAGGCTGAAAGATTCTGCAGAGCTTCCTTGGCTCGTTCCGCAAAGTTTTTTTTTTTCAAAATATTCTAAGTTCTCTTCGGCAAGCTTAGGCGAGTTGTTTCCGCCATTTCGGGAGGATAGCCTGAGAACTTCCGCCGTTTATTCAACGAAAGTTTCTAAGTCCTTTTGCGGGAGTTTAAGCGAAAGGCTTCCGCTACCGCGGGGTTTTAGCAAATTGTTCTGCAATTTTCGAGGAAGACTTCACGAAAGATTTTCTGTTTGAGAGACAAAATCTTCTGGCAGACTTGGAGTTTGTCATGGCAAGATTTTTCTGTTAAAAAACAAAGATAAAAGCTGGGAATGACCCTTAAGGCAGCCTTTCTAAAAAAATTTAAAGGAGGGGCCCCATTATGTACAAAATAAATGGGGGGGGGTGTTGTTGCAACAACACAGTATAAGAAGCAGCAGTAGCTAAGGGAATGGAAAGACCAATCAATACAAAGTTACACCGACGAGTTCTACCGACTCATGGCGAGACTTGGAGTCTAAGAAGAAGAGAAATTGCTTGTTCTGAAGTACGTTAGTGGATTGTATGAGTACATTCAGCAAGAGATGGAATTTTTGACTGTCAATACGCTTGCAGATGCTATCCACTACGCCAACAAACTAGAAACCAAGCAGAAAGGGAAAGCACGTTTTGCGACAAATCTGACATCAGGATGACCACCCAACAAGAAGGCACCAGCTGACTTCAACAAGTCGAAATATTCCCAGCCGACACGGCCAAAGCCAAACCATATAAAAAATACTTTTCACAAGAGGGAACGTAGAAAACAACCGCCGACGGGAAAATGGTGCGATTACCATCACTCATCTTGGCATGATACATCTGAATGCAAAGCTCTGAAGACATTTTTGTTAAAAGTGTCGACCTCCAACACCTTTTATAAGACGGTGGAAGAATCTGATCTAGATGCGATGACTCTTTTGACCTCGACCACTCCAGCAGCCTCGACTATCATCGACAAGGAGGAATGAGAGCGCATGTTCCATACACAGATATGGGTCCAAAGTAACCAATTGCATCTGATTGTGGACAATAGGAGCCAAAAGAACTTCGTTTCTGAAGATATCGTTAAGAAATTAGGTCTTGTTACCACTCCACATCCTCAGCCTTACAACATCGGTTGGATGAAGGATGGACAAGAACTTTGGATCACTCCACAATGCAAGCTTGCCTACTTCGTAAAGCCTTTTGAAGATTAAGTACTCTACGACGTGGCACCACTCTCCGTAGTCGACGCCCTGTTTAGGAAACCTTACCTCTGGGATAGACATGGAAGTCATTAGTCACTGCCTCAGAAGGTGATGGTCATAATCTGAAATCGATGGTTCAGCATACCAAAGCATCAACCTACACCGAGGGTTGCACTGATATCTTCCAAACAGACAAAGAAGCTCATCAATCATGCTCATAAGTTAAAATTAATCATGATCAAGCCACAACATTCTAAGAATACTGCAGCAAAGAGGTGAGTCACCAACCAATGTAGCTCTCGACAAAAGAAGCAAGTCGATCATAATCTCGATGAGTGCCAGAACCTCTTTCAAGCTCCAGACAGAGTACCTCAACATTGTCAGGTAAAACACTCCATTAAACTTGTTCCTACTTCTCCTTTTCCTAACGCATACTTTTACAGAAGATCCATTCTCGAAAATGAAGAGATTCACAGATAGATCCAAGAATTAATCAACAAAGGTCATATGCGACCCAGCTCCTCTCCTTGTGGAAGTCCAGTCATCCTAGTTCTGAAGAAAGATGGGACTTGGCGCATGTGCATCACCTACAAAAATCTCAACAAAATATCGGTGAAGAATGGGTACCCTATGCCACGGATAGATGAGCTCATCGACTGTCTAAAAGGTGCTAAATTCTTTACTAAGCTCGACCTCAAGTCGAGATACCATCAGATTCCAATCTATCCCTCAAATGTGTGGAAAAATGCTTTCAAAACCAAGGAAGGATTGTTTGAATGGTTAGTCATGCCTTTCGCCTTAACCAACGCACCTGCGATCTTCATGCGACATATGGATAACCTTCTTCGACCTTTCATCGCAAATGGGTTATTGTCTATCTTAACGATATACTGATTTTCAGTCGATCATGGGAAGAACATGTTGGACATCTTCGACAAGTCCTCGATACTCTCCAACAACATCAGATTTATCTGAACCTGGACAAGTGCTCTTTTGTGATGACCAGCATCAAATATTTGGGGTATGTAATTGGCTTTGTAGGCATTCACATCGATCCAGAAAAAGTACAGATCGTCAAATATTTTCCCATTCCTAGAAGCATTCAAGAACTAAAAAGTTTTCTTGGTTTGGCAAATTTCTATCGATGATTCATACTCAGCTTCAGTTGCATATCCTGGCCCTTGAATCAGTTGACGAAGGGAAATGGTAAAAATATCTTCCAGTGGACAGCAACACAACAAGCAGCTTTTGAACAGCTCAAACACAAGCTCTTCACTGCACCAGTACTTGTGTTACCTGATTTGCATCAACTCTTTGAAATTGAGATGGATGCATTAGACTATGCCTTGGGTACAGTGATCACTCAGTCTGGTCACCTAGTCACTTTTCATTCGAAGACTTTTAATGACACAATTAGAAGATACTAGATGTACGAAAAATAACTGTATGCCATTGTGCAAGCTCTCAAGCATATGGAGGCATTACATCCTTGGAAAGGAAATGGTCATTCTCACTGATCATAAGCCTCTACAATTCACTCTGACACAATCAAAGTTGAAGAAAAACCAACATTTAAGTGGATTAATTACCTACAACAATTCTAGTTGGTGATTAAGAATCGGAAAGGTAAATCTAACGCCGTCGTTGATTTCCTCAGTCGACCACCCATTACTCTCCTTTTGACAGTGATGAGTATGCAGGGATACTACATGACCACTTAGCCGCAGTTGTACGAGGACGACAGCGACTTTGATCCACATCGCAGTTGGTATTTGTTGTAGGATACTAACTTCGACATCCTCAACTAGTCTTCGTTGTTGATACAACTTTGACAAGTTTCGATGCGACATGACTTCGACAACTTCATCACCTTCGACATGTTCAGCATCGACATGCAGCATCAACATACGACCAACGATTATCAAACCTCGATAGACTGTCTCTCTATCTTCCAGTTGACTGTAACGGTTGAACAGTTGAACTGCTCTAACTTCTTATTGTAACTGAACGTAATGGGAAGGCACCCAAGCGTCTCAGATTTCTTTATAATCATGTAAACTATTGTAATATACATATTATCTTGATCAATCTAGAACAATTCGCATTCCTGCATATTGTCTGTGTGTATTTGTGTTATCTGTATGCGTAATCCTGCTTTTGCTCATTCTGTTTATTAAGATTCCTCCATAACAGAGCCGACGCATTCAATCGAACTGTTGTCCCCCTCGTGCTTCCTAGACATGATACGGATCATTGGTATCAAAGCGTACTCAGTTTTCTTGCTTAAGTTCTGTGTATACACTTCTCTTGAAGTTACCTGACTTATGCCGGTTCAAACTTGCTTACAATCTCAGCAATCCAAGTAGACGCGATCTATAGATATGGCAGAAGAAACAAACGATAGACATGCAGCCGACGAGACAACACATCTTATTAAGCAAGCTCTGGCTTGAAAACAAACTAAAATTTTTTCCCAGTTCAATGACATTCTCTTACGATTCGCTTCAACATTCGGAGGATCCTCGATGAGAACTCACTCTAATAAATCATACCCTTCAAAGTGCAAATGAATCTCCACATACCGAATCTTGAAGGAAATATTGACGCGGAATCCATCAACAATTGGGTGCAACAATTGGAATCCTATTACAATGTAAATCAACTCTCCAAAGCTGAAAAAGTCACCATTGCATCCTTAAAGATGTCAACCTCCGTGCACTGCTGGCGGGATAACCTCTCGACAAAGATGGAAAAAAATGGAGACCCCATCAACAAATGAGATAAATTCATCGAACACATCTGGAAGGAATTTTACCCACCAAAATACCTCGAGCAGCAGTATAAGAAGTGGCAGCAGCTAAGGCAATGGAAAGACCAATCAACACAGAATTACACCGACGAGTTCTACCGACTCGTGGCAAGACTTGGCATCCAAGAAGAAGAGAAATTGCTTGTTCTAAAATACACCAACGGATTGTCTTAGTACATCCAGCAGGAGATGGAATTTTTTACTATCAATATGCTTGTGGATGCTTTCCACTACGCTAGCAAACTGGAAACCAAGCAGAAAGGAAAAACACGTTTCGTGACAAAGCCGACATCAGGAAGACCACCCGATAAAAAGACACTAGCCGATTACGATAAGTCAAGATCTTCTCAGCCGACACCGCCAAAGCCTGACAATGGTAAGAATCCTTTTCACAAAAGGGAACATAGCAAACAACCACCGACCAGAAAATGGTGCGATTACCACCACTCATCTTGGCATGATACGTCTGAATGCAAAGCTCAGAAGACATTTTTGACAAAAGTGTCGACCTCTGATGCATTCGACAAGACGGTGGAAGAATCTGATCCAGACGCGACGACCCTTTTGACCTCAACAACTCAAGCAACCTCGACTATTATTGATGAGGAGGAATGAGAACACCTATTCCATACACGGATATGGGTCCAGAGCAACACATTGCATCTGATCGTGGACAACGGGAGCCAAAAGAACTTCGTTTCTGAAGAATTGGTGAAGAAATTAGGTCTTGTCACCACTCCGCATCCTCATCCTTACAACATCGGTTGGATGAAGGATGGACAAGAACTATGGATCACTCACCAATGCAAGCTCGCCTACTTTATAAAACCTTTTGAAGATGAAGTACTCTATGACATGGCCCCACTCTCCATAGTCGATGCCCTGTTTGCGAAACCTTACCTTTGGGATAGACATGGAAGTTATCAGTCATGACCTCAGAAGGTGATTGTCAGAATTTGAAATCGATGGTTTAGCATACCAGTGTGTCAACCCACACCGACGGTTGCACTGATATCTGCCAAATAGACGAAGAAGCTCATCAATCATGCTAAAAAATTTGCATTAATCATGATCAAGCCGCAACATTCTAAGAATATTACAACAACAAGTCGAGTCACCGACCAATGCAGCTCTCGACAGAAGCAGCAAGTCAATCATATTCTTGATGAGTACCAAAACCTCTTTCAAGATCCAAATGGAATACCTCAGCATTTCCAGGTAAAGCACTCCATTGAACTTGTTCCTGGTTCTTCTTTACCTAACGCATCTGTTTACAGAAGATCCATTCTAAAAAATGAAGAGATTCGTAGACAAATCCAAGAGTTAATTGACAAAGTTCATATCCGACCATGCTCCTCTCCTTGTGGAAGTCCAATCATCCTAGTTCTAAAGAAAGACGGGACTTGGCTCATGTGCATCGACTACAGAGCTCTCAACAAAATATCGATGAAGAATCGGTACCCTCTACCATGGATAGATGAGCTTATCGACTGTCTGAAAGGTGCTAAATTATTTACTAAGCTTGACCTCAAGTCGGGATACCATCAGATTCCAATCGAGCTCTCAAATGTGTAGAAAACTGTGTTCAAGACCAAGGATTGTTCGAATTGTTAGTCATGCCTTTCAGCTTAACCAACGCACCTACGACCTTCATGCGGCATATGGATAACCTTCTTCGACCTTTCATCGGAAAATGGGTTATTGTCTATCTCAATGACATATTGATTTTCAGTCGATCATGGGAAGAACACGTCGGACATCTTCGACAACTCCTCGACACTCTCCAACAACATCGGCTCTACTTGAACATGGCCAAGTTCTCTTTTGTGATGACCAGCATCAAATATTTAGGGTATGTAATTGACTCTGTAGGCATTCACGTCGATCTAGACAAAGTACAGATCCTCAAAGATTGGCCCATTCCTAGAAGCATTCAAGAACTAAGAAATTTTCTTGGTTTGGTGAATTTCTATCGACGATTCATACTCGGCTTCAGTCACATAGCCTGACCCTTGAATCAATTAACGAAAGGAAATGGGAAAACTATCCTCCAATGGACAAAAACACATCAAGCAGCTTTTGAGCAACTCAAAAACAGGCTCTGCACTGCACCAGTACTTGTGTTACCTGATTTGCATCATCCCTTTGAGATTGAGATGGATGCATCGGACTATGCCTTGGTTGCAGTGATCACTCAGTCTAGCCACCCAGTTGCTTTTCATTCCGAGACTTTTAACAACATGGTTAGAAGATACTCGACATACGAAAAAGAACTATATGCCATTGTGCAAGCTCTCAAGCAATGGAGGCATTACATCTTTGGCAAGGAAATGGTCATTCTTACTGATCACAAGCCTCTACAGTTCGCTCCGACACAATCAAGGTTGCAGACAAACCGACAAATAAAGTGGATTAATTACCTAGAACAATTTCAGTTGGTGATTAAGTATCGAAAAGGAAGGGCTAATTCCGCTGCAGATTGCCTCAGTCAACCACCCATTACTCTCCTCTTGATAGTGATGAGTATGCAGGGTTACGACACGACCACTTGGCAACAGTTGTACGAGGACGATAGCGACTTCTCAGCAGTCTACCGACAGTTATAGACTAACAAGTCGTCGACCTCAAACTCTAAACACTTCCTAAAGGATACCTTGCTATACAAGCTTAGACAGCTTTTTGTACCAACCGGTGAGCAACGACAACAACTCATTTGGGATGCGCACTACAGCAAAACCGTAGGACACTTTGGAGTAGAAAAGACACTTGCTATTCTGCAGAAGTATTTCTTCTGACCTACACTTAAATATGACGTCAACAAGTACATTTGATCATGCGTGGTTTGTGCCATTGCTAAGCCACCTAATTGACGACAGGGATTGCACACCCCTCAGCTAGTTCCTAGCCAACCATGGGAATCTATTTCTACGGACTACTTGACGGGTTATCATACTACCAAACATCAACATGACACGATATTAGTAGTAGTCGACCGATTTTCCAAGATGGCCATTCTCATACCATGTAAGAAGACCACGACAGTGCAGCAGACTGCTCAGCTCTTCTTTACACATGTTTGGAAACACTTTGGTTTACCCACAACCATCATTTCCGACCGAGATGCTAGATTCGTCAGCATCTTTTGGAAGACCCTCTAGCAACAACCAGACATGCAACTCTCATTGTCGACAGCTTTCCATCCTCAGACCGACGGAAAGACGGAAGTTGTGAATTGCTTGGTAGTACAACTACTTCGCATGTACAATCACCAGCATCAACACACATGGGATGAAAGTCTTCCATACATTCAACACAGCTACAATCGTGCTTAGCACAGCTCTATAGGCAAGAGTCCCTTTGAAGTCTGTTACGGATTTCAAACCTCAGCACCTACCAACTTGATCAGCTCCTCATCACAGCCAAACTCCAACACAGATCGCAGTTAGAGAGAAGTCGATAAAGCAGTCAAGTTTCGAAAACAGATTTGCGACATTCAGCGACAAGCACAGGATATGTTGCATAGAGCAAACGAGAAATCTAAGGCCTGACACGAAAAGCATCGCATTCCTCATACATTTCGCATTGGGGATAAGGTCTGGCTACATCTTAAGAAGGAGTGCTTCACAGGTCCTTTCAAGAAGTTAAAACCTTTGCGATATGGTCCATACAGTATTCTTCGACAGATTGGCGAAAACGCTTTCCAACTCGACATTCCTACTTGCCTGGTTCTGCATCTAGTCTTTAATGTGGATCTACTTCGACCATACCATGCACTTTTGTTGGAATGGAATGATTTCTTAACAGTAGAACCCGAAGACATTCATCTAGATGTTCAAGAGCCTCTTCCTTGCAACCCCATTGTGGGACAATGGGTATGCCTTACAAGGATGAACATAATTCCCTTGTTTTAGGTTGCCAAAGCCGGCTAGATCCCGTCTCAAGGAAAGTGGTACTCTGCTACTGAAGTGATCAACAATTTTCCTCACCTTCATGAGCAAACAATGGGGTCCATTGTTTCTTAAGGAAGGATGTCTGATCCACATCATAGTTGGTATTTGTTTTCGGATACTAACTTCAACATCTTCAACTAGTCTTCGCTATTGATACAACTTCGACAAGTTTCGACGTGACATGACTTCGACAACTTCATCACCTTCGACATGTTTAGCATCGACATACAACCAGCGACTGTCGAACCTCGACAGACTATCTCTCTGTCTTCTAGTCGACTGTAACGGTTGAATAGTTGAACCGCTCTAACTTCTTATTATAATTGAATGTAATGGGAAGGCACCCACGCGTCTCAGATTTCTTTATAAGCATGTAAACTATTTTAATATACATCTTATCTTGATCAATCTAGAACAATTCGCATTCCTGCATATTCTCTGTGTGTATTTCTGTTATCTATATTGTGTAATCCTGCTTTTGCTCATTGTGTTTATTAAGCTTTTTCCATAACAGAGCCGACTCATTCAGTCGAACTGTTGTCGCCCTCGTGCTTCCTGGACACGATATGGATCAGACTTCTCAGCAGTATACTGACAGTTACAGACTAACAAGTTGTCGTCCTTAGACTCTGACTATTTCCTGAAAGACACCTTGCTATACAAGCTTGTACAGCTTTGTGTATCGACAGGTGAGCACCGACAGCAGCTCATTTGGGACGCGCATTACAGAAAAATGGTAGGACACTTTGGAGCAGCAAAGACACTTTCTATTCTGTAGAAGTATTTCTTTTTTCCTACACTTAAATCCGACGTCAACAAGTACATTCGATCATCCGTGGTTTGTGCCATTGCTAAGCCACCTAACCGACGACAAGGAATGTATACACCTCTACCAGTTCCTATTCGACCATGGGAATCTATGTCTATGGAATACTTGACGGGTTATCCTACTAACAGACATCAGGATGACACAATATTAGTAGTAGTCGACCGATTTTCCAAGATGGCCATTCTCATACCATGTAAGAAGACCACAACAGTGCAGCAGACTGCTCAGCTATTCTTTGAACATGTTTGGAAACAATTTGGTTTACCCACAACCATTATTTCCGACCGAGATGCCAGATTCATCCTCATATTTTGGAATACCCTCTAGAAATTGCTAGACACACGTCTCTCATTGTTGACAGCTTTTTATCCTCATATCGACGTACAAACGGAAGTTGTAAATCACTTGGTAGTCAAACTCCTTCACATGTACAATCACCAGCATCGGCGCACATGGGATGAAATTCTTCCATACATACAACACAATTACAATTGTGCTCAGCACATCTTTATAGTATAGAGTCCATTTGAAGTCTGTTATGGATTTCATCCCTCAGCTCCTATCGACTTGATCAGCTCCTCGACACAACTGAGCCACACTGACTACAGCTGGTGAGAAGTGGATAAAGCAGTCAAGTTCAGAGATCAGATATTTGACATCCAGAAGCAAACACAAGAAATGTTGCACAGAGCAAGTGAGAAAGATAAGGCCCGACACAACAAGCATCATATTCCTCATTCATTCCAAATTAGGGATAAGGTCTAGTTACATCTCAAGAATGAGCGCTTCATAGGCCCATTCAAGAAGCTCAAGCCTTTGCAATATGGTCCGGATAGTATTCTTCGACATATTGGTGAAAATGCCCTCCATTATTCATGGTTTGAAAAAAATGCACACCCCATCATATCAGGCTATAGCTTGTTGAAGTGGCTATCTATTCATGGTCTCAGTTCTCCATAATCATGTCTAAGGAGAAAGTTATAAGTCTGCCAAAATAGGGTTTCGGGTTTCTTTTACACCAAAGTAGAAAAACCACCTAAGTGGCCTCAGGGAAATGCCCGCCATAGTTTGTGTGTTGAAGAAAATGCCCGCACCATATGGTCATACTATAGGTTTTTGATTTGTCTATCTAACCATTTCCTCATATTGTCTTTAGAGTGCATGAGGAAGAAGTTATGGATCTATCAAAACAATGTTTTAGGTAGATTGGACCAAGTCTAGGAAAGTGCAAAAATTGTCTAACTATAAAGACACTGGTAATTCCTGAAGTGACCCCAGTAAAATTCCCACCATGTCTTGTGGTTGATGTATTAAATCATCTCGAGAGTATGGGTCTCTATAAAAAAAAATTGTGCATCTGATTATGGTCTTAGATTGTCCAAAGAGTCTCTAAGGATGAAGATATTAATATGCCAAAAGTGTCTCTCAGGTTTATTTGTACTACTTTAGTAAAATGCCCGCCGAGGAGATAGAAAGAGGCTTCATGGGGTAAAATTTATTTAGATGGAGTTACCTTGTTGGCCTCCATCCATTGAGTGTCTCACACTTCAAAATTTATGAAAAGAAAAATATCATCATACTAACCTAGGGTTTGATAATTTTTCCTAAGTGTCAAATCAACAGTTTGGAAGACCACTTTCAAATGCCCGCCAGATGTTGTGTGTGTATCAATAAGTTCATCAATTGACATGGTCTTGTTCATTATTGAAGTGGCTATCCAGACATGCTTGTAGTTTTCCTTATTGTGATCACATGAGCAATAAATCAATCTTCCAAAAGTGAAGGAAAAAATGTTTTTCATATTAAAGACAAAAATTTGTCTAAGTGTCAAACTCACATGCCTAAGAGGCCATTTGGAAATGCCCACAAGGAGGTGTCCTTGTGTTGATAAAATGAATCAGATGGCATAGGCTTGTTCCTTGATGAACAGGCTATCTATCCATAGGCGCATATTTTCCTCTGGAGTTCACACATGTGAAAGACAACACCTAGGGTTTTGCTCAGTGCAAGCCATCCCAATCTTGCTCAAGGGGGTCATTTCTCATCTGAAGGCTCCCAGGCATGCATGGCCATTGTGAACACTTCCACAATAGCCATGTGCATGTACGGGATTTGACGGAACCCAAGTCCACTTGTCATTTTGGGTTCCGTTGTTAGGTCCATGATTTGGATTCGTTTATAACTCCATTCCATTTTATCATCCCCAAAATCTTCTTCTTCATCATCTCTAATACTGATCAACTCAATCAACTCATGTCACTATCATCAACTTCAATTTCTACTCATGCCCAATGTCTTCTCATCATCCTGTAATTGTATAAGTGTTTTCAAAGTTTAAATGAAGTTTTCAAAGTGTATTTATATAGGTAAAAAACTAACCTCAAACTAAGCCGACTTACAATGACTATTTTAAATTAATATTTTATAATTTCACAAAAATGGGATCTGACTTGCCCGGGGTTTTGGATATTATTTTGAATTATGTTTGCAATAGGTTATCCACTTCATTATCATTATTTTAGCAATGCCTTCTTCATGTGTTTCATTACCAACCAAAAGCAAGTCACAATGCTAGAATCAAACTTCAACTCCAACCAAAAGCATTAAGTATGGGTCATATGTCCAAATCATTTACCAAGTGCACCATTAGTGATCCTCAAGAGATTATCCACATCATCATGTCCTTTGTTCCTGCCTATCATGTGCTGCTTTCCATGTCAATATTTTATTTGTTCAAGAGCTCCAAGTCACCATTATGTATCCATGACAAAGTGAGGGTTCTTTCATTTCATCAAGGATTCCATACATGATTGTCTTCATGCTCAACAAGGTGGACATGAAATTTCTCTAAAACCAATTTTGTTTTCTCAAAATCTCACTTGTTTTCAGTTCCTACATAAATAACAAAGGCTAAACATTCACTATAGCACTATACCCAAAGTTATGGGGAAAATGGAAAAAATGTATGAATTTATTTTATAAATGTTGCATTATCATCGTCAATTTTGCCAGTAAAATATTGCAGAAAGGTGTCCATATATTTATTTCTCAATGCCTATGGTACTTTTTTAATCTACACATATATCAAAGGGCATTGATATTCCAAAATAGTATGTCCAAATAACAACTCTCTCATCTACATTCGAATATTCATGATCAACTTGATGAGGAAATGGTTGGGGTGCCGACCAAGATTCCCGCAACAACAAAACCGTGGCTTTGATCGTGAATCCATCAATTTTGGTGGATCCAGGACGACGATTTTCAACTATCCCCCCCCCAACACTGTGCCTCCAACCCCCATAAATGGTGTTCTTGTGCCATCTTCGGAGCTAGCTTTTTACTTAGTGAAGGACATTCAAATATTGCTCAAGGGGGTAATTTCTCGTCCGAAGGCTCCTGGGAGTGCGTGGACACCGTGGAAATGTCCACAATGGATATAGGCACGTGTGGGAGATGATGGAACCCAGGTTTTCTCACCGGTTTTGGTTCTGTAACCCCGGAGAAAATCCTCAAAGTGTCCCTCAATGGCCCCGGTGTGCCCGACAAAAATGATCGCAATACCCAAATCATGGCTCTGATCGCAAATCCGTCGATTCTGATGGATCCTATACGTTGGGTTTCCGCTAGCCCCCCCCCCCCCCCAGCATGCCTCTAACCCCCAGAAACGGTGTTATTGTGCCATCTCCGGAGCTAGGGTTTTGCTCATTGAAGGCCATTCGAATATTGCTCAAGAGGGTCATTTCTCGTCCGAAGGCTCCTGGGCATGTGTGGCCACTGTGCACACATCTAAAATGGCCATATGCACATGTGGGAGATCACGAAACCCAGGTCCGCTCGGCGGTTTGGGTTCCGTGACCCTGGAGCAAATCCTCAAAGTGTCCTTGATGGCCCGGGGGTGCCGAACCAAAATTCCCTCAACACCCAAACCGTGGCTCCGATCGTGAATCCATCGATTCTAATGGATTCAGGATGCTGGGTATCAGCTAGGGGTCCCCCCACAGCATGCCTCCGACCCCCAGAAACGATGTTATTGTGCCATCTCCGGAGATAGGATTTTTCTCAGTGAAGGCCATTCGAATATTGCTAGTGAATCCGTCGATTTCGATGGATTTGGGACGTCGTGTTTTAGCTAGTAGACCCCACATAGCGTGCCTCCAACCCCGGAAATGATGTTATTGTGCCATCTCCGAAGATAGGATTTTTCTCAGTGAAGGCCATTCAAATATTGCTCAAGGGGGTCATTTCTCGTCTGAATGCTATCGGGCATGCATGGCCACCGTGAACACGTCCACAATGGCCATACGCATGTGTGGGAGATGACAGAACCCAATTCTGCTTGCCGGTTTGGGTTTCGTGACCCCGAAGCGAATCCTCAAAGTGTTTGTGAATGGCCCGAGGGTGTCGGACCAAAATTCCCGCAACACCAAAACCGTGGCTCCGATCACGAATCCATTGATTCCAATGAATCTGGGGCACCGATTTTCAGCTACCCCCCCCACAACGTGCCTCCAACCCCTAGAAACGATGTTATTATTACATCTATGGAGATAAGGTTTTGCTCAGTGAAGGCCATTCAAATATTCTCAAGGGGGTCATTTCTCATTCGAAGGCTCCCAGGCGTGTGTGGCCACTGTGGACACATACACAATGGCCATACGCATGTCTGGGAGATGATGGAACCCAAGTTGTCTCTCTAGTTTTTGTTCCATGACCCTAGAGAAAATCCTCAAAGTGTCCCTGAATGGCCACGGGGTGGCGGACCAAAATTCCTGCGGCACCCAAATCATTACTCCGATCACAAATCCATCGATTTCGATGGATCGAGGATGCCAAGTATCATCTAGAGGACCCCCCACAACATGCCTCCAGCCCCTGAAAATGATTTTATTGTGCATATCCGGAGCCAGGGTTTTGCTCAGTGAAGGCCCTTCGAATATTGCTCAAGGGGGTCATTTCTCGTCTGAAGGATCCCGACCATGTGTGGCCACCATGGACACATCCAAAATGGCCATACACATGCATGGGAGTTGGAAAAACCCAGGTCCACTCACTGGTTTGGGTTCCGTGACCCCAAAGCAAATCTTCAAAGTGTCCCTGAATGGCCCTAGGGTACCAGACCAAAATTCCCACAACACCCAAACCGTAGCTCCGATGACGAATCCATCGATTCCGATGGATCCGGGAAGCCGTGTTTCATTTATGGGACCCCACACAACGTGCCTCCAACCAGCATAAATGATGTTATTGTACCATATCTGGAGCTATGGTTTTGCTCAGTGAAGGCCATTCAAATATTGCTCAAGGGGGTCATTTCTGGTCCAAAGGCTCCCGAGTGTGCATGGCCACCATTGACACATCCACAATGGCCATACGCACATGTGGGAGATGATGGAACCCAGGTCTGCTCATTGGTTTTGGTTATGTGCCCCAGTATCAATTCCTCAAACTGTCCATGAATGGCCCCGAGGTGCCCGACAAAAATGACCGCAGCACCCAAATCATGGCTCTAATCACAAATCTATCAATTCCAATGGATCCAGGATGCTAGGAATCAGCTAGGGCTAGTGTTATTGTGCCATCTTCGGATATAGGGTTTTGCTCAGTGAAGGCCATTCCAATATTGCTCAAGGAGGTCATTTACGATCCGAAGGCTCCCGAGCGTGCGTGGCCATTCATGGATACGTTGAGGAATTTCTTTGTGGATGCACGATGTAATTTTCAGTAAAGTCCACAACTGACAATATTGTTCCATTGGGAAAGGTGTCCCTACACTGTCTGTATTGTTCATCCTGGAATCGTGCTACATGGACATGTTTTACATATTGCTCGGTCTTTTGGTAGAACTCCTTCATGAAATCGCAAATTTGTACCTGGTGCCACAAAACCAAGGGCATTAATACAACGTGACATTTTCAATCTGAATATATATGTACAAATTCAACATGTATAGTATGAAAGTATGCAAACTTAGATTACCTGTGACTTCACCAATGAATTTTTTTTGCTTTCTTTCACATAATCTACTTACATGTTATGTACTTGAAGTTGTGCATTTCTACTGATATCCTCCCAAATTCGTGCTCCTTGGTTTCATGGATGCAACGGCTCAATAATGCAAATCCACTGCACCTGGAACATGTCCATATAAACATGACCTTTTATAATATTTTTTTCCTTCAGGTCTTGGAGACATTATGCTATGTATAACTTCTATGGATGCATTTAGTGGTTGTAACGATGGGCAGTCCTGCACAATCTTAGTATGCAAATAAAAAAATATGTGTCTATATGTAACATAATAGTACTCAAATTCTACATGGTCTCTACAGCAACATGTGTTGCAATCAATGCAAATTCTAACATACCAGGGTTTTCATTTTTCAAAGGACCTTTGGCCCAAGTTCGATTGTGTGTGCTCATTTTTTAACCTCTCATAGAGTTCCATTTGTGTCGTGTCAAGGAAGTTCTTGACATGGGGTTCACACCCCTTAACACCTTTTCTCAACTTTAACACATCTCTTTGATTCGATGACGGTCTAGTGTTATCATGCCAAAAAAATTGTACTAGTTATTTAACAGCATCAATAAGATTCATGTATGAACGAGGTCACCTACCAACAAAGGTCCAACAATTGTTTTGTCCTGGGATCTCAAGTTTTTCTCTAATAGCATAATAATTTTGAAGAGTCTTTCTATCTACTTTAAATATTTTACATGTGTGTGATAGAAGGTGATGTTGCCTTGTAGATTTTTCTACAATCGATTCTGATAATACACGACGGGCCGCATTAAAATCTTTTGTACGAGAAGTTTTTCCAATCAAATTAAATGCAAACTATAGATTTCTAATGACATGAATGTTGGCCTCTCAACTTCTAACTACCTTAATGCCCAAAAATCTCCTAACATGAGCTAGACAATGTGATTTTAACAAATCTAGAAACAATTGACATTTTGTTGCATCGGTTTTGTATTCAAAAAATTCTTTGATTATCCTGTTACAATGGAAATCAATAGTGTGTTTGGGAAACTTACCTTCAAGTCCTGAAAATGAACTTTCATCCACATGAATACATCTGGGAGTTCTTCGTCATATGCTTGATAGTCGAGGCAAGGGAGTAGGAAAGGAAGTTCGAGTCTCGTCACCGATTTGTTGTGGCCCTTGGTTCACAATTTGGTCTTGCAAGGGAGTGTGTTCGACATGTGTGTGCTCTTCTTGGGGAGGTTTCCAATTAACAACATGTTCAACATCCATCCCTTCATACTTGACATCAAGCAAGATTTGTTTGACTTCAACCACTTCATCATTGCTTGTTGATGGATCTAAGGCACTAACATCTTGATGTCTACGGTTTTCCATGTATAGCCTAGCCTTTTCTCTTATCTCATGGGCCTTTTCAGGGGGAGGCTCCTTCCTTCTAGACTTTCTTTTATTATTACGTCTGTTTCCCATATTCAATACGTTTTTTGTCAAAATAAAAATATCACCCCTGCAAGAATTAACAACAAATAAGATATTAAAACTCAATGTGCATGATTGTTAAAACTTGATGTAGCAATTGATTATGTACAACAACATCTAGTGAGAATGTTTTCATATAATCGTAAAAGTTATTGAGAATTCCCTAGATATAACAACATCACCTCTAGAAAATCAATTGGATGGTATTGGATGGTTGTATGGGATGTTAGTAGGAGCACATTTCCTACAAAAGGAGAAGCTCCTACTCACTTCATTTTCATGTTTTGGATGAGGGAAAATAGCCCCAAAAGATTAAGAGTTTGATTCTTTAGGTGTTTGTGTGAGTTGTTGTACTGAAATCATGAGGAATTCAACAAATGTTTGTGTACTAGATGGAGTTATGTGGTTATGAAGGGTTATTGGTGGTGATGCAAGCAAGTTTTTTTTATTATCTTCATGAAAGGTTCAAAGCATTGCTTGGTGCATGTTGTAGTTTTTTTGTGGTAAGATGTTTTTATTGTCTATGTTGAATATTAAGAAGACTAAAATACATCTATCATACAATTCATGAAGAAAAACTAAAATAGATACAATTCAAACAAAGTGAATGAAGACTAAAATACAATTAACAAGAGGAAGAGGTCACCATACCTCAAGGATTATGATTGTTCTTTAATTGAAATGTAAAATTCTCTTTTGATGTATCCACTATATGTAAGAAGAGTTCAAGTGTGTCCAAGCAGCATGAGAATTCAATCCAATGAGCCAAATAGAGTCCAACTATTGTGTATTCAATCAAACGAGTCAAATAGATCCCAACTGGTGTGTATTCAATCCAAAGAGCCAAATAGAGCCCCAACTCTTGTGTATTCTATCCAAATTGTAAAAGAAACACAAAATGGTGTCTAAATTCAATCCAAGATGAAAATGGTTGTCGGAATGTCCATGAAAAAAACAAAAAACATGCAAGAGAAGAGCGCATGTTATTTTCTGAATTTTATGCTCAACAGGGACGTAG
>BSBM01001499.1:127500-517500 GCA_027924585.1 Larix kaempferi | reverse complement strand
ACCATCTTCATCATCATCATCATCATCTTCATCATCATCACCATCATGACCATCTTCATCATCATCATCATCATCATCGTTGATGTCATCATCACCACCATCATCATCATCTTCATCAACATCGTCATCATCATCATCACCATCGTCATGATGATGATGATGAAGATGGTGATGACGATGATGATGATCGTACTCTACAATATTCATATTCTATATTAAGAATCATACTCTACAATATTCTAAAATTACATATTCAGAATCGTTAGATCGTACTCTACAATATTCTATATTTTCATAGAAAGATATTGTGTTTGTCATAGAAAAAGACACCATTGAAATTGAGCATATTGATAGAGTTCTAAAATATAGGCAATAGCCCTGGTTTATTTGTCCTAGCCAATAGGTTTGGTAGTCCGGAGCTATTTCCGAACATCATGCCAAGCCTTGTTCCTGTCAGGTTTTTCAATTTTAAAAAACCGCATATGCGTTATAACGCATTTGCATTTTAGCCTTGTTCATATCGCATATGCGTTATAACGCATATGCAATTCATATCACATATGCGATATAACGCATATGCGATATAACGCATATGCGATATAACTCATATGCGATTCATATCGCATATGCGATATAACGCATATGCATTTTAGCTTTAGTAGCTTCGTACGAGAGTTAAAAAGAGTTTACCAAGTTAGTAGATAGGCTTTGGGAGAAACCCCATCTAAAAGAAAAATATCATGGTAATTATTGCCCCCTCCAAAGCAGTTTAGTGTAAGTGTGGTAAAAGGACTACATTTAGCCTAAACTTTGTGAATGGTTATGGATAATGAGGTCAGATTATTGGAGGTTCAAGGGCTAATCCAAAGGAGGTATTAGGATGAAAAGGTTACCAAGTTAGGATTCATTTCTTGTTTCCTATGCATGATCAACCTCATTGGGAGGAATAGGGTAAACAACAACTGTAGGATCTGTATATGGATATGTCAATTTAAAAAAAAAAAACATATACATTGGTCTTGGAACACCATACACTTTCTCCCTCTATAACTAACCTTCCCCACTTTGTCTATCTAACACATCCACATACCCTCTCTCCATCCCTCTTTATCTAACCATCGATATTTCTCTCCTTCACCACCCCTCTACCTCTATAACCATCCCCAACCCTCTCTCTCTCTCTCTCTCCCTTGCCTCTCTCTCCCTTCCCTCTCTCTCTCCCTTCTCGCTTCTCCCCTCCCTCCCTCTCCTTCTACCTCCATGTGTTCCATCCTCTCACTCACTCCATACCTCACTTTCTACCACTACCTCCTCTCTCCACCCCCTTCTCTCTCCCCCCATAATTCCTTCTCTCTTTTCCTCTCTCCCCCTCTCTGTCTAAAACCCCCCTCTTTCCTTATCTGGCCACTCCCCCTCGAACAAAATTGCACACATCTTGGTCTTGAAAAACCACACCCCCCTCTCCCTATATAACCAACCTTCCCCCCTTTTTCTCTCTCACACACATCTGCACACCCTCTCTCCATCCTTCTCTATCGGTCCATCTCTATTTCTCTCCTTCACTATCTTTCTGTATCTATAACCGTCCCTCAAACCTCTCTCTCTCCCCTTTTCCTCCCTCTCTCTCTCTCCCCCTCTTTGCCTAAATCCCCCCTCCTTCATAATATCACCACTCCCCCTTCAAACAAACTTACACACCTCTTGGTGTTGGAAAACCACACCCCCTCTCCCTGTATAACCAATCATCCCCCTTTCTCTCTCGCACACACATCCACAAACCCTCTAAAACAATTCCTTTGTTGCCCCTCCCTCCCTCCAAAACCCTTTCTCTCTCCCTCCCTCCCTCCCTCCCTCCCTCTACCTCCATGTGTTCCATCCTATCACTCACTCTATCCCTCACTTTCTCCCTTACCTCCTCTCTCCACCTTCAATCCTTCATTCCTCCTTCATCTCTCCATCTTTCTATCCATTCCTTAATATCCATCTCTCTCTCTCTCTCTCTCTCTCTCACACACACACACACACACACAATCCCTCATCTCTATCCCTCAGTTTAACCATCGTCAACCATCCTTCATTTCCATAAATCCCTACTCTCTCACTCTTATTATCCCACTCTCTCACCCTCTAACCATCCCTCCATCCATCATTCTCTCTCTCTCTCTCTCTCTCTCTCTCTCTCTCTCTCGCTCTCCCCCCTCTCACTATTTAACCACCCCCCCATTTGTCTCTCTCACTCACTCACTCTATACCTCTCTCTATACCACCACTCCATCCATCCCTCTCCTCCCTCTCACTCTTTAATGATCCCCCCCATTTGTCCCTCCATCCATTATGCTATATGTTTCCTCCATCCATTATCCTATATCTTTCTTGCACCCAATCAACCCTCCCTCTTCCATCGCCCCTATATCTCTTACCCCCCCATCCCTTCCCTTTATATCTCTCCTCCCTTCAATCCCCCCTCATATCTCTCCCCTACCCATCCCTCCCTTCATCCCCCCCATATATCTCCCCTACCCATCCCTCCCTCCCATGATTCCCTCTACACCTTCCTCTCCCTCCTTTGACTCCCCCCCCCCTCTTTTATCTTGATCAATGTAATGTTGGGCCATGAGCCACCACAGGGACCATCTAAATGGAATCTTGGGAGTCTAAATGGTATTATAATGGGATAAGGGTTCCATTATAGGGTTTTGGATGGGAGGGATGGGTCTCTGGACATTGACCATAGTCATGGAAGAAAAACAATGAGTCTCTAAATCAACACACATGCCTTATAGATGGAATATTTGGCCTTTAGTGGGATATGGGTGTCATTATGAGGTTTTATGCACTAAGGATGGGTCTCAGGGTCTTAACCATGGTAATGGGACAAAAGTGTAACATAAATAAGTCTTAAACCATTACACATGCCCTTTAAAGGGGATATTTAGCCTTAATATTGGATATATGTGCCATTGGACTATTTTATGCATTGAAGATTGTTCTCAAGGCATTTACCATGGTCATATAGGAACCATTATGAATATTCCAAACAAGATATAGTTCTGAAGACACTACCATGGTCCAAGGATAAATCCAATCTTCTAGGGATTAAACGATGTTTTTATGGTTCATTGAAAAATATCAAGGTCCCAGACTACAACAAGCCCTATAAATGGAGTCTAAATGGGATAAGGGTGTCATTATAAGGTTTGGGACTTTGAACATGGTCATGGAAGAAAAGGTAGGGTCTTAAGACCTAAATGAAGCTTTTATGGCTCATGAGCTATAAATGAGTCCTTTAATCACCACACATGCCTTCTAGATGGAATATTTGGCCTCTAGGTTGGGTATGGGTTCCATTATAAGGTTATGTGCACTGAGGATAGGTCTTGCGGTCTTAACCATGGGTATGGGTTCCATTATAAGATTATGAGGTTTCAATATTTGATATGCACTAAATCGCATGTGCAATATATCGCATGTGCGATATATCGCATATGATATTTAGTGATCACGTTATACAAATTGGATGTTAGGTAAAAAGCATAGTATGCATATCGCATATGCGTTAAAACGAACATGCATTATATTGCATAGGCGATATGTGTTTTATAAAAAATGTTGGGTTGCAGGCCATGGGCTAGTTTTACTATAGAAAAAGACAAAATTCTTATGAACCCACAAACAGAGTACTATTCAACCTAGAATTTAATCATTTATTACACAAATCCATAGGTTTTGTACAAGTTTGGGTGGATTTCAATGGGGAATGTACGTAATAGATGTCGGAAGTCAGCGAGGAAGGTGCTTAGGGGAATGTACACAATAGACGTCGGAAGTCAGCGAGGAAGGTGCTTACATTGGAAGAAGCTAAAAATAAAAAAATAAAAGAAGAGGGAAGATTCAAGAAATCGTCGGCATTCATTGGATGAGAAAATACTTCCCATTCCCGCTCAACAGATACCTCACGTAGAGGCTGAGGAAGATATTGCAACGTTAATGGAAGCTGGTTATAGGAGAGATTATAATCTACAATAAAATATCATATCTTAGACAATATACCTAATCTACAAGAAAATATGGAAATAAAGCTAGGTTTCAGGGCATCAGGCCCATTATTCTCCTCCAATGACTTCTTTTAGACACCCAGACACATTCGTGGTGCACAACTGACCCATTGATTTCTCCCATAACACCCTTCAAGGTGATTGGTAACCAACAAAGGTTAGAAGTGGACGTTCGAGGAATGGTGGTTGGGATCTAGAAGAAAATTTTAGGGATAGAGGTCATTGTTTCCCTCCCTCAATTATGTTCATGGACCATATATCCATCCATGATTACCAAGGAGTCATAACGGTTCCCATATTCAACTCAAATGTCAAGGAATCCTTAAGGGGGGCTTCTGTTTTAGTTTTCAAGTGTTGTTCATGGTGCTCAATATTGAGAAGCTTCAGTAGGGCCTAAGGAAACCCCCCCTGAACCATGTTTCTACCTTGATACACATTTCCAGTGCATGAAACCTACTCATGGTGATTGTAGTTGAATCAAATTCCAAAAACCACCTACAAAAATCCTACATGTTGGTTCAGGTACCTGTTCAAGGTTTTGATCTTAAGAAGCTTCAACAAGATCCTAATACACTTACTTTTAGTTTTTAATGATGGTTAAGGCCCCTCAAACCATCCATGCTTTAGTGTGGTGGTCTAAGGATGTGTTCATGGTTCTTGATTTTAATAAACTATGTTTAGGGTCTAATGTTGTTGTTGCTCTCCCCCATTCAATGTCAAGGTCTTGAGAATGTTGTTTCCATACCATGACTATGGTAATTTCCTCAATAACAAAACACTATGCATGAAACATATTAAGGGCACCCACATCCAAATCCTAGGAGAAAGAAACCCTAGTGAGGGCTTGTGTTATTTTGTTTAGGATTTGTTCATGGCACTTGAGTTTGAAAAGGTTCAATTAGGGCTTAATGACCTTGTTTACCCCGTTGTACCATGTTTAGTTGTTTAGACCAATTTCCAATGACATAATTGACTCATGACACATACATATCCCACTCAAAGGCCTACAAATAATCCTTACAATGGACTCATTTGCGAGCTAGAGGACTCGTTCAAGGTTCTTGATCCCAATAAGGTTTGAGGATGCATTTAAGGCTCTTGACCTTGTCATGGCACCCATAACACACTTAGAGATAATTAATAACCAAAATAATTGGACATATTCATTTTATCAACTCTCCTTATTAGCTTTGTAGTTACCGTTGAGTAGTGGACTCTAAATTGATTTGGAACTCTCACTAGTGGAACCATAGATGTTATTAAAAGGGTCATTTTTTGAACCATTGTAACAAAAGCAAACATATGTATACTTACAATTTGTGCATGTGCCTACATTTATAAAAGAAAACAACAAACAAATCCCAACCTTATTATCTTTGAAAATCTAGGTTATCTATACAAACATAGACATTTCCAAGGAAATTATACTATTGCAACACTTTTTGTTGTTTAGTGTGATTGAGAACACAATTTTTCTCAAGTTATTATTTTTTTTTATCCTTGTGAATATGGGAAATGGACTCAATTGAGAAACAAATTTGATAGGAAGGAGCATCCCCCTGAAAAATTCAATGAATTAAGAGAAAATACATAGTTGGGTAAAGAAAAACATTGGCATGCACTAACGTAGGGTATTCATCATATATACTTGTTAGATGCCTAATTTCTAAAATGTTGACACCTACATTGCTTCTATGAACCAAACAAGGGTTCAAACATCTTCAACAATTGGAAAAATGTCATTGTAGAGAGGTGATATCATTGTGTTAATTCTTGGTTGTTCATAAAAGACCTAGTAGAGCTTCAACTTACTCAAACATTGATCAAACTAGGACTTGAATAAGATATAGGACAAGATTCATTGCTAGTTGTTTCAAAAAAAAGTTGATATATAGTTTGTTAATCTTATAGACATGTGTCGAAGCCCAAATCTTTCAAACATTGATACTTATATTTCCTCTATTAATCAAAACTAGAAAAAAATCCCTTAACATTTGTTAACTCATCATTTCACAAGGCCATAAACCTAAAAACATAGTTAAGCATATCTGCAAGGCATATAATTCACATCATGTTCCCATATCAAGTCAACCATATATATAAATCTAAACATTGCTTTATATTATATGTACATATAATGTTTTAAAAAATGGCATGCCATGTCCATAATACAAAATAGTGGATCATATTGTACATCTGTGTGTATACAAGCAAAACCGTACATGTATGTATCCCCCCTATACATGGATTCTATTTACCCCCTATACATGAATTTTATTTATCCCCCTTTTCACTGCCACTGTGAGTGGATTTTGAGAAGTCTAACTTTCTTTTCCAGCTGCTCGATGGCGTTCCCCAACACCGAATAGGAGGATCGATTCTCATTTGCGGAGACTACACACGAACCAAAATTTGTAAGTTAGTTTACCAAGCTATAAAAATAAATACAACTATACGTACATTTGTTCAAATTCCAAGCAAATATAACATTTTTACTTACTGTGCATGTGTAAGTCATGGTACTCGGCAAGTAACTGCATGTACCTGGGGGGGGCGTGGAGGGTCATCAGTGGCCCCAATTGGCTACTCTTCAAGCATCACTTGCTCAGTCTATGCATTCATAAAGTTACATATGTCAATGTCATTAAATACAAAGAAAATGAGACATATACTACATGGACGGACAATGAATTTTTGAAAGAAAGCGAGACATACACGTACCTAGGGGGGAAGAGGTGGGTCACCAACAACCTCGAATTGGTTCTCTTCAAGCACCACTGCCTCACTAGATTCCTGCATAAAGTAACATATGTCAATGTCATCAAATAAAAAGAAAACGAGACATATACTACATGGACGAACAATGATTTTTTCAAAGAAAGCGAGACGTACATGTACTTGGGGGGGCGGAGAGGTGGGTCACCAAAAACCTCTATTTGGTTCTCTTCAAGCACCACTCGCTCAGTATATGCCTGCATAAAGTAACGTATGTCAATGTGAACAAATTCAAAGAAAATGAGACATTTACTATATGGACAGACAATAACTTTTTCAAAGAAAGAGAGACATACATGTACTTGGTGGGGGGGAAGAGGTAGGTCACTAGCAGCCTCGAGCTGGTGCTCTTCGAGCACCACTACCTCACTAGATGCAAGCATAAAGTAACATATGTCAATGTCAGAAAATACAAAGAAAACGAGACATATACTACATGGACGGACAATGACTTTTTCAAAGAAAGTGTGACATACACGTACATGGGGGGGGGAAAGGTGGGTCACCAACAAACTCAAGCTGGTTCTCTTCAAGCACCACTAGCTCACTAGATGCCTGCATAAAGTAACATATGTCAATGTCAGCAAATACAAAGAAAATGAGACATATACTACATGGACAGACAATGCCTTTTTCAAAGAAAGCGAGACATACACGTACCTGGGGGGGAAGAGGTGGGTCACCAACAACCTCGAATTGGTTCTCTTCAAGCACCACTCACAATGAGCTAAATAGATGGTCATATGCATCAGTCCAAAAGGATGCTTGGGTGGCACATAAATCATGCTACATAACAAAACATAAAGATACAATTAGAAAATTTCTAATAATTAAAATCATACATGTTGAATCATTAAAATCATAATTAAAAGAATACCTTTGTTTGGGAATCTTCCTCTACATGCGAGGGACCTTCCTGGGATTCCAAAAACTCATCTTGCCCACCCTGCTTAAAACATATTGTATCCAGATTAAGATGTATTGAATGTTGCAATCTCTACTATAAATATGTAAATCACGATGACAAATTAAAATGTAAACTTCTTACAGCTAATGGTGAAGCACCAAAATCATATGCAGCGTTGGCCGTGGCATCAATGTCAGCAACATCAATGGTCGGATTATGCGAATCTGGGGTGTCATTGGACACGACCTATATATTTGTTCACATAAATTGTTAGATAATTAAATAGAAATAAATTACGAAACAATTGAAAATTGTGATATAAAACAAAATATACTATGTAAAGAATGAGTTTTACTTACATATCGGAGTAATCCATCGCCCCAAAACTCTGAAGCAGGCCCATTGCATATGATTCCACATGATGTACAAGGGTGTGGAATAACACGACGCTTTGAACCCTCTGCGTCTCTAGTGCGATCTATAGCTCCGGTACGGTTTGGAGACCTAGTAAGTGGATCCTCACAGTGAGATGGTCCATCCCTAGATTGGCTAGCCTCAGAAGTGCCAACCCCTTGGCCTACATGCCTTTGACAGCAGTCCCATGTTGAAGCAATGTATCTACCAAATGGAATAGGGCCTCCTATGTATCATCAATAACTGGACCCACAAGATGATATACCCGAGGGGGGTTTGGTGTGCGTCGAGGGCGTCGCACACGGTTAGGATCAGTCCTATCCCCTTCCCTATCTTGGGGCATCCCATGACCTACACCCTGGAACTCTAAAATATAAAAATAGTTCACATGTCTCCCCAAGATAAATTCTGCATACATCTTCCTTAGGAAATAGAATGGGATGTCTTTATTCCCATGAGGGTCTTCATCGAAGACCATGTACCAACGATCCATCCATTGCATTTCACATTTGGTTCCACCCACCAATCTATGGAAATGTGTGGTCAACTGATGGGTGGAACCAATCCAGTGCTAGGGTCTCAGAATAATTAAAATAGTTGGTCTTTGGTTATCTTTAGTTTTTTCACGTCTATGTAGCTCAACCAAGTGGAATAGTATTTCCTTTGGGAATCTTTGTACAAGCTAATGTTGTACTGTGCTCCCTGGGAATTGGAAATTGTGTTTGTTATGGTATCTAATGCCTCGGCTAATGATTTTCTTAAATGACCCCCCCTCTAAATAGTGAGCTAAAGCACCTCAATGCACCCAAACGAGCTAGAATATCTTAATTCTGGTCGTGTTCCTCCTCGATGTTTGGGTTTGTGTCTGTATTTGGGTTTGGGTTTTGGTTTGTGTTTGGGTCTTGGTTACCAATGGTTTCATAATGCACATTTTCTTCAACATTTGTGTTCTCTGTTAAGATTAAAACAACAAATTCAAAATTGATTTAATATTTCATTGTTTGGTTTGATACAACAAATTTTATTAAATTCGTTTAAAAAAAAATAAAATCTATTAAATTAACAAACACAAACGAAAATTGAAAGCAATTTTGAAGGAAATGGCCACCTACCTTCCATTGTATCCAAATTGTGAATCGGCCCTCCCAAATTCGCCTCCAAATTCGCTCAAACTCAAATTGACTTTGTGTTTTATCGCTCTCCCGATACCTTCGGCCTTGATTGCGAAATGCGAAATTGAGGTCGCATGCCTCTGATTTATTTTTTTGTTTTGGTATTACAAATCGCACTTGCGATTTGTAATACTCAAATCGACTTTGCGTTTTATCACTCTCCCGATACCTTCGGCCTTGATTGCGAAATGCAAAATTGAGGTCACATGCCTCTGTTTTATTTTTATTTTTTGGTATTACAAAACGCAAGTGCGATATATCACACATGCGACATAGGATAAATAAGCTTAGCCTTGGTTTTGGGCTCGGGTTTTTCAAACCTAGCCACGATAACGCATATGCGTTATAGATTTACATTTTGGACATGCGTTTCCGATTTCTAAAGTGGCACTAAAAAGTGGAACCAACTTTGTGCACACGCCGTATTACAATTCACTTAGATCATCATGGTGGATTATGTAAGGCAATATCACCTCTCTCGAAATTCTTCTTGTGGATGTACATTAAAAATTTAAAGGGTTTTTTTTTTACAAATGGAAAAACCAAAGGGGTCTATGGTGGATGAGTACATAGAATATAAGTAGTTTTATTATTCTAGCAATTACATAAAGTAAATCAATTCCACATTAGGTAGATGACCTTTAGGATGTGGACAAAAGGGGAGAGATGGTACTCCAAATCATTGAAAAGAGTTGCATTATAAAGAGTAAGTCACTATTGAAAAGAGTTGCATTATAAAGAGTAAGTCACTGATTTTTTACCAATTCCCTAGAGTAGTTTTTTATATTTAACTTGATAAGATATTTTTGCTCTTATACTATTTGTTTTGATTTCATGAATACATAATAAAAACAATAGAAATAAATGCCAACAATATATCCAATAGTTATGTGGATAACCATATTGCATAGAAATTTGGCCCTCATGGATCATTACCAAGTGGTGAATATGATGCATTAAATGTAGGGATCATGTTTAGTAGCTCTATAATAATATGACTATCAATTGTTCATTTTATAATGAGCTTTGAATTACACTTTGTATTATTCTTTTATTAATGCATAGGTTATCACACATATGGCAAAACCCTTTGTTTTTATTTTTACAAGTGCATTTGTTTCCATCTATGTGTTCATATGGACATAATTTTACAAGGATGTGAATTATAGGTATGTAGAGTTCGATCAATCTAATCTAGGTTACATCAGAGAGATACAAGAGATCATACAAGTGAAATTTTCATGTTTTCAATGTGTTATTTTAGGTGCAAGCGATGTTACCTTCAACTAGACTAATACAAAGGATGATCATCATAGTGTGCTAAGATATATTAACTCTTAAAATATGTGGAATGAAAATGAACCTTATGTTTTGGTATAGTACTACACCCAAGTGTTTTGATGTTTTTATAACGATTGGTAATGTTCTTAAGCCAACCAAGGATGATAATACTATAATCATTTATTTACTAAAAAAATTCATTTTCAAAGCTAGTTATCTTAAAATTATTAACTAAATAAAAATAATAAATATCTAGTATAAAACCCTCTTAGAATTAGCTAATTGAAATTTTATGAAGTTTACTCATTTGTATGACATATACAATTTTATAAAGTTTACTCATTTGTATTACACATAACGGTACTAATAAACAAAATGTTATGGAGTTCCAACTCGTGACCTAACACAAAGAGTGCCTTAACAATACACCCATTCACCATCTATTCTATGCCCGATGGGATAAGTTTTGATATTTGAGATATATAAAAGTAAAATTTATAATGAAAGAAATATTTGAATGTTGACATTTGAAATATATACAAGTAAAATTTATATGAAAGAACATATATGAATGTTCACATTTGAGATGTATAAAAGTGAAATTTATAATAAAAGAATGTTGATATTTGAGATGTATAAAGTAAATTTTATAATAAAAGAATATATATGAATGTTGACATTAGTGATAATGAGAGGATAGGTTGATGTTTTATTGTAATTTTGTTTATATTATATATATATATATATATAAATCAGAATAGTATAGTTTTTAAAACTATTTTATTTTATTGTATGAAAATAGTTTTTAAGATTGAAAATACAGAAGAATTATAATACAATATGATATTATTATAAAATAACTTATTTAATATATGTTTTATAATCTAAAGTTTAGTGTTGTTAATATTTGATGTATTTATTATAATTAACTAGTGTTTTAAATAATTTAACATTATTAAATGACTATTTCTACATGTATGGAGATAGGAATATTAGTTCTTTGATGTATTAGGTATCCGTATTATATACTTTTGTACTATTTGATTCACTTCAATGAATACTAATAATATAATTTTTTTCACTGAAAAAAAAATTAACTTTATCAAATAACTTATTTATTTTATACTTTTAATTTTAACATCTCATTACCAAACATCTTTAAATGTGTGTCACTTTAAATTTATCGATAATAAAAGCTATAAATACTATTCGAGAAGAAAGTACATTAACAATATCTAAAGTAAAGATGTTCAAATGTTCAAGTAGATTTAAGTGCTTAATGATTATATTCCAAATAATTTTCTTACTTATTTGAATCGTACAATGAAAATGACTGTAAAACTAACCAATTTAGTCATGACCATCTTAAAGCATCATATATGATAACAATACTAAATGATTAACCATGTACTGACCATTTGTGTTATCAAAATCGGTCATTAATAAAAAATTATTTACAATAAACATATAATTTAAATAAAAACACAATACCTAAAATTATAATTACCATTTTAAGTGCCCTGTTTTTCTAATGTAAACTAACAACTTCCTAGACTGTTCCCCTCTTTGTGAAACATATTGTGTGACTGCATGTTTTGTAACCTCTTAAAATGGTTTTCTACTGATATAAAATCTCGTTTCTGACACTGTTTGAAGTGTTTATTTTAACAATTTATTTTCAAAAACTACTTCTTAGGAAATATTACTTTACACTTTCGGAGGCATCAAATATGTCGACACCAACCTATGTTCGGTACGAAAATACTGAATACGATGGAGTCATAATGTCCTCATTCGACAGTCCCCTTAATGATATTTTAATGGATGGAGTATAGAGTCTCACGGCACTGTTTCAATGTATAAAGTCGCACGCCATTGTTTCAACCTAATTTACAGTACGCGATGTGGATCTGGATCCTCTGATCTCTTTCTCTGCGTGTGATACGTTAATTCACGCCATGGATTTTAATTTCAGGGATGTATTGAGGCGGGCAGTTCGTTTATTGGCCATGGTGGCCCTTAGGAAACCACTGTCTAAGTTTGAGGAGTTGATATCTCTGTCAAAGACAATGATGGGGATAGCGCAGTCTATGCTGGCAGTCGCTCCTCTGCTGTTTACTTCAACTCCTGTGAGGCATCGTTCCAGTAGATCTACGGTCATAGCTCCGACATACAACACTGCCTCATGAATCTGTAATTGCTTTTTCCTCCATGCCTCCATGAATTTTAATGGCTATTTGTATGAAGAGATACTTTATTTTTCTTTGGATCGTTTTCTGAAAGGTCCTGTATTCATTCTGCAATAAATTTCAATAAATTCCTGTATTATGCATGAGGAGAAAATGAAATTATATTAGCATGAGATTAATGTAATGATCATTTAAACAGATCCAGCAGTAGCTGCCCCTCAGATAAATTTTCAGTTCATGTAAGTTTGCGTATGGTAGAAAAGCATAGACTATCGAAATAGAGAGCTGCAATAGTTTAACAATTTTAGGCACTACCAGACCCATGTGATTCCTGGCTTGATATGCACATCTATTGTTGGGTTTGGTATGCACAGTTGTGAACACTGATACAAATTTATGCAAGTCATATCATCACCAAAACCTTATTATCACTCTTACTCTTACTATTCTCAATGTTATAAGATTTGACTTTTTAAGCTATCATCACCAAAATCCTATCAACACTCTTACTTTTATTATTCTCAATGTTATAAGATTTGATATTTTTAAGTTATCATCATCAAAATAGTACTTTCTGTGGGACTCAATAAACATATCTAAATCTGGCAGTTGATTAAAACTAACATAGATCTATTTTAAAATTAGACCAATCCAAGTTTTTAAGAGCATAGATCCATCCTAAACACTGATCTATCAAGCACCAAGACAAATCTAAGTTTTTGATGTGATTTATTTAGTTTTTTTTGTAATTTTTTTGGTAACTATGAATCTACATGAGTTTTTTAATTTGTTTTCTTTAACATTTTAGTTTTTTAGAATCAAGTTAAATTACATAATGTTAACTTAATTTAAGCGATATTGGGCACTCTAAGTGCAACAACATCTCCCCCATACTAAATTATAGAACCATACATTGTTTAATGAAACAGACATGAATACTGAGAAAAACACTTTAACAGCTAGGTTGGGTTTTAACACCTGGATTTGATTTGAATAAGTTCTACCCATACGCTTGCAGACACCACCCACTTCAAGTTTTTGTATATATGATGTTGGTTTTTGTTTGACATTTATTTTATGGCCCCCGGTCCATAATCAATTTTTACACCTTATGATACTTGGCTACTCTAGATTCAATAGCATGTATCTGTAAGAATGCTTATTTTACCTCCCTACTCTCAGCCTAGATTTAACGGACCTTTACACTCCTTATTGAATTAAAATAATTAAGTAGGGGTTTCAAAGTTAGTATTGCATAACCTGTACCTGTGATCCCTGTCAAAGTGACCATAGAAAGATACAGAATAATGTTGATAAGAAACCTAGTTATCTTATGGTTATCGTTTCTATTTTCTTTTTATGTTTTGGTTATTGTTTCTATTTTCTTTTTATGTTTTTGTTTTGAAGGATTGCAAGTTCTGTGATGAGAATTTATATAACTATTATTAATGTACAATACAATATATCTCTAAAATATTTGCCCATTGGAAAGAATACAGATCTACAGTTGGAAATTATGGTAAATTTATTTAAATTTGTTATTTAAGAAGCTTAAAAAAAGACACTTAAAATTATACAAGCTAAACCTATATAATCCTACATTAATTTATTTCATTTTATTCATTTATTTTATTTGTTTTTTCCTTTTTCCACGTTAGACTGGAAGGACAGAGTCCAATTGTTTTCAAAATAAAGCCTTAAAACTAAGGAAGGATCCTAGTATCTGTTCTACCTCTCAATTTCGCTACAGAAAGATTGATATGCAGAATATTGGTGTTGTAACCTATTTATCATGTTGTTATTGTTTCTCTATGTTGCTGTAAAGAATTCTAAAAGTTTTGTGATGGATTTATACGACGATTTTGTCCATCACATGAGGAAATTTCAGAAAAAGTTAATTTTTTTTTATAAGGTGAACAGTGATTATCTTGGTATATTTTCTATAAAATCTTAGTTTTCCATTATTATTCTTCATTCCAATTTAGTAGTAAAGAATTTGGAATACAAGTTTTAAAATTTCGTGAGGGTTGACATCTTATGTCAATCACATAAATATTCAGTGTAATTATTTTGCTACTATAAACTAGTATTATACTCGCTTGTAGATAGTTATATCTATAGGTGTTTTCATTTTAGAATTTGGGGTGGGCTAGAGTTTATGTTTCTTCTAGATTGCAGGATTCTAGAAGGATAAGACAAGTGTACTCTTCAGATAAAAAAAATAGCTGTATGATGGAGATGCATGGATAACATGCAGTTCTTTAAATACAAGCAGTTTGTTAACATGCACTTCCGCTAACTAGTATGAGGTTCACCAACCACAAGTTAGGTGACGTGTGCTAGTTTACTATTCAGTATTGTATGTGCGGATATGAGGTAAGTTATAACTGTAAAGAGTTGTAATATCAATTGTCTTAAGTTGGTTAGTTAGTTGAGTCAATGGTCCTAAGTTAGCTGAATAAGTTGTTGACTAGGTCATTAGTCTACCCATGGTATACACTGGCCCATAGTATTAGCCACTTGTTTTGGTGTTATGGGAAACTATATGTATGTGTGTTTAATAATGAGAAGGCAATCAATATGCCCTTTGTGTTTCTGCTCTTTATGTTCTGTGTATTGCAAACTTTATCATGGTATCAGAGCTGATGGCATGATCCTTCGATTTTTCTTTTTGGGTAAGCTTTTTCAGAAGCTGGAGAGCGCACACACACATGGCTGGAAGTTGCAGCACAAGATGGAGATGGCACACTCCGGCCATGACAAAAAAATAAATAAATAAAAATTTCGGCGAATTTTGTTTTCTTTCGGCGAAGGGTATCTCAAAAAAATCCCTAAAAAGAGGCTGTTGCACCTTGCATGAAGGAAAACTGCGACGTCTCACCCTTCCTAAAGGAAAATTGTGACGGTGTTGCACCTTGCTTGAAGACAAACTATGACAGTGTCTCACCCTGCATGAAGACAAACTACGACACTGTCTCACCTTGCTAGAAGGAAAAGTGCGATGAACTACCTTTACTTACATAAATTTTGTTCGGCGCACCCTGGCGGCACACTGTGTCAGCTAGAAGCCTGCGACGGTCAGTTTAACAATTGTCGTAATCCATGGCAAGCTTGAACATGAAGCTGATCTCAGGTCCAATGCTGAACAACACGAACTATGAGTTTTGGTCTATCAAGATGCAGACCTTTCTACAGCTCAACATGTGTTGGGATATGGTTGAACACGAGTTCATGGAACCGACAGCAACTACTGTCACTGCTATGTTGAACACAAATAAGAAGGCCCTTGATGAAAGCAGAGATCGCAATCTCACTACGAAGTGGTTCATCCAAAGTTGCATTTAGGAGTCCATTTTCCCGTGGATAGCTGGAGCTATGACCGCACATCAGACATGGAATCTTCTCCAATCTGCATACAAAGGTACAGATCGAGTCAAAACGGTAAGACTCCAGACCCTTCGACTCCAATTTGAAAGTCTTAAGATGAAAGACACAAAGACTGTCGATCAGTTTATGATAGGGTTTCTAGGATTGTCACGCAATTCCAAACCTATGGCGAAACCCTAGAGCAGAAGGGTATTGTTGAAAACGTACTTAGATGACTCACTAAGAAATTTTCTATGGTGGTTACAGCCATAGAAGAATTTAAGGATCTGTCGACGTTTACTCTAGAAGAGTTAACAGAGTCGCTTTTGTCTGACGAAGCTAGACTCAGTCAAGAAGACGAGTCTTTGTCTCTTGCATTTAGCACTTACACTTCTTTCAACAGAGGTCGAGGTCAAGGAGGCAGAGGACGAGGCAGAAGAGGAAGGAGTTCTAATTCCACAGAGACTAGAACTGCCCATGAACACCATGAACACACAGATCACTGTGAGCACAATCATAACCCTCAGAACCAGAGAGGAAGAGGAGGCAAGAGATGGACTAATAGGTCCGATGTCTAGTGTCACTACTACAAGAAATATGGCCACTATGCACGTGACTGCAGAAAGAAGCAAGAAGATCAGAACAATGGCAGAGCATATGTCTCTAATGTTGAAGAACATTCATGAGAAGTTATGTTTCTGTCTTACCAGGAAACTGAAGAAGAACATCAATCAGATGTGTGGTTACTAGACAGTGGATGCAGCAATCATATGACAAGTAACAAATAATTATTTTCTCATATAGATCTATCTGTTGATTCAAAGATCAAACTGGGTGATCATCATCTCGTTCCAGCTCAAGGCAAAGGTACTATTCCTATACTTACCAAATAGAATGAGAAGAAGTACATAAATGATGTATTCTATGTTCCAAATCTTAAGGTCAATCTAATGAGTGTGGGTCAACTGATTCAGAATAAGTATGATGTTAGGTTCATTGATTCCTACTGTGTTGTCTATGATAAAGCTCCTAGTAGAAGACTCCTAGCCAAAGTAGAAATGACCAAGAATAGAATTTTCCCACTCAACCTGAGGAGTGCTATCCTGTCACAGTTGTATGCTCATACTGTCTCCAGTCAAGACGAATCCTGGTTGTGGCATTGTAGGTATGGTCATATACCCTTTCAGAGTCTCTCTCATCTACAAAAACAATCCATGGTCAAAGGATTAGCAGTCATGAATGAATAGTGAAGTTCCTGTGAAGACTATATTTTCGGAAAACACCAAAGGGACAACTTTCCCACTTCTACTAATAGATTCAAAGAACATCTAGAACTTGTTCACACAGACCTATGTCGACCCATGCAAACCCAGTCTGTAGGAGGTAGTCTATATTTCCTAACATTTATTGATGACTATAGCAGGAAAGTCTGGATTTATTTTCTCGGAAATAAGTTAGAAGATTTCTCTAGATTCAAAGAGTCCAAAGCATTGATTGAAAAGCAGTCACATAAACCACTCAGAATACTCAGATCAGACAGTGGAGGTGAGTATGTCTCTCATGATTTTGCAAAGTTCTATAAGCAACATGGAATCCAGCATCAGTACACCACCATATACACTCCACAACAGAATGGAGTTGCAGAATGGAAGAATCAGACCATCATGAACATGGCCCGAAGTATGCTATCATACAAGAAGTTATCCGATGATTATTGGGAAGAAGCAGTTGCATGTTCAGTATATCTATTGAACAGGTCTCCCACAGTAACTGTCAAATACAAGATACCTAAAGAAGCATGGAGTGGCACTCAGATTGGTGTCTCACATCTCTGGATATTTGGATGTGTTGCTTTCGCACACATACCTGATGAGTTAAGAAAGAAGTTAGACAAGAAGAGTGAAAGGTGTATTTTTATAGACTATAGTAAACAATAGAAAGCCTATAAGCTATATAATCCTGTCACCAAGAAAGTAGTGGTGAGCAAAGATGTCCAATTTCTGGAAAATAAATGATCGACTGATACAATAGACATTCAGCAGATAGACCAGAACCACTCAGAATGCATAGACATGAAGTATAGCAGCAGCAACAGCAAGAAGGGACACCAACAGAGAGTCCACAACAAAACCAGAGAACCAGAAGCTTAAGGGATTTATATGAATAGACTCTTGTCATTGATGACCAGTTACAGTATGCTCTATTTTCATGTCAGCCAACATATTTTGAAGAAGCAGCAAAAGATCCACAGTGGATTCAAGCAATGAATGAAGAGATTGATTCTATTGAGAGGAATCAAACTTGGGATCTAGTTGATCTCCCATCAGATAAAAGCTGCATTGGTGTAAAATGGGTCTATAAGACCAAGTTGAATGAAAAATCAGAGATAGAAAAGTACAAGGCAAGGCTTGTTGTAAGAGGTTTTTCACAACAATATGGTGTAGACTATGAATAAACCTTTGCTCCAGTAGCAAGGATGGACACCATCAGAACTGTACTTGCAATAGCAGCTCAAAACCAGTGGCATGTTTATCAAATGGATGTAAAATGTTCCTTTCTCAATGGCATACTTGAGGAAGAAGTCTATGTAGACCAACCACCTGGTTATGCTGTCAAAGGTCAAGAACACAAGGTATGTAAGATGAAAAAGGGCTTGTATGGTCTCAAACAAGCTCCACGAGCTTAGTACAGCAGATTTAACTGGAATTTTCTTAATCCAAAGCCACGATGTAACCATGAGGTTTGAGGTTTTAGTCTAGATTTAGCGCTTTCCCAGATAGTTTTAAATATACGTGAGAGATTTCATGTAGGAAGTACTTGGTTAACACATCTAAGCCAGAATATGTAAACATTATATATTGTTTAGAAAGCAAAGCTAGAGGATGGCAAGTTACATAACCAATTGTACATTATATATTGTTTAGAAAGCAAAGCTAGAGGATGGGATGTTACATAACCAGTTGTAGTACATCATGAACGTGTTGGTGGTATGCCGCTAAGACCAGCATAGATCCATCTTAAACCCGTATCTATCAAGCACCGAGAGGGATCCAATTTCTTGAGGTGTTTCTTTTTTTAAATTTAAACTCAAGAAATTTAATCTCTCTTGATTGATAGATCCGGGTTTAAGTTTTAAATTTTTATTTTATAAACATCTATTTTTTATAGTATTACATTTTACTTTTTAGCCGATAATAAAGACAAACATTACATGTAACGTTACAACATCTTCCCCATACTGGGTTGTAGAGCACCTGGTTTTACTTGGTGCAAAAATTCACATTGACACGATTCATTGTAATAAGCACAATGAAAACATAGAAAATGGAAAACTATTTGTCGTTTTTATCATTGTTAAATTTATAGGATGCAATAGTGAGTATGGTAATGTAAGCAACAATGACTATCTATGACATGTTGTCATCAACAGAGATAGTATGATCTAGTGCCATAATTAATATTACATGCACTAGTTAAGTAAATGAAAGAATCAATGCATAGCATTTAAATTGTATGGATTGAAATGTTTTTATGTTTAGGAATGTACTAGGGCATAACATTGAAATTATATGCATTGGTTCTTTTATTTTTACCAATGTACCAGGGCTTAACATTAAATTGTATGCACCTATGCTCATATGTTTATTACGCATCAATGTGTTTGTACAATATGCACATTTATTAAAAAAAACCTTCTATAGTGCCTCCGATCACACAATTTTTTAAGTTAAAGGTACATCCTTTGATGACCTCTATAGAAACCTCTATTACCAATGACCTCCATTAGCAATGCTTGTGGTTCTAGCCAAAGTTTCTTTGAAAATTTTGGCAAATCATGTAACACTAAAAGCCTTCACAAAATCCTCCACTAAAGGGTGTTTTCCTCTAAAACAACCATTGGCACATAGATAAGCAAATTATGAAATCGAGTAATTATTGAGTACTGCATCAAGTGGAAGAAACCTACCAATAGAAGATGTGACATGGGAAGATGAGCTTTTCAAGCAAAAGCATCCATAGTTAATTAAGTGTCCAAGAGAACACTTTTTTGAATTGGAGGGGCATGTTAAGCCCAAGATTACATTTCATTATTTTATTTGTATATTGTATTTGTATGGCCAAAGAGGACCTTGATTGTAATTGTAACTTTTGTCTCGTGAATATACCAAGAAGACATAGTTTTAGTGATCATCTCATCTTGTCTTGTGCATTTGATACATTGTAAAATGAGTTTTTCCCTCGGAGGCTTCTTATTTAACTCTTTATATCACTATGAAGGCATTGGGTTTTTCTCTCTCTCATTTTGGAAATTTGGTGCATAAGATCTTCACTCTGAGAATAATCTAATTGTGGCATCATGAACAACAACAAAAAATAAGTGGATTGCATACAAGAATCTACTCTATCAATTACTATTTTAAAAATGAAAAACAAAATTACAATAATAAAACCATATTTAAATCCTTTGAATTTTTTTATAACAAATTACTGTTGATTGTTTTCCTTTTTAAAAGCCGCACTTGTTTGTTTGAAAGATTTCTTCCCCCAAGAAACCCTAATCGCTAACCAAGAAGTGAACTCTGCATATACCCTGTTACTAAACTGGAAAAATCCACAAAGCTCACCAGAGGTATCTGACCTAATGCCTGCATTACCATTTTAACTGACTGTCACAGTGGAGTCTAAGCCACCCACAATTGCCTGCATTACCATTTTGACCGACTCTCATAGTGGAGTCTAAGCCACCCACAAATAGAGTTGTATAATTTGGATCATTATCTGAGGCTGAGGCCACCACTTGTATACGATTGCTGATAACCTGTAGTCTTTTTTCTTGTGGCAGGACCTATTCGCATAGGTCTGAAGAAACAAAACTTTCCATTCATCTCTGTCATAGCGCGAACTTGCTCATTCTCATCCCCAAACCTTACAAAACCATATCCTTTTGAACGGCCTGTAGCACTATCACTAACAACCTTGGCACCTTTTACAGATGGGTATATTGATCCGAAGGTCTCTTGCAACAAGTCGTCTGTGACATCAGATGCCAAATCTCCCACGAATATACTATAATCCTTGGGACGTTTTTCTCCAACGCCAAATGTTGCCCAATTTAGCCTATAAAATTCTTCAGCGTTGGGCATCTGTAGACCATTGTAATTTTGCAGAGACATCTGGGCTGCTTCATGGCTTACAAACTCTAGGAAACCATAACCTGCTGATTGTCCAGTCTGTTTATTGCGAATAATCTTAAGAGAAATAAGGTCTTCGGTAGAAGGAAAACAGTTACGAAGATAAGTCTCATCCATCCAATGGTGTAAACCTCCGATCCAAAGCGTCCTATTCTCGTCAGCCGGGCTCACTTGTTGGGTTTGAACCCATCCTACAGCCTGCACTTGTTTGTTTGCAGGACTTAGTGCCCAAGATAGCCGAATTGGTCGCTTACCAAGAACTCTACCCTGTAGCATTTGCAATGCTCCGTCTGCAGATGCCCTGTTTCTAAACCGGACAAATCCACAACCCTTACCCATAAGTATCTTCACTTGCACAAGCTCACCAAAGTGGACAAATGTCTGCGTCAGCATTTGGACTGTCACAGTGGTGTCTAAGCCACCAACAAATAGATTTGTATTATCTGAGCCTGAGGCGGCCAGTTTAGGATACGGTTGCTGATAATCTATATTCTTCTTTCTTGTGGCAGGACCTATTTGCATAGGTCTCGACGAACAAAATATTCCATTCATCTCTGTCATAGCGCGAACTTGCTCATTCTCTACCCCAAACATTACAAATCCATATCCTTTTGAACGGCCTGTAGTCCTATCAGTAACAACTTTGGCTCCTTTTACAGATGGGAATATAGCTCTGAAGGTCTCTTGCAACAAGTAGTCTGTGACATCAGATGCCAAATCTCCCACGAATATAGTATAATCCTCGGGACGTTTTTCTCCAACGCCAAATGTTGCCCAATTTAGACTGCAAATTTTTTCAGCGTTGGACATATGTAGACCGCTGTAATTTTGCAGAGCCATATGGGCTGCTGCATGGCTTACAAACTCCAGGAAACCATAACCCTTTGATTGTCCAGTCTGCTTATTGCGAATAATCTTCAGAGAAAGAAATCCTTCAGCAGAAGCAAAACAGTAATGCAGATAAGTCTCATCCATCCAATGCTGTAGACCTCCGATCCAGAGGGTTCTATTCTCGTCAGCGGAGCTCACTTGTAGCTGCGCCATAAGCTGGGGATGTTGGAGTTGGGATTGGGGAGGCGGCTGCATTATCATCCACTGCTGTTGCTGGGGATCGATCGAGGATGTGTCTACGGGAGTAATGGTCTGCATCATTGTGAAAAATACCGCCAAAATACAGTTAAAAAAACCTGCGAAACAGCGAGGCGCAGGAAATTATGGAAGATCGATTGAAGCACCAAAAATGTATAAGACCGGGCAAATTTTGATCGAGACTCTAGAGAGCTACGGCGTTTGTCTACTCTTCTGCGTGAGGTGAGGAAGAGCCAGGCAGGAAGCGACGCTGGGTACTTATAGGTAGGTATACACGGGTCATGATTATATCCTATATATTCGCTTTTACACGCCGACTTACGATTATGTGTGTAAGAGGACAATTTATGTGTTACTCTTCACTCTTATGAACCGACGAGGGAAGGTTGCCGCACGGGTGAAATCCAAAGGATGACCTCGGTCAAGGATGCCCCACTTCATTTTGTTGGAATTTGGTCCCTTGTTATCGAAAGAAATAGAATCATGCTGGTTACATCATCAATTAGATGATGGCCAGCACGTCATGGTTAACTACAAAGTAACACAAATAGGATGCACAACTTGTCTTTCAATGGCATAGCTTTATCAACCACAAATGCACTATATGAATATCGTTGTTATGGTGTTGAACCTAATTATATTAGGCCATGCCCACCATATATATTGATGCTCCTTTCTATCTTAGTTTAATAGATAAAGTTAGGTTGGTATAGCCAATGTAACAACATATTGTAGTAGAGGAATACATAGAAGATTGAAGTAGTTGTGATTATGTGCTCTGGGTTGATTATAAGTTGGTTGGGATCCACATACAACCAATCTTGTCATCCTTTACTTACTTATATGGCATTGTAATTAGACTCCTTGTCATGCTTAAAATGTTCATCAAACTCATTTCGAATAAATGTTATGTGATTATTCACACAATATGTTCATTGAATAGTTGTGACTTTGGAAATGAAGGTATCAAATAATGAGTTATTTTAACTACCACTTGCATGTTTGATTAGGTTGTTGGTGTATTAATGAGGGTGGTTGAGGTAGTTTGGGGGTTGTGCACGGGGAGTTGATAAATAGCGAGGACAAGTAAATGTTGATGGGTTCTTTGAAGTTTAAGTTTTGCTTTAGGAATTAGGGAAATTGTCATATTGAGAATTAATTGAAGAAATGTTTTTTGTGAAAATATTTTCTAGAGACCTGTTGTGGTTCTAAGTCGTTTTTAAAGACTCGGGCACATTGGGATAGGAAACTAAGAGATTTCTTGGAGCTAAGACATTGGCTAGGTTCCTATTTGGGAAGGATTTTTAATTCCACTTTGGGCAAGTGGCAATGATATGAACCGTTACACCAAAACCCCGAGGTGTTAGTGAAGGCCACGCACTAGGATCTTAACAGCTCACCACGCTCCGCAGTCTAGAATCTGGGCTGGATGTGCGTCCATACGGTGGTATCCCCTTTGAGTCGTACGAGCCCCAGATGAGCACTGCAATGCCGACGTTGCCACCCGCTCTATGACTCTAACTTGGGTGGAGGCTTTGATACCAAATGATACAAACCATTACACCAAAACCCCAAGTTGTTAGTGAAGGCCACCCACTAGGATCTTAACAGGAAAGGGGTAAGTTAGAGATTTTCTACTACACTAGATTGTTGCTCTAGTAGGACAAATTCAAGCAACCAAAGGATGAAACGTTCTAGGCTTCAAATTCAAGCAATGAAAGGAGGAAAAGTTATAATCTTGCTTACTATAAAATAAGTGCTTTGCTAAATTATGAAAAGGTTCACTGCAAATTATCTTGGTAAATTTTAATAAAATGTTAGTTCAATTGCTTAAAATTTTAGCATTTGATAACATGAAGCAAGGCTGATTTTTACCCGAAATGATTTACACCTCAAGCAAAAACTAGAGTACATCAATATGAATAGTGTATATTAGTGAGAAAAACAATATTGCAAGTACAAAAGTAACAACCATTAATTCCAATCATGTTCATTAACACGACCTTTCATTTTATTTAGCTTGTCAACAAGTGAAATATTGCAGAACAGTAAAGGACTGTTGATTTCACAAAAATTATCCTTGTATCCTATGCATACATCCTACATGGGTCACCTCCTCGAAGTTTTGTATGAGGAAAATGCCTTGTTTTTATTTAGGTTTTCAACAAATGCTCTCTCAATTTTGAGCATATACACGAGCTACAACATTAATGGGGTAGGGCCCTCTGCATAGTAACCAAAGTACCATCAAAACAATCTAAATCACAATCACAAGCACCATCTCAAATGTCTCACTAGGGATTAGCCCATCACAAGCTCCATCGATGTAGGCAAGCAGGAAGGTGCATAACCAAAGGGAGTGAAGGGATTGAATTAGAAGTATTTTGGCACTAGTACAAAACAAATAATACTTCCAAGATTAGAAGTGTTATATTAATCCAATCTTCAAAAAGGATATGTTATAACTAGGGCTTATCCATCCAATAGATAGAGCAAATACCATGATTTCCCTCTCATGGTACACATGTAGAAGCTTGATTTTATTGGGTTGTGGTTGAGCTTGGTGTTCCTAGTTATCTCTTGGCATCTTATGGACATGTGGCAAGGATGAATTAATGTATTTCCATGGTTGAGACATATGATGGACCTCATATTGTCTTTGCACGCTACTTTGTTCTCTCTCCTAGATGACCTATATGGGGGTTTGAAGACCTTCTTTGTCTCTCATGGTATATATTTGAAGACCTTTTCCTAGAATTCTTGACGCTTCATGACTTGTTTCATGATATACCAATGATATATTAAAGATGTCATTCATTTGAAATTATCCCCCATTTGGCACTTGACGTATAGTTGCATGCATATAACCACACATGTCAAAGTGATAAGGCCTACTCACAGGATGGACCTACTAAAAACTATAAGAAAACTCTAGTACTTAGAGATTTCCCTTACTTGGAATATATCAAATTCAATTTATTTTAGGTCAGCTCTGTTGCCACCAAATTTGTAGGGCAATTTTGAACTCTTGTTTTAACATCACATAGCAGGTGACACATGTTGGATGGGAAAAAGAATGATCTAGGCATTCAGTGAGAGATTATTCCTTCATGCCTTGGTTGATGGTGGTACTCTACACTTATCATACTTATCGCTAGTAATTTGGAAGCTATGAAGATTCTCCTTATAATATGATTACAATGATGATGATACACTCATGTTGTTTAGCTTATTGTCCCCGTTTATCATACACCTAAGATTAACCATTGATAGCTGATGCAAGATTAAAGGATGTAAGGGGTGTATTTTACGATTATGGTTATGTGCTTAGTTTTTAAAGGGAACATAAACATCAGACATGAATATGCAATTTCATATCTTAGAGAGTCCGACAAAGTCAACAATATGTTTGTGGTATTTATATGGAAATAATGTTGCAACAAAAGAAGAGGGTTACATCAAAAGGAACACTCAACCTATGAATATTGACCTTGGAGACATAAGAATTTACCAAAGAAGCCTACTGAATCTTATGTTGTTCAATATTCTACGTTTTTTGAAGTTAAGGGAGCCATATACAAATCTTATTTTTGTTTATGAATCGATAATTATAAGAGAAAGGAACTCTACTACATATTTCAATAGTGATGAGCGATTTGCGGCCATAAACTCAAAAAATGGACAAACCTGGGCATGCATGTTAATTACTTGAAGCCTGGAAAGTGAAACAACATACAGATTTGTAGCTTGGTGAGGATAGTACATGAACAACAAGATGAATCATTTTCTCTCAGGTTATACAGTAGAAAAATATTGACCTAAGAGACATAAGAAATTACCAAGTCACAGGTTGGCCCTACCAAAAACTACAAGAAAACTCTAGTACTTTGAGGCTATCCTTGCTTGGAATATATGAAATTCAATTTTTTTAGGTCAGCTCTGTTGCCACCAAATTTCTAGGGAAATTTTGAACTTTTGTTTTGACATCACACAGCATGTGACACATGTTCGATGGGATGAATAATTATCTAGGTATTCAGTGAGGGATGGCTCCTTCATGCCTTGGTTGACGATGGTAATCTACATTGTTTTATCATAGTTATCACTATTAAATTGGCATCTATGAGGGTTATCCTTATAATATGATGATGGTAAACTCATGGTGTTCAACCTATTGTCCTTGTTTATCATACTACTAAGATTATCCATTGAAAGTAGGTGCACGATTAAAGGATGTAAGGGGTATATTTTATGACTATGGTTCCATACTTATTTTTCAAAGGACACATAAAAATCAGACATAGATACATGCATTTCCATATCTCTTAGAATCTCGCAAAGTCAATAGTAAGTTAGTTGTATCTATAAGGAAATAATGGTGTAAAAGAAGAAGAGAGTATCATCAAAAGGAGCACCCATCCTATGAATATTGACCTCATAGAAATAAGAAATTACCAAAGAATCCTACTAACTCCTATGTTGTTCAATCCTATACATGCTTTGAAGTTAAGGGAGCCATCTACAGATCTTGTTTTTGATGATGAATCTATAAATATAAGAGAAAGGGACTCTATTGCATATTTTGATAATGATGATGGATTTGTAGCCATAAACTCAGAAAATGGCCAAAACTGGGCATGCATGTTAATTACTTGAATCCTAGAAACTAAAACAACATACAGATTGGTAGCTTGGTGAGGATAGTACATGAACATCAAGAAGACTTAGTTTCTCTTTGGTTCTACATTAGGAAAATATAGTTGACTTTTTCTATAGAAATTCTATTGGTCAGCCTTGGAAACAAAGGACCCTAACTTGTGGTACATTTTGATTGATCCTATATGTATGAAAAGGAAGGGATTCCCAACCAATATAACGATGGGTCAGCAGTTAAACATTTATCTCAAGCCGACCAACTATATTTTTATAACTAAGCGGACATGTTCTAAGCAATTTCTCAAATCTGACCTTTGTTAAAGTGTTCATTCCTTCAGTATCAATACATTGAGTTGAAGGTCTTTTTATTTGTTGATATGGAATTGCATATTTGGAGACTATAACTGTTCCTTCGTACATAATGAAGTTTGTTCGATTATATTGAATCAAGGTCCTGTTAGGAGTGAAAAGACTGAGTAGTGGTAAGACTAGGTATGGTGTATGAAATATTTATTAATGAGTAAGAGTAAGAAGAATATCCTTTCAATATGATCCTTGTATGTATCTAGGTGAAACCTAGCAATAAAGGTTTCATAGCGTAATGACTCCTATATGTGTATGGTGCTTATGCCCACAAGGTATGGGGTGCTTTCTTTTGATCTAAGGCCCAATATTGTATCTAGGTTTCAGTCAAGTACACATGGTATACTAAAATCTAAGATTATTAGAAGTTGTAATGGATCCCTTTTATAATCTCCTTAGATTGGAGTTGTGAACTTTATATTTATTTCCTTCTATAAAGAGTAATAGGTCATAAATCATACTAAATAGAGAATAGACTCAGCATACTCTATATATCCTAGTATTCTTTAATCTAGAGGAAAAGGTTAGATGGACATCTTTATCTGCCTTAAGTTCTTAATTTCATAAAAGCAAGCAAAGGATCCGGATCCCTTCTTCTTCTAGGACAATTTTATATATTACTTATGGTTTATTCATTCTTATTCCAACTAGAAGGACTTCTCTATATTCTTCTCTTTCCTACATTTCAAACTTCCCATAGACAAATAGAATCAAATCGTTTTCATCTTCACCTTATTCCTGAAAACCTACCTTTATTAATACCAAACTTGATATTCAAGAAGATCATGTATTAAGATATCCATGAGAATACAAAAATATATAGAAGTCTTCTTCATATATAGGATTTATTGTATTCTCAAAAGTTGAATAAGCTTATCAAAGGGGTTGAGTATGAATCTAATAACCAAAAGGACTGTTTCATTACTAAGGGAAGAGAGGAAGAAGGTTGTAAAGGGGACCTCTTAGTGCAAAGTTTGAGGAAGAAAAGGAATGAAAACATGTATCATCAATGCTAACATGTTGCAAGTAATAAGTATATCAATGTGTTTAGAGGTAGAATGATAACAAGTTGAATGTATTAAAAAAGGGAGGTCAATCCATCATAGAAGTGGCACCTAAGCAACGGATATTTAGTAACCATATTCTCTTTCATAACAACCTCTTCTACCATCCGTAATACATGGCACAATTGAGGAATCATACTTCCTAGATGCAAATTGGGTCATAGTATTGGGTTGTTCGATGGTTTAGTTCACTACCCCTAGAGGATAATGTCTTGTGGCAGATGGTTGGAATCAAGATTTTTATGGAAATGTGAACACCCAACTGAAGAATATGTTTATTATGTATTCACACAATATGATATGGTTAAAGAGGAGGTAATAATTACTTTGTCAAAAGATCAATTTTAAAAAATTGAAGAAGTGCGTGGTTTATGTAAATAGTGTGTTGAATGAAAACCACCCTTTCACGGGTATGATTAAAAACAAAATGATGCTTTGTTGCAAACGTACACTATGGAAAAGAATAATAAGGGTGATGACCAAATCAAACAACACGTCCTCCCCCCAAAGAAGCAAACACAATAGAAAGTACAAAAGCAAATCTTACCTCATTTTTCCTCTTTTCACTTTGACTTGGCTTAGGAAATATAAAAAAGTAAAAAATATTTATCTTAATGGAACTATAAAATGCTAGAACAATGAAAAAAATACAAGCCAAAAAAAGAGACTGGTGCAATTGTTCAATGTGGACAATCCAGATAACTTATTAGATGAATGTGTTTGCATTTGGTCTTGGAGAAGAAAACAACAATAACGATCTAGGTCTATCCTCAAAGAATTAATTGCAATCATGTTCATTGACATGCCATTTATTTTTATTTAGAGTGTCAACTAGTGAAATATTGCAGATGAGTAAAGGATTGCTAATTTTACAATAAATGTCCATGTATCCCATGCATACATCCTACAGGAAAATCACCTCCTTGAAATTTTGGATGAGGAAAATAGCTAGTTTTTATTTAGGCTATGAACAAGTGAAACAATGAAAAATAGAAACAAAATGTTAAGTTTACAATAACTACCCCTATATCCCATGCATACATCTTAGAGGAAAATCACCTCCTTGAATTTTTCCATCACTTCTTTAAGGAACTAGAACTACTTTTGCAATTGGATTTGAAAAAAATAGAACTACTAGTGCAATTGAATTTGCAAAAACTAGAACTCCTAATGCTGAAACTGGGTTTCCTTGAGGAAAATAATAAAACTACCAAGATCCAAAAAACGAGAGAAAACTAGATTATAATGGAATACCCTGATTGTTAGGATATTCCTATACTCCATCCTAGTCCTAGCAGCATTTTCATTATTTGCATTTTCAGTCATGCATGCACTTTTAGGGTTTGCATGCATTATTTAGGGTTTGCATGCATTTGCATGCATCCCAGTCATCAGTCCAGCACCTAGCCCTCAGTTATCCAGCCCCCAGGAGCTTCTCTCATATCAGTTTTAGCCCTCCTAGTGATTAGTACACCCCTTCATGCAATTGCATGCATCTCATGCGCCCTCTCTCACCTACCACTCAATTGCACTTCAGTTAATTGAGTTATCATCAGTTCTTTCCTTGATTTAAGGCTAGACTGACTCTCAACTAATTGTATCACTCCGATGGATCTCCACTGAGACTAGATTGCCCATTCTGACTCCAGTTAGCTCCTCATGCACCCTCCACTGAGCCTCCTTCATTCAGTTAGTGCTAGTTACACTTAGTTACACCTAACACACTCAGTCGGACTCAGTTTGACTATTGGTTGACAGTTGCTTGAGCATTGATGACTCCAGTGATGATGAGATAGACTACTAGTTGTGCTCCAATGAGACTCCAGTGATCCTTTGATCACTCCATGAAGGCTAATTCGAATTGCCACCTTAGGCATTCGAATCCTCGTGCATTGTACTATTTATTTATCCATATTGTGATTAATTAATCAGTGTGTGTGAAGTATTTTTGTTTATATCTGAGTTCTACTGTATTATTATTCTGTTGCTCATTATACTGCATTGACCACTCTTCTTCTATTTTCTTACTTAATCAATTACTTTCTTGTGAGGTATACATCATCTCTTAGATCTACTATGAGGATTTTCACACTGATGTTGATACCATGTAAAAACTATAGGCTTAACGGAGGCATTAAACAATTGAGAAAGTCTCTCATTAATACCATAAATGCAATGCATTACATGTTGGTACCCATCGTTCAAGTTGACATATTCATTTACAATGGCTCTTACATATATGCTTCTTTCAACTCCAATAAATAGTTGTGAAATATGTGGCAACGATTTAGATTTATGATGGATTTTAGTGTCAGATTCTCTAGAACCTAATGTTTCTATAGAATTCACAATATCATATGCACTTGGTTCTCTATTATTGTTTTGAACCTAAAAGACAATGTCAAGTTATAACATACAATCGGTTCAATAATTACAATCGGTTCAATAAATAAATCCAAGTAAATAACACGACATAAATTTAACCAAAAAAAATACACTGCAAATTTGTCTTTTTTGGCCTGCAACCCGCCTTGACCAAATGAATATGTACCCCTCACAGTATATCTTTTTTTCTTACCTTTGTTCCTCTTTGACAAATAGTCTGAGGAAAGTATATTTTCCTTCAAATTCTCCCACTCTTTGAGAGTTAGACAAGAGCTTTTCCTATCTTTTCCCTCCATGGTTGTTTTTCTACAATTGTATCTAAAATTGTTCATCAAAATTATCATCCTTTGGTTGTAATATTTTCTATAGATTTGTCGACCGACAGTCTAAAAATAATTTTCCATAGCTCTGAAAATTTTCACTTGCAAATATCCAAATGAGACCTACATCGTGTACCCAACTCAGTGGACCACCTTGCGGAATTTTTCCCAATGGGCTCACCATCTTTCAACACCTCAACCAAGAATGGTTCCTTACCTTCTAATTTTATTTATTTTGCAGTCATATCCATAGATCTATATCAAGCTTGGATGAATCTTTGTCTTTTCCAAAAGAAAGCACATCTTCTTAGCTACTACCAATATTGTTGGTTGATCCAATTTCATCAAATGTTGTGGATGCAGAAGATGTATTTTGAGGAACACATGATGTAAGCGGTGTCTCTTCAGGACTTGTATTAACCAGAACTACATGCTCCTTGGCCGCATGAGGCATGACAATAGGTAGCTTAATACTGGTCTCCATAGGTGTGCCTTCCAACAAGTCCTTTAATTTTGAATAAATCAAATGCAGACCTGATTTAAGTTCTTTTTTCTCATGTTGATTAATAATGTGTTTTAGAATTTTCCGTAATAGAGGATTATGCTCCACATCACCATGTGTTATATCATGTTGCACATCACCACAACTCTTATTTTCATCAACTACATTTTTTCAATCACAAATGCATTGGCTTTTAATAGTTGGTGTTACTATATCTTTACTTTCTCTTGGTTTCTCTAGTTTTTCTTTGCAATCTTTTCCTTTCCTATAAATAAAAAAAATTATCATATTATTATTTATATACATAAATTTATTTCCTATAAAACATTAAGAACTATTAAACAAATAACATACTAAAAGTGGATTAATAACTTGCCCCTTTTTCAAACAAAGAGATGATAAATATTCACCATTCTTTGTCACATATTCTCTTTGGAGGCACTCATATTCTGTCAAGCCGCACTTTTTATTCACCTCCCCACGTCGAACAATTCACGTAAAAAATAATGTATAAATCATCCACTTGAATCAATAGAATATTGATGGAATAACAATCACACTTCTATATCATACTTTTCTACAATTAATATGAAACATTTAAGAATATAAAATAGAAATGAACAACAAATAATAAATCTCTTTTATCATCTTCTACTCATGTTTATTGAGTAATTGGGTGGCCCTCAATTTCTATCCTCACATTTTGTGTTATAGAATGAATCCATTCATTCATTACATATTGAATCTTCTAGTTAATAACAGTGCACCAATTCTCTAAGTTACTAGTAGCACCAATGATCCAATATTATAAGAAAGCATCAACTTTATTTTTGTAAATTCGTAGTTTATATTTTTAAAAATATCTAATGTTATGTTAGTAATTTAATAATTAAATGATTTTTTATTTTAATTAGATTTTTTTTCCATCATACTACAATGTTGTTCATCCATATGAACAGGATATTGAAATAATGTGAGAGAGCATGGGAGAAGATGATATGCCCTTTGTCTCAAGAGACAACTTATCTCCTTCATGGTATTGGCCTTCTGAAATATGTTGTGGATGTAGTATTAATGAAGGTGAAGAACAAACTAATGTAGAACTAATTCCTTGATAGTATAAAACATGCAAGTCATTTTAGATTGTGGTGGACAACTAGTTTAGTTCATCATAGGATGACATTTTTTTATCACCAAATTATCTAGTATGGTATAACGTGTTCCTCATTTCCCAATATGCATGACTATGTTTCTACTTCAAGCCATAGGCAATACATCAACAATTATTGTAGTGATGAGGAAGTTGTGGAAATTTGGTTGAGCTTTGATCTTTAATTCTTTTAGATGTAGAGACTTGAAACAATGAGACAATTCAATCCATGAAATTCATACAACCATAGCAAAAGATATACCTTGGGGAAAATCCTAAAAATTATGAGAACAAAAACCCCATCAATTCTTCTTAGTATTATATAATGGATAACAAAGAATGATTTCTTTTACAACATAGCATATTTCTTTCGAAAGATAAGAGATCACCAAGCACTCTTGATGAATATATGGAAGCAATAGAGAAGAGAGATCAATCAGATGTGTGCCAACACAACAATAACAAGCACAGACAATACCCTGCGCAAAGAGAAGCACCTTTCCTTCAATGGAGAAAAGAATATTCTTCACATTGGATTCATCAATCCTGTATAACATATTTATACAATCTTCTCTTCTATTTTTATCTTCTAACTTCAGTATGAACTCGCCCTCAAACTGGATATATTAATATTGCATGCAGAGGTCCTCCCCACTTCTCATGGAATGCCCATAAACACATCAGTTATGTTAGCACCTAAAATGTACCTCTAGGTTGCAGAGAGGCCAAATCAGGGTAATGACTGAACCACTTGTGATTTCATTTCTGACCCAGTGCAATCAGAGAGCGATCTCTCTTAAATCTATAAAATACTGAAAATAATCAATGAGAAACACACAGTTTTCTTCCTCAAGTTATTCAACCATAATACATTCAGAAGGTCAGATTCATGATGGGACAATTGTTTAAAGGTTTGGTGAGATAATCAGGATAGAAAACATTGGGAAATGGAGTCAAAACATAAAACACAAATCAAATACTAGTGCTTCTGCATGGAATGTCAAAATAGAGGCAAGATAGCCACTTGCTTCCAGTCAAAATGCTCTTGTCTGGTGATAAAAGAAGAAGAAACGAACAGTTCATTGACATGAGCATCAAACAGGGATGAATTCGATGTCAATTTTAGAGGATATATTGGGTGAATACCTAAAACAATAGCCAGAACTTGTAACCAAGATATCTGCACTATTATACACTAATTCCATATATGAAAAAGAAAACATAATGGAAGTAAATAACGAGAAGCACATTCACATGAGAAGAAGAAGGACGACGGACTGTAAGCTAAACGACACATGAATCTTTGTTAAACACCAGCTTCAAACACTGCAATTCTATTAAAGATTATGCTTCAAGGACAAAGCTTAGTTCTCCCAGGCCTCATCCCATTGATTTTCCAACCTATTCTATCTCTATTACATATGTATTTATAGGCCCTTTAGGCTCAAATAATTTAACATAAAACAGCCACAGCCATGCTGACACCTGCATGGCCTAATCCACCACCTTTGACAGCAAATCACAAAAATGGAAAAAGACTGCTACAGACACGCTATACTCCAATTTAGGAGGTGTCATTTGCAGGATTTTTAGACCATAACAACTCCAATTGGCTCCAAAAATAGAGAAGTATTACATACGTGCTGAGTCCAAAATAAATTGACATGCTGGGAAACAATAGCAAAATGAATAGGTCGCCACCTTACTCCTGAGCCTTCACTTGGCCATGCTTATTGATAGGCAGTTTGGTAAGGTAGCATCGCAGCATCGCGGATGCTGCGACAAGTCAAAAGACATAGTGGAAGGTGGAGAGATGGGCACAAAGGAGATTATTTTATGTATTTTTTAGTCGATTGTACCGCAGTATGTGGGTTTTGGGTCATTTGGACCATATGTTATGTAATTTTGGGTCAAATTGTACCGCAGTATGCGAGTTTTTGGGTCATTTGGACCGCGTCAGTTAGATTTTGGTTCATTTGCTCAAAGCATTGATTAGGAAGTTGTTAGTAAGTGGACAAGCAATGTAAAGGTGGAAGCTTATTGATAGTCATAGAGTCATATGTGTGTGTGTGTGAGAGAGAGCATAACTGAATCTTAATGTGAATGGAGATATGATCTCGGTATGCGTCTGAGTTATCTACGAGATATGTGTTTTGCGGAGATATTGTATTTGGGTTTTACTGAGCTAATATGACATGACGGAGCTGTTTTGCGAAATCCCTGTGTATCTTTTGTTCACTCATGGTAATGCATGTTACGATATATGAATGATGTTATGTGTCCTTGCTGCAATTACTACTTTACTGTTATACTTGCTGCGATGAATGTTTATGTTGAATGATGCAATGAATACAATAATGTAGAAGTTAAATGCATAGATCTATTTCTAAATGTCGCAATAAGTTTAAGTAATTTGTTTCCACAAACATCCTCCTTCATTCGGTGGAAACATGGTTCCGTCGACTCTCCCTTGAACATCTTGGGTGAGACCTCATCTGCTCCGTAGGTGTTGCTAGATGGGGTAAAACCTGTTTGGGCCAGTGCTCAGGGAGATCGTGGTGGGTTGGTGTCGACAGTGATGGGAACCCCTGTCGATTGGGTTTGAGTCAACAAATGGTTCTGTTGCCGGGATTGTGTGCGAAGTGAAAGGAGGATATGTTGTGGCATCCTACACAATCGAAGATACAAAGTTGGTTTGATAAGGAGTTGCAGGAATTTGTTGAAGAAGAAAGTCGGAACACTCGACTGACAGTACATCAATGGGTGGGAAGATATATTCATGACAGTCCACACAAATGGTTTGTCTGTAAATTCCTAGTCATTTTGTATGAGTGGTTGGCAAAGTTGACCTTTCAAAAGAGGAACTTCCAAGGTGGTGAGCCAATGATGTGGACCCTAGAGTTGATCCAAGAACTGCAGGAAGTCGACAACAAAGCGTCGTGAGCTGTCGAAGTGTGGCTCGATAGCATCTTGGAAGGGTATATCATTGAATTTGCGGTTGATACGCAAAAATATTATAGTGAAACTGAAATATATTTCTTCTGCGAACCCCATGAAAGGTTTCTGTTGTCGCTCCAACTGTCCATTAAGATGCTTATTTGTGAGAAGGGTATATTGAAGATGCATCTAGATCAGTAAACAGATTGGTGCTTGGAGACCGTGGGTATCGCGATGGCAAGGGGGCGATACATGGAATGATAAGGGGTAGATGGGTGCAGGTCATGGCGAGACTGTGAGCGAAGCCGAGGAAGAGAGTGGTCTTACAAGGGGAGGAGCGAGGTTCCGATAGGAAAAGAGGTAGAGGATAGGAGAAGGTCCTGCTGCGATCGAACCGCAAGTTCGTGAAGGAAGACCACATGGGACGAAGCGACCTCACAGTCCGGACAAGGAAAACCAGGATACGCCCAGGGTAGAGGCAGGACCAAACCCCAGCAACATCGTACTCACACCACTGCTCACTATTTGTCAACCGGTAAGAAACACAACTTCGACCCCACCGGGTCAACAAAACTTGATTGCTAGTAGTTCAACAACTGCAGGAAGGAAGCCCAGGATGGAGGGCGAGGAAGCACAGTTGTGAACACTGATACAAATTTATGCAAGTCATTTTGATATGTAATTGTTTAATAGTATAAATGTTATTAAGTTTTGATTTTTGAAAGCTATCATCACCAAAACCTTATTATCACTCTTACTCTTACTATTCTCAATGTTATAAGACTTGATTTTTTAAGCTATCATCACCAAAATCCTATTATCACTCTTACTCTTACTATTCTCAATGTTATAAGTCTTGATTTTTTAAGCTATCATCACCAAAATCCTATTATCACTCTTACTCTTATTATTCTCAATGTTATAAGATTTGATATTTTTAAGTTATCATCACCAAAATAGTACTTTCATTGGTACTCAATAAACATATCTAAACCTTGCAGTTGGTTAAAACTAACATAGACCTCTTTTAAAACTAGACCATTCTAATTTCTTAAGAGCATAGATCCATCATAAACACTGATCTATCAAGCACCAAGACAAATCCAATTTCTTGATGTGTGATTTATTTATTTATTTTTTGTTTTTTGTAATTGTTTTTGGTAACTATGAATCCACATGAATTTTTTTATTTGTTTTCTTTCACATTTTAGTTTTTGTAGAATCAAGTCAAATTAGATAATGTTAACCTAATTTAAGTGATATTGGACACTCTCAACGCAACAACATCTCCCCCATACTGAACTATAGAACCATACATTGTTCAATAAATAGACATGAATACTGAAAAAAACACGTTAACACCTGGATTGGATTTAAACAAGTTCTACCCATAAACTTGCAGACACCACCCACTTCAAGTTTTTGTATATATGATGTTGGTTTTTGTCTGACATTTTTTTTATGGCCCCTGGTCCATAATCAATTTTTACACCTTATGATACTAGGCTACTCTAGATTCAATAGCATGTATCTGTAAGAATGCTTATTTTACCTCCCTACTCTCAGCCTAGATTTAACGAACCTTTACACTCCTTATTGAATTAAAATAATCAAGTAGGGGTTTCAAAGTTAGTATTGCATAACCTGTACCTGTGATCCCTGTCAAAGTGACCATAGAAAGATACAGAATAATGTAGAAAGATACAGAATAATGTTGATAAGAAACCTAGTTATCTTATGGTTATCGTTTGTATTTTCTTTTTATGTTTTGGTTATTGTTTCTATTTTCTTTTTATGTTTTTGTTTTGAAGGATTGCAAGTTCTGTGATGAGAATTTATATAACTATTATTAATGTACAATACAATATATCTCTAAAATATTTGCCCATTTGAAAGAATACAGATCTACAGTTGCAAATTATGGTAAATTTATTTAAATTTGTTGTTTAAGAAGCTTAAAAAAAGACACTTAAAATGATACAAGCTAAACCTATATAATCCTACATTAATTTATTTCATTTTAATCATTTCTTTTATTTGTTTTTTCCTTTTTCCATGTTACACTGGAAGGACAGAGTCCAATTGTTTTCAAAATAAAGCCTTAAAACTAAGGAAGGATCCTAGTATCTATTCTACCTCTCAAATTCGCTACAGAAAGATTGATATGCCGAATATTGGTGTTTGTAACCTATTTATCATGTTGTTATTGTTTCTCTATGTTGCTGTAAAGAACTCTAAAAGTTTTGTGATGGATTTATACGATGATTTGTCTATCACATGAGTAAATTTCACAAAAAGTTAATTGTTTCTGATAAGGTGAGCAGTGCTTATCTTGGTATATTCTCTAGAAAATATTAGTTTTCCATTATTATTCTTCATTCCAATTTAGTAGTAAAGAATTTGGAATATAGGTCAGTTTTAAAAAATTGCTGTGGGTTGGCATTTTATGATAAATCTTTATTGTAATTATTTTGGCTAGTATAAATTGAGATTATATTGGTCTATAGATAGTTATACTGATAGCTGTTTTTATTTTAGAATTTTGGGTGGATTAGAGTTTATGTTTTTTCTATATTGCAGAATTGTAGAAGGATGAGACAAGTGTACTGTTCAGATTGATTTTATTACAATAGTTTCAAATTCCAAATAAACAATTATAAAAAACAATATAAAAAAATAGTTGTATGATGGATACTGATTCTTTAACATACAAGCATTTTGTTAACATGCACTTTCTCTAACTAGCATGAAGAAGAAGTAACTTATTTGTGACACTTATCTTGTGACCTATTGGTGTTTACCAACCACAAGTTAAGTGACATGTACTAATTTACTATTTAGTATTGTATGAGAGTAGTAACTAGATTTCTAAGGAAAATTTTCAGCTTTAAATAAGACAATATCAGATATGAGGTAAGCTCTAATTGATTAGTTTCTCTTCAAGGTACTTTGTACTTTATTACAGTGAGAAGAAGCTAGTTAAACATTCTTGACACAATAGAACTCTTTGACACAGCTTTAACTCTGGAATATTTTTATTCCAAAGCCGCGCTGTAACCATGATGTTTGACGTTTCAGTCTAGATTTCGCGCTTGCCTAGATAGTTTTAAATATACGTGAGATTTTTCATGTAGGCACTAGGCAGTGCTTGGTTAACACATCCGAACCAGAATATGTAAACATTATATATTGTTTAGAAAGAAAACCTAGAGGATGGGAGGTTACATAACCAATTGTAGTACATCATGAACGTGTTGGTGGTATGTTGCTAAGATGAGGAGGTTGTAATGGCACATTAATTCTAGTCGATCAAAAAGGAGTTAGTCGAATATGGATAAGGTGGGGAGGTTATAATGAAACTTTTAATTAAGTTTATCAAAATTTTATCAAGGAATGGTTAACATTCAGATCTTTATGTGGACGACGAGCATGATTAGATTACTTCACGGTATTTGAACTAAAAAAATAGTGGGAAGATCAAAACATGAGGAGCTTGTAATGATTGATAAAGTTTGTAATACACTAAAGCGTAGAAACATAAACGGGTATATTGATTACCTTCTCATTATTAAGCACACTAGGCTAATACTATGGGCCAATGTAAACTATGAGTCGACTAATGACGTAGTCAACAACTAACTCAACTAACTAACCAACTTGACACATGAGATTACAACTCTTAATACACCCCCTTAATCTCAAGTGGGATGGTGTGGTTATGTGTCAACACTTAGGCATTGTGCCTGCTGGTCTATGTCTCAGCTAGGCATACATTGCAATCAAATAAACTTAAGCTTTACTTTCTTCCTTGATGTGTAATTGGACTCTTCTTCTTTGTCTTCTTGAACTTGATGCTAAGTAGGTGTTCTTCAGCATCTTCTTTGTCTTCTGCACAATAAACAGTGTTATTGATTTTAATTGGTCCTCAAACATAGTGCAAGTATTCTTCTTCTTCTGTTTCAACATACTATATGTTGCTGTCCATTTTACCTACACACTCGGAATTTTTGTCAGAAAAAATATTAATATATCTCAGCTCTTCTTGTAGAGCATTCATGTCTTCATCTTCTTTTGTTTCACTGAGTTTCAAATCTTCTTGGAGAGCATTCACTTCTTTGTGTTCCTCATCTCCTTGTTCTTCATCTTCCTCATCTTTTGTTTCAATGACAACTACATCATCATTAACTGTTGCATCTTGTGCACAATGTCCATCCTTCACTGCTTCCTACACAACTGTGGACTGACAAGGAAACAAAGCATACTCATACTGCTCATCAATAATGGGATTATGCTCATATAGCTACCTCAAACTTCTGGTTTTTTGGTTCTTTGACGAACTGGCTACTGCAACTTCTATGCTGCTATCAACTGTCTCTTTCTCTAAGAGACTTTCACTACTGCTATCAACAGTCTCTTTCTCTGAGAAACTATCATGTTGGTTGTGGAGCCAAATATTCTAGTCTCATAGATGATATTGTCTTAGTCATGCACCCCGGAGGATTGTACACCCATTCTGCATTTTTAGGGGTTCGGGGGCAACGCCCCCGAGAAAAAAATTTGGGGGTTGTTTTCGCCCGTTGTTTTGTGGGCCCATGGTTTTGGGTATCCTGTGGTATTTTCCCATTGTATTTCCCCTATAAAAGAAAGACATTGTAATACGGCTAGTGCAAGATGTATTAGGTATTATGCATTGTAAAGATCTCGGAGATCAAGAAGAAAGACTGTGAGACAGTGAAGAGGAAGTGCAGCGGCTGTGCTGCAGGTTGTATCCCTTCACCTTGCTGGATGGTAATAATAATAACGACTAGCAAATTCAGTGTGGACGTATCCCAAGTTGGGGTGAACCACGATATATCTGTGTCTCTCTTGTAATGTGTGTGTGATTATATTTGCATTTATGTTTATTGTTATTGCTCTGCGATCCTATTTTTCTAACATATCACTCACGTCACTATGGACTTCAACATTGATAGGTTTTTTTCACTGTCATTAGCAAACAAAGCTAGATCAACAAGCTTTGCTGAGCTTACTTGATAATTGGTTGCATCATAAACACAGTATTCTTGGTTGTCTTCCACTTCACTATGGGATTCCTAGTGCTTTGCATGGCTTGCAAAGTCAACTAGTTCGTCTTCACTAAACTCTGCTTCATCTTCTTCAGGTTCCTCTTCACTAAACTCTACTTCATCTTCTTCTATTTCAAGTTCTTCTTCACTGAACTTTGTTTTCAAGATATCCCAAGCTTCCTTGGGAGTAGAAGCATCTGAAATGTTATGAAAGATGGAATAATCTATACCATTTTGTATGATACTTAAAGCAACGACTTTCCTTCTTTCCTTTTGATACTTTGTCAAATTCTCAAATACAGCTAGATCTGTAGGATCATTCTCAGCTACAAAACGCCATAGATGTTGTGACCTTAACAGATCCCTAATTTTTAATGACCATAATTCATAATTGTCTCCATCAAAGGTTTTCTATGAACCTATTGAAATTAACAAATTTCTTACCTCTTTGATTTATTCTAGTAGCTCTTCTAGCACCATCTTTAATCTTCTTGGTTTTCTTCAAGTATCAGTGGTCCTTCAGTATTCAGATCTACTCTGCCCTTTTTCTACAGAGGGTCTTCTTGGATCGATCTCTGCAAGACTCGATCTTCTGCAATCAATGTTGGAATGTTGTCCAATATTTTGGCTCAGCGTCATCCATACTTTTGCTCAAAACTAGATCTAAACAGTACTCGTCTTGCCATTCAACATTGAACCTAAGATCGGCTTCATGTTCAAGCTTGCCATAGATTATGACAACTGTTAAACTTATCGTCGCAGTCTACTAATTGACATAGTGCATTGATGGGGTGTGACGGACAAAATCCTATAAGCCCAAGGCTCGTAGTTGCAATTTTCCTTCTAACAAGCTTGCGACAATCATCGCAGGTTGTCCTCATCCAAGGTGCGACGTCGTAGCAGTTTTCCTTCAGGAAGGGTGAGATGTCGCACTTTTCTTTCAGGTAGGGTGCGACAGCCTCTTTCCAAGGGTTTTTTCCACCGATTTTTTTTTTCGTCGATTTTTTTTTATTTTTTATTTTTTGTTGTGGCCCGAGTGTTCTGTCTCTGTCTCATGCTGCAACTTCCAGCCGTGTGTATGCACTCTCCAACTTCTGAAAATGTTTACCCAAAAAGCAAGATCGAAGGATTAGGCCGTGAGCTCTGATACCATGATAATGATGATAGTTGATCTACACATGTGTGCTTTCCACTATGTGAAAAGGCTTACCCAACAACAAAAGGTATGGATGAGGCCATACGCTCTGATACCATAATAAATTTTGCAATACATAGAACATAAAGAGCAAAAACATAAATGGGCATATTGATTACCTTCTCATTATTAAGCACACATATATATAGTTTCTCATAAGACCAAAACCACTGGCTAATACTATGGGCCAGTGTATACCATGGGTCGACTAATGACCTAGTCAACAACTAACTCAACTAACTTAGGACCATTGACTCAACTAACTAACCAACTTGACACATGAGATTAGAACTCTTAACATTGATACTTTCAAGTTATTTATCCTAATATAACCCTATGAAGGATTAGTTGCAGCATTGACAACGTAATCTAGAGAATGTGTACAATTAGTTTGATGGTTATTTGTTCAAAGAAAAGTAAAGTAGTCTTAAGATTATGAGGGTGCAACAACATTTTCAAGAAACTTACCAAAGTTTTATAAAGAAGTAGTTGAGCAGTGAGAATTTAATTTGTACCATGAATAAAGTTGAATTATCTTGTTTAGGATAGGTATTTGTTAAAGAAGAAGCATGAGAAATTTCAAGATGCAATAATAATAATTTGATAGGATAGTTGATAACTCATGGATTAGGAAGTCATTTTTGGTGAACCAAAATGCAAAGTTGTTTTAAAATGAAGATCATAATTATAGTATGAAAAAGAGTTCAACATATTGTTTGTTGTTGAGTATAGAATTTCTCACATGACCAATGAGTGAGTGAGGTTGGACTAAATGATTTTACCAATTCACATAGATGCTTTGGGAAGATATACTTATTGTTTTAGTGCATTATTTATTGAGAACATAATGTAATGTTCATTGCAATTAACAAGTTTTAGGAGAGGCACACTCCTTTCCTTCTAAAATGATTAGTGATGCAACTTATTGCATGGAAGTTTTTGTCACCAAGTAGTGTGGTTTCATTGATTGTTAAAGATGATCACATCATATAGACATGTAAGGGTTTTTTAGTAATTTTTGGAAATCATTGCATGAAAAAAGATGGAGAAGAGGATGCAATTTAATTGAACTTATCATCCTTAACTTATCCTAGATAGACATATAAATGGCACTACATGGTAGTTTTATAAATCCTATTTGATATTTAGATAGAGACCAACCGAAATAAGGGGTTAAACTTTGGTATCTAAGTATGTCTAAGATACCAACTCTATAAATAGTTAAATAGCAATTCATCATTTAAGATTGTTTATTCAAGGAATGGCAAAAGAGTAATAGAGTTAGTAGATATTCAAGTTAACATGAAGTGAGTGATGTCATAGAAACATTTACACAGCAAATGGAGAAGATGCGCATACATGCAATAAATTAACAAGTTAAAGGCAAAAAAATACAAAGAATAAAGAGTGTAATTATGTCCACAAGATATATTTGAGACGTCTATAGTTGGAAAAATGGGCATGGAGCATTTTAGAAAAGAGATTTATCCCAAGGTGCATACAAGAAGCTTAATTTGAAGATGGGAGCATTTAGGATTAACAGTAAGTTTGGAAACAATGAATATATGAATGTGTAGATGTGGTGTCATAGGAGTTGCATACAAAAGTTTAATTTGAACAAGAGTTTGTTGTGGAACAATTAGGAAAATAAAAATAAATAATATTTAATTTAAAAATACAACAACTCAAAGTGAAAAGGTGAATTAACAAAAATCATTTTTGAGCGGACCACCATCCTCCTTTCACAATTCATCAAATACAAAAGAGAAAATGATCATCCAAATGAGACTTATACGTGCGCACACACACACACACACACATATATATATAATGATCATCCAAAAAAATCTTATATATATATATATGTCTGTGTGTGTGTGTGTGTGTGTGAGAGAGAGAGAGAGAGAGAGAGAGAGAGAGAGAGATGGGAAGATAATGTGATCATTGTAAGCCTTGATATAACTATAATGGATGTACACCTAGAAGGGTTTAGTTACATGGATGGAATATTTACCTCACTTGCATCCATTAATTATGTTCTTATTTTCTATTTCTATACAGAGCCTTATAATGATGGAGAATTTAATGCATGGACAAGTGATGGTGATGGGTGTAGTATACTATATTTGGTACGACACTCGAGTTTAGGAGTGGGAAATTATGGAAGAAGTCGATGTCTTTGCCTTTGGGCATGCGAGTTAGGAAACTTTCGGATCTTTGGTCGTGTCATGATTTTATGATGAAATATGCTCCTCCATGACACATTTTGAGTGAAGGAAATGTGGATTGCGCTGGCATATGACGAGCCTTTGTGAGGGTGGCAAGTTTTGTTAACTGTATTCGAGGGGATATTGTGGAAGGTCGGGGGGAACGTGAATAGGGAGGAAGAGGAAGGCTACTCTGTGTGCCTCATGTGAGAAAAGGTGGGAAGTATATGTATCTTTTCTTTATCGGGATCACTTCCTTGCAGACATTCACGAAGAAATTGAAGATGTGAAGAATGTTATTTGGGATGATGCTGAGGTGAGGGTAGAAAAAATGTACATTGAGGTGCTAGTGGATTGGGTCTAGGACCCTGGTTTGACTCGAGGTCACCTTTTGTTGTATGAAAGAAAGTGGCATTATATTGGGTGGTGAATAACCTTTAGTGCGTATCTTGATCAAAAAGAGGATAAAAGAGGCTATAAATGAATAGCATGCCAAGTTCTAGAAAGAACATTACTATGATACTCATCTATTGCATAAGAAGGTGGACATGATTGCACTTAAGTTGGGGATTTGTTAGCTCCACCGTCGGTGTTAGGGGGCATGGCCAATTGTGGTCTGCAACTCTCTATTGGTGCCGGTTCAAGAAGTGACAGGGGGAAGCGGATGAAGCCAATATAGAATCCCCAGCACATGAGAAAGCAGCATGGGCCATTGGCCCCATGTCAAACTCAATAATTCATCTTTTTCGTGGTCTATGGTTTTCTTGTTTCGTTATAATATTTAAATTGTTTAGTTTGGAATGGGGTTGAAGCCATAGTTGGGATTTTATGTTCTTTGAGTGAATGGAACTGTGTCTTAAGTTTAGGCTAGTTTATGCTCTGTTTATTCCTTTGCAGTGGGTTCATTGTCTCTTTTTGGAGAAGATAGAAATGAAAGTTAGTAGGATGTCCAGGATTAGATATTGAGTTCGATGACATGTTCATATGGCCTTCGTATGCTCTCTAATTATTCTGCTCTAAAATAATGGACTTTTCTTTCTTACAAAAAAAAACTATAATTGATGTACAAATATAATGAATGGGGGTTATGGCTAGATTCTTAACATGCCCCAGCCCTCCACACTGGTGTTTTCCTGATGGGTTGTGGATCCCTCTATATGAAGAGATCATCTTCCCATGCTACATATTTTATTGGAAACTTTTATTTTATGGGTTATTTTTGTACATTCATTATCGACGTTTCTATGACTATTTCATGGAGTCTAGTATGATTTTTTCCTCTTCATATGTAAACCATAGTACCAATCCTCTACAACACCTTATAGGGACCATAGTACTCAAGAGTGCTAATTTATTGTCCTTTTATTTTTTGAGGGACATATGTTTGTATCGTTGCAACATTATGAATTCTCAATTCCCCACTTCCTGGTGTCTTTAATTGTGAATTTGTTCTACTTATTGTTTAATCATTTTTTGTGTTATAGCCAAGTTTTACTTCAATAGTTGGAGAATGACTTATTGGATTATATCCTCCACTAAGTAAACCTTTTTTTTACTCTCAAAAATGATGTAATGGATGGATAATGATACCCATATAGTTCCATAAACATGCACATTTTGAATGAAGTATGGAAGGGTGTGCACAACAATTATGCCAAGCATAATCATTTGACCTACGCAACCATTTGACCTATTATGAAATAGTTACATACAAAGCTTCATAGATAAAAAAAAGTATTCATAATCTAAATTCCTTGATCAAATTAGGGATGAGAAGAGGAGATATAGCCTATGAGCTACTTAAATATCCAAATTGAAAAAACAAGTCAATCGACAAATTACAAGTGAAATTTGGATCTTGTCACTTACAATAATGTTGGGGTTTCCATATAGCTTCTAAAATGTTTCCATGAATGTTGTAGCTATCATTTTTACTTTAAAAGGACGAACAAGTGACAAAAATGAGAATGCTATTTGAATTTATCCACCAATACTATGATGATATTATTCATTTCAAGCTTTAGTTAATTAATGATAAAATATGTTGAGACACCTTCCCAATCTTATTTCTCTAACATGTTCAAGTCTAAACTATAGAATTGTCCATAAATAGATTCCTAAAAACAAAATGATATTAAATAAACATAATCTAGATAAAAAAAATATATAGTTAACCCATCCATGTCAATATTTTTTTTTAATGACATAGTCTCTATTAATAAAATATTCATAATCCTTGTTTTCTTCTTAATGACAAAATAAGGAATTTTCTTGGATGAGGATGACATATGTTTTTAAATATAGGTTATAGGCCATGTTCCAAGAAGAAATAGGAAGGTTTTAAATTGCATCTTAAGATTAGAAACACATCTTCAATCAATAATTTTTACAAGTCACGTGAAGTTATCCAAGTGCAATTTTATTATTGTTAACAAGTGATCCTATATAAATATTGTAGAAAACATACTGATACACTAAAACCCAAAGCATATAAATGGTTGAAATAAAAAAGATTGTAACTTGTAAGGTAATGCAAACCAGTTAGAATGGTGGTAAGTAATATTTGAAGAGAGATGTGTTGGCTACTTACCCACAACATAACATTACGAGACTCAGCCAAAAGTTCTTTTAACATAAAATATGATGCATTAGGATGAAAAAACCCTAAAGATCCAAAACCCTAACCCTAGTAAATGATGTGTCAAAATAAATGCATCCCTCGAGGAGACTAGGGAACAAGTCCATTTAAGCTATTTATTTAACCATTGCAAAGCTTAATTCATGGTATATGAGTTTGGCAAGCAATAATTTGATAAAAAAACAAAATCCATTTAGGGTGTTTCTTGGACCTTTGCAAAGCTTTATCTTTGAGGATCCAATAGAGTTGGATTCTCTATTAATGGGTTCCATTCATATTCATGTCCATGATCTAGTTGATTGTCACATGCTTAATCTAGCTAAGACTGATTTTTGTACGGTCCAAGTGGTCAACCATCTTTGAGGTGTCCAAGAGAGGGGGAAAATATGGTCGAAATAAATTTACATTAAATATAGTATGCAAGCGAAGGAAAGGGGGGGTCATAATTCAAAACCATTCTCACCCGCAACCTTGCTAACAATATAAGGCCATATCAAATTGGACAGAGATTCTTATGAGATTCTTATGAGGTCTCGTCAGGTGCTATAACTACCAATGAAACCATACCTTTTCTACCACTTGAAACTTGTGTGGAATCCGATCTTGATCATAGTGTTTCTTATACTTGGAATAGGATTTCTATAAAATATCATGAACTTGTTTTCGGATGTGTTGGATCCATTAAACAAATTTGGTTGTTTGATTAGCCTCAGACTTAACATGGGAAGATTCTTCCTATATAGATTGAATGGGTTATGCTACATCATTTCGGGTTCATGGAACCCCAAGCACACCTGAAAAGTGTTGTGGCCAATAAAGCTATGAAGGGCTCCATCATAGCTATGTTGAACAGAAGGAAGGATCTCATACGATGCGTGTGGATGTTTTGAGTTGTACATTCTCAATAGATCCACAATTATCCTAGTGACTACATCCATTTGTCCATCAGTTTGAGCGTGAAAGTAGCCAATTTGGTTAGCTTGGTGTCCATCATCAACCATAGGGTGGAGCATAAATTAGTTAGGAACCTACTGATTGATATGAAATAATGGTCTAAGGGTTCCCAAAATGAACCCACACATGCTCAAAATAGGTTCTCAATGGTGGTATCTACAATGATTCTCTTCTTATAGGGCATCAAAATGGCCATGTTAGTGAACTATCCAACACTCATAGATACATATTTATTGACATTCCTGGTTGAAGGTAGCCAAGCATGTAGTTCATGAAGACAAACTCCTAGGGTTTGTATTGGGTAGGTAAATGAGTGTAAAACCCTTTTTTCTTGATGATGGTTTGGTGATGACACATGCATTGCATGATCTTATATACATGTTGACATCCTATTGAACTTTGGAAAATATAACTACTTTTGCATCCATGCCACTTCCTTCTCCACATCAAAGTGCTCTCCTACTAGACTACCACTTCCTTCTCCACATCAAAGTTCCCTCCTACTAGACTGTAAATATGCCTCCCAAGTCACCCTCTCATGTTAACTTAAAGGAACATAGATATGGCCTAGATGGCATAAAATTCATCTCGAAGATAAAAATTCCAGGTTTATTTTCTTCCATCCATTATTGTATAGGTGAAAATGAAGTCAAGTTTATTGTCATACAATTGGGACCAACCATAAATCTTGTGTCAACAATATTTGAGCATTTGTGATTCCCTTCTTATACTTTATGTTCAAGTAAAACTACTGGAGTTCTATGGACCACTTCTGATGATGGTCATTCTATAAATTTTCATGCATTTGTATGAATTACAAGGACTCATGATTAGTGTGGATGGTTGTTTCCTTCCCTATTATGTAATCTTCCATTGGGGATAAGATTTCACAATGGAGAAAATATACATGTCATAGGTGGGGTACCTATGAACTACATTAGAGAGGGTCTCACCATGACAGGCAACCATATGTCTTTATTGATTGAGGAATGCACAAATAACATAATCAAAAGCATGTTTCATAATATCAAAGGGTTTTGTTAGGTTTGGTAGAGTCAGTATTGGTGTTGAACAATGCCATTGTTTTGGATCGAAGAATATTACTATTGTGACTGAAACCAAAAGAACTTAGTTTTGGTCCCACCCTTGGCCACTTAACCTATGCGCCAATTGATAATAGAGAACCCCAAAATCAACCTATGATAGAAGTTGGTAAGGCTTAAGAAAACCCATAAGTTTTTTGGGTTGGCCAATTGTGAAAGGATTGGATCTTAGTTGGATCCACATGCAAACCATGTTCATCCACAATGTATCCTAGATCTTGAATTCTCTACATGTAGAATGAGCATTTCTCCATATTGGCATATAGCCTTGTATTGTTATAGAGTGCTCAAGATCTATTAAACATATTGAAAATGTGTTTCCCAAGTTTTTTTTGAAGATCATGAGGATATCATCCAAGCATACAACCACCAAATAATGTGTGTGGCTATAAGATATTATCCATCCTCCTCATCAATTTTGTTGGAGTGTTAGTTAATCCAAGCGGCATGCCAAAAACCAGTGGAAGAGGGATTCTTTGGGCTTGAATTATTTTTCCATATATTTGTTGTCTCAATGGTTACATGGTGGTAGCTTGAATTAACATCAATCTTATTGCAAAATATGTCACCCTTGAGTAAGTTGATCAAGAATATTTTCATTTTAAGAAATTAGATATAATTTGTTGACTATGATTTTGTTTAGATATTTATAATCAATATAGAGCCTCCATGTCCCATCCTTCTTCTACACAAACATAATTGACCTCCCACAAGGTGAGAAGCTTGGTTGAATATGGCCCTTTTGAATGACCTCTTGTATCTGGCATTTGATTTCTTCATTATCTAGAAAAATGCATATTTATATTGAGCCATTAGGAAAATGAGATCCAATTATCGCATCGATTGAATTCTTAACATAATATTTGTAGAAGGACATTTATAGGTGAAGTGAATATATCTTTACATTCTTTTAGAATCTTTTCCACCTACTTCTAACGTGTAGAGAGACCTCATGTATAAGTTATGGTAGCTATAGTGATATATTGTTCACCTTTTGACCAAATTGTGAAGAGGAAAAACTTATTAGTCTAAGAGATGACATTCCTACATTGTCTTGTTCAGATAAAAGAAATTGTGAAAGTTAGAACTATCTTCAATACCTTTCAGAGTTTAACTCCCACAGTAACAATGACACTATAAGGCCTAGACTTGTAAACATCATGGAATTTCCACATATAGGGTTTTTATAAAAGAACATCACGAACTTCAAGTGAGGAAACATCATAAAAATCCTCATCCTTGAAGGGTTTTATTCCTTATGGAAGATAACATTGTTGGATAACATGGATGTTTCTTCCCTTGATCAACTAATCAATGGTGTATGGATGCGGGTGTGGGAGTTTTGATAACTTTAGTCTCACGACGACCTAAGCTGATATTAGTCTATTTAATCTTCTAGTGCCAACAATGAAATTTACTGGATTCCCCTTCACCCTCATCAATGAAAGAAAGAGGTGTTCACATTCCTCAAACTCATATGCTTCTCTTGGTTGGATATTTGTGGTTGTGATGGTAGCGATTTTGTATCAATATATGCTTTCGCTTATTCAGTTTTAAGTCATAGTCTAAGCCTAAGTTTGACTCTAAGAACTTAATCTTAGCGAACAATGATTGCTTCAAGTGACATTCATTCTAGTATTCTGCCAAGATTTTTGTGGAAATCACACAACTTTCTAGCATCATTGTTCATCTTGCTATTACCATTCTTTGTCCATAGCTTGGACTAGTTGTGCTAATATTTCCTATCCTTGCTTTTCCCATCATTTTACGAGCTAGATCAAGCTTAACTAATATACAATGGATCTGAACCTTGACAATGATTGTAAGACTCATTACCTAAGTTCTTTTTGACAATTAATTAAGGTTAGACAAAACATTAATGACAATGCAAATGCAAATGTAAATAAGTAAAAATAGAGGATTTGAATAAGAATGAAATGAAATAATAAATACAAATATGAATGAGGAATGAGAATTGAAAATTGAACCACTTGCCATTTCCTATACCCCTATTTCCCTTTCAACCTCTCATAGTTTCACTCTCAAAGAGGATTTTTTTGGTTTTCTATAAAGAGAGGAATACTATGAGAGAGTTAGGAGTTGCATTGTAGCCAAACATTGTCCAAATAATAAACTAAACAACCATTGAATGATGGTATTTCCATTTGGGTAAATAACATATCCATGTGTTGTAGAAATTTTTCCCTACGGGTAAGAAGAAAGTCCCCTAGGATAGAATAGGATGTAACTAGTTCTAATCTAGGACAAATGAGAAACAAATGCTACCTTGAGTCCTAAACTAAGCTTTACAACAAGATTGAATGCATTTAGAAGAGATGAAAGATATAACTCACCTTTCGACATTTGTCCTGCTTCTAACTCTTGATCCCGACGCTCTCAAATAGAACCTGTTAAGATCAAACAAAGGTCAAGCACATGATCTCCCAAATACCTTGAAATAAAGGTTAGATTCAAATATAGACTAGATACATTTCATGACAAAGATTCATACAAAATACACATGAAATGGGAAACAAGACAAGTTATCTTATATTAAGAAGCTTGAAAAGCACTTACATAGGTTGCTTGATGTCCAAGCCAACTCCAGCTCCAAGAATTCTCTCCTCTTGCTATCTCTACAAATATCCTAAGATCATAGGTTGGATGCCCCAAGTAGTTGCCCCCATGGCTCATGGATGGCCTCTCTTTTATAGCACTTGGAGGAGTTAACCATAAGGAGAGGAAAGTGGATCTCATGAGGGTTTAGTGGATCAGCCAAGCTAAACAGAGAGAGGGGGTTGGGATCGAATTAGATAGGTCAATCCCAAGGAAATATCTCGGAAGGTAGAGATCCAAGCTCCAAGTCCAAGGGCTAAATCAGGGTTTTCATGCCCCAACCGTTGAGCATAACACGGAAATTTTGAGATTTTTCGCTGGGTAAGGGTTGTGCAGAACGCAAAGAAAGTGAGTTTTTCGCTAGTTGGTGGAAGTGCAGAACGCGAAAATCAATGTAATCAAGGTCAACTTGGGATGACACTTGGTTAAGTAGGTTGTTTTTATACCAACAAAGGATGAATTTGTCTCCAAGGTGTCCATATGAGACCAAGGAGGGTACCGACAACACATGACGTTCATTAGGGAGAAAAGTCTCTAGGTCACATGGTACAAAGATGCAACACTAGAGATCGAAGTGTAACTTTGAGGTATAACAGATGCCCCCTAAAGTATGAGGTCAGAAGAAACTGATGGCCAAAATACTTTACCAATAAATTGTGTGGAGATAGAATCGAGGGAGTCGGAAAGGAGCTGCATGGAAACAAGATGTCAAATACCACCGAGGCGGGCATACCCATGCTCAGAAAAATTGACTTGAAGCATGGCTGCTGACTAATACATTGCAGATCCATGATAACTGAGATGATATAGACCATGGACAAATCATGGCTACTATGAACAATCGTAGATCCATGAGACGATAATAACATAGCCACGACTAATACAATCATGGTTCTGTGTCACAATACAATACTCGCCATCGCAACCTGGATGTGGAAACAGTAGCAAGAACATCCAGGGTCTTATAGCCGATCCAAAATGATACGAATCTAACCATGTGATTATAATGTCTTTAGGTCGAACATGGGAAAAACTACTTGATTACCAACCATTGATGTAAGTTGTTAACAAGCACGAGGGAAATCACCAATGATGACAATGATCCCCAAGGTATCTCTAGTACATCCCAATGAAATGTGAATAGATGAGTTGACCTCGAACATCCGTGAGATCATTCGATCAGAGGTCAATGATGAAAACCTACTGTCGAATGCGGGGAAACCTTCCATTGAGGCATGCAGGACCAAGGTACTAATTGTTGATTCCTAAGCCTAATTCCTAGATAATGAGTTGATGTTGACAGAATAGACTCGTTGAAGGTGGGCCATAATGAATCCCACGTCATCAACACGAAATTGGCGTGATAGATAGGTATGAAGCAATGGATAAAAAAAGGATATGTACTGACACAATGGAAGGTTTGACATAATAGATGACACAAAGCAATGCTGACCCTTTGAACATATAACGGCATGAAACAGAGCTTGGCAGTAGGGATTGAATTGTCAAAGAACAACCACAAGGTGAGCAGACTCGATACCAAATGGACGATGCATGACTGTAATTAGAGATTTTAATCATAAAGGACTGAATACCAAAAAGAGGACAAGGTGTGGACGCATGCCATATTCAAAGGTGACGGCTTTCAAGCGTCCAAAAAGGTAAACTTGACTCATTTCCCATTTCCTCCCCATCATAACTGACAAGTAACTCTTTGTTGTTTTACGAGCTTGAATAGGATAACAGATGCTCGGTATAGCTCATTTGACGGATGAGTCCAATCTCACATGTTTTACGAACCTGAGAAAGGAGGGGTTCATACCAATGTGGGCCCTTCTATGTTAAATTTTAACAAGTCCATAGAAGGTAAACTCGACACTTTTTCATATTTATAGAGTCTGAAATAACTTAAAGAAGACTCCAAAATGTACTTTTTCGTAATGTTAGTCCCCAGAGCCGAAAAAGTGTAAAACAATTCCTGAGAGAACTCTCCCAGTCAAAGGTTGACTGAGGTATACCTTTCTCGTAAATAGTCTAAATGGGTTGAAAAAGGGGTAACCTATCACTTAATGGACATCCTTTCAAATACTTTTACAAGTGTGAAAGAGACAAGTGCACTTGGCAATCTTTTCATAATGAGGGAGTACAAAAAGAGCTTAAAGAGAACTCCAATGGTCTTTTTTGTAATTTTTAATCACTTTGGTCCAGAAAAAAAGAATAAAATAATACCAAAATGATACTTTCCTCATTGTTTTATGAGCACGAGTAAAGTTGACTAAGCTCGACACTGTTTACTTAATTCTAACAAGCACTACACTGGTGTGAAAAGGAGCTTGGAATGTTTTTTAGGTTTAGGTCCAGAGCACGAAAAAGATAAAGTGAGCTTGAGTGAAGGTGAAAACAACATCATATCGCCAGTGTGAACAACATATGGGATCCTTTCAAAATTGGTTAAGAAACCTTGGAAATAGGATATTAATAATGTGAAGAATTTGACCTAAATAGGCTTTATAAAATAAAATAGTGAGCAAAAATAGACATGTAACTTGTATAAATAGAAGGTAAAAGAGAAAGTTACCCATTTTAACTTGGCCATTTTCACCCAAAGAGGAAATTTCATCTATTGGAGGGAAAATATTCCAGCGACCATATCCAGAGATCTAGGGCACCGTTTTGAGCATTGTCTGAACCAGGTAGAATCTCTTGAGCCCCTCTTTCTTTTGATGTTTTTATCTTGCTTTTTAATGCAATTTTTCCAGGTTTTTGAGGAACCTTAGGGCAAAAATATGTCCCTCTGGAATTTTCACGGCCTCTCTTCATCGAGAAGCGCGAAATTCTGTGATTTTCGCGTAACTACCTTTTCGAGGGGGGCAAAAATTTACAGTTTCACATGGCCGATTGATGCCCAGGCACAAAAATCACGTAAAATAGGGGAAAATGTAAGTTGGTTTCTCATGTTCGGCATAAAATCAGACTTTCATCTTCTCATGGATGTTTTGTTTGGAATTTTGCAGGAGTGTGCAACTTGTTTGAGTGAAGATGGTTGAGTGGAAAGAGACAGAGCATGAAGATGATGATAGGTTGGCCCTAAATGATCAAGTCACATTAATCATGTTGGGAGGAGGTGGGATACTAAAGTTCTTCAAAACAAGGGGGATCCGTAAACAAGGAAAGCTTCTGAACCACATAATCCAAATCTGGGATAGCGATATTCAAGCTTTCTGTGTTGGGGAACATACCCTCAAGATAGAGCTTGAGGAAATTTACTTCTTGACTGGCCTCTCCAAGAGAGGGGAAAAGGTCAACCTTTCTGGACACAGGGATTCATAAGAGAGCACAAACGAGTATGTCGCTCGTTACTGCAGATAGGGTTCCCGCAACACAAGTGGGAAAGTTCCCATAAAAGATGTGATAGAGCTCCCATTGAGAACTATGTTGTATACCATCACACTCGTAGTAGGTAGTGTAGGTCCCCACCATGCAACTTGGGGACATATGACTCTTGCAATAGAGTGCATGGCACTGACGCTATTCAATTGGTGTGAAGGGGTCCTGGTCAACCTCAAGGATCAGGTCACCAAATGCATAAATGGAGACACTTATCAGTTTGGGTGTGGGAGTATCCTGGTTACATTTTTCCTGGGGAGGGTGCCACTGTTATGCCCTCAAACAACCATGCCTTTCCACCCTGTATCTGAGCCTCGAATGGGGAGGTGGAGCAACTATGCCAGACGGCTCGACGGGCCACAAGTCTTAGCTTTTGGCGAGGACTTTTACTTGTGGCTCGAGGAGCAAATCATCATGATCGAGGACTAACCCTATGAAGGGGTGGATTTCCATGAGAATATTGACTTAGCACTTCTCAATGACCAAGATTGGAATAACTTAGGTATGTGATCTTCACTGTTGTGTTTTTGGTATTTTATAATATATAAAAAAAAATTGTGATTTTTCGAAGCGTGGAAAGATCTAATGTATGTACATGTTCATGCCATATATCACGGACCGAGGAGGCTAGCGGGCTATTCACCGCTACACCGAGGAGGTATTTATCATCACACCACCGATGAGGATGAGGAGGAGGAGGAAGAAGCAGGAGGGATCCATGACGTACAGCGAAATCTTCAGGGTTTGACCATGGGTGTTCCTGATATGAGGATGGATGATATCCCACTCCATCTCCAGAGGCATACTATAGGTGTTCCATGGCGTATCGATCGAATACTTCATCGGGTGGCTAGATCAGTGGTGTGCTACCATGAGCAGCACGAGGATTATGACTAGCATTTAGATAGCAGTGTTTTCTCTTAGTGGCATGTACACAATATGTAGGCCAAAGAGCCAATTTTTGTATGGGACGTGATCCCAAATTTTGTCTTTGGACGCATCTTATTATATGTACTCAAAAAAGAAATTTGTATGTGATTTATATACATATAGACCTATTTTTGTGTTTGCTTATTTACAGCGACTTGTGTGTTTTGTTATGATGTATTTTATGTATGAGCAAGGTACCAATCCAATTTATAATTAGCCAATGACTCAACTACCATATTGAATTCTCTTGGTATATGTTGATATTGAATAAAATCAAATGATCGCTCCAAGAAGCATACTCTTCTGAATAATCAAAGTAACGTAGGTTCACGAATAGTGTAGACATGATTCAAATGGGATACCATGAGTTAGGAGTCCCTCGAGATACTAAAAAAGGTGTGGATCCCGAGAGAAGTGGCTTCAGTTACGAGTCTGATGACTGCATGGTACTCTACAACATTGTTGGTTGCGAGGCCCAAGCAGATACCACCTGAAGATAACAACTCGTTGGTAGGGGAATAGAGTACCCATGCTGCGAAAGCAAGGTTCCAGGTATGTCAACTAGCACCATCTGTGAACCCGTATTAAGCTGACATCTGCGCATAAAAGCACAAGTCGGGGTCAAACGAAGGTAAACGAAATTGAATCCATACCCACAAAAACAAATGAACTTAAAACCAAGCTAAGTATAGTATGTACAAAGTTACTCATGCAAGATAATCCTACGCGTTGAACATCTTGAGGTACCGCCCGTTGCAGGGCCGTGCCAAAGGTGTGCCATCATAGTCGACGAGCTTGTAAGCTCCCTTCTCCAATATTCGTTTCACGTTATAGGGACCATACCAAATAGATTCCATTTTTCCTTTCCCTAACTTATCATGCATCTAGTTATAGGTAAGTACTAAGTCACCTTCATTGAAGATCTGAGGTTGGACAGATTTATTGTATTGGGCTTTGACACACTTTTTATGGGCTTCATTATCCAATGCAGCATCGCAGTGGGTCTCATCTAGCTTGGCTAGATACAGAAACCGTTCCTACTCAGAGGTCATATTGGGAAGTAGTTTGATGGCTAGCTTTAGTGATGGAATTTCACATTCAATTGGTAAGATAAACTCCAAGCCATACACCAGTTGGAGTGGTGTAAACCTGGTTGCATTTTTTACTGAGGTTCTATATGCCCACAGTGTAGAAAACAAGGCTAACTGCCAATTTGACTTCTAAGTACCTATAGTGCATTGGATCATGCGCTTCAAGACCTTATTTATGGCCTCTACTTGACCGTTCTCCTGTGGGTAATACGGGGTTGAGTTTTCATGATGAAAACCCAGCTTGGCGCTTAGTTCATCAATGTGATGCACCTGCAACAATTAATTAATACGAATATGCGAAATAGCAGAAATGACAGAACTCAGAATCACTTTTATATTGATAACAGGCCACTTCGAGGGGGCAAACTCCTATGAGCAAGCTCAATAGAAATAACTTCACGCTGCCTTCATAGGTCTCAACACACACTTATATACTAAGTCTAGGCGCCAATACTATGGCTCAAAACCATGGGCCGCTACAAACTATGGATCAACAATACTACGGACGACTTACAAAGCATATGCGCCAACAACAATAACACAAACTATTGATCAACAATTACTACGGGACGACTTACAAAGCATATGCGTCCAACAACAACATACTAACAAAGTAAAGACATGGGTTCCTAACATCCCCTCCCCCTTAAAAAAAGCTTTGTCCTCAAATCTTTAAATGTGGAAATTGTTGTTGAATCTGAAGGAGTGGTTCCCATGTAGCATCCTCTGGTTGCATGCCATGCCACTGAATTAAGACCTCTATGATAGAGCGAGAGTGAAGCTGACGCATGCGCCAATTGAGGATGGCCTCTGGCTCCAAAAGGATGGATCCTTCATTATCCAGTTTGGGTAAAATCATTTGTCCACTGATGTTGGTGCCAAGAACTTTCTTCAGACAAGAGACATGAAAGACTGGATGAATGCGGGAAGAAGGAGGAAGTTCCAATTTATAAGCAACAGACCCAATCTTCTGAAGAATCCGATATGGCCCATAGAACTTTGGAGCGAGCTTATGACGCCCTTTGAGTTTCAAGGAGGATTGTTTGTACGACTGGAGACGAAGAAAAACCATATCGCCGACTTGAAAAGTGTGCTCAGAACAGTGCTGATCAGCTTGTTGCTTCATGCGATTTCGTGCCATGTGAAGATTGTCCCGTAAAATGTCAAGAATCTGATCGCAGTTTCAAAGGACCGTGTCAACTTCCTGAACTGGTGAACTGGTGGGGGTGTATGGAAGAAGAGATGGAGGTGCCTGACCATAGACTGCTTCATATGGGGTCATTTTAGAGGTGGTGTGGTAAGAGGTATTGTACCACCATTCAGCAAGAGGAAGCCACTTTGCCCACTGATGTTGTTGTTCTGAGGTGAAGCAACGAAGATAATTTTCCAAGCATTTATTGATAATTTCAGTCTGACCATCTATTTGTGGGTGATACCCTGAACTCATCTTCAGTTTGGTGCCAGTGTGGAAAAATAGTTGTCCAAAAATGACTGGTGAAAGTCACATCACGATCCGAGACAATGGAAGAAGGGATGCCATGAAGACGAAAGATCTGGTCCAGGAAAATTTGAGCGACGGAGGAGGTTGTATAGGGATGGCTGAGAGCACAAAAATGACTATATTTGGAGAGGCGATCAACCACAACGAGAATCACTGTCTTCCCACTAGATTTAGGGAGCCCTTCAATGAAATCCATAGAAATATCTGTCCAAATCCGTGTAGGTATGGGAAAGGGTTCAAGCAATCCTGGAAGGAGTGTTGTTTCACCCTTATTGCGCTGGCAGGTATAACATTTGGCCACCATCTGTTGAATTGTCCTTTTCATGCCCTGCCAAAAGAAGTTACGCCGTGCTCGTTCATACGTTTTGAGGAACCCAGAGTGCCCTGTTGATGGAGAAGCATGGAGTTCATAGAAGACATCCTGTTGAAGATCTGTGCTCTGGGGAAGCACCAGACGACCCTTGTATCATAGAGAAGCACCATCCCAAGAGTAATGTGGTACAATAGAAGGGTTGTTGGTCAAGCGTTGGATGATTTGAGATAAGGAAGAGTCATTGACATAACCCTGTTGAACAGATTGCGACCAATTTGGAACAGGCATAGAAATAGCTGAAAGAGAACCTTGGGCATCAAATGTGCGAGAAAGAGCATCTGCCACAATATTGTCTTTACCCTTCTTGTAAGTGATCTCATAGTCATAACCCATGAGTTTGATAACCCATTTCTGTTGTGTCGGAGAGGAGACACGCTGGTCCAAGAAATATTTCAGACTCTGGTGATCAGTCTTGATGCAGAAATGATTCCCTAATAGGTATGGGCGCCACTTCTGTACTGCATGCAAAATAGCCATCATTTCCTTCTCATATGTAGAGGCAGCTAAATTCTTACCTGAAAGGGCTTTGCTGGTGAATGCAATGGGGTGTTCATCTTGAAGGAGAACAGCACCAAGTCCATTCCTGCAAGCATCATTCTCAATAGTGAAGGGCTTGGAAAAATTGGGCATAGCTAGCACAGGTGTAGTACACATAGCTTGTTTTAGTTTGTCAAATGCACACTGAGCAGCAGGTGTCCATGTAAAAGCATCCTTTTTCAATAGAGCAGTTAATAGAGCTGCAATCTTCCCATAATCCTTGACAAACTTGCGGTAGTATCCAGTCAACCCCAAAAACCCACGAAAGCTCTTGAGTGTCTGAGGATGCGACCAATTGTTCATGGCATCGATTTTGGCAGCATCCACGCGAACCCCTTGTGCTGAGATAATGTGCCCGAGATACTCAACTTCCTTCTGTCCAAAAACACATTTAGACTGCTTGGCATGGAGATGATGGTCAGAGAAAAGTTGCATGACAAGATCCAAATGCTGGAGATGTTCATCCCATGTTTTACTGTAGATGAGGATATCATCAAAGAATACCAGAATGAATTTCCGCAAGTACGGTCGAAATATTTTATGCATTAAGGCCTGGAATGTGGAACGAGCATTAGTGAGGCCAAAGGGAATGACCAAAAACTCATAATGGCCATCATGTGTTTGGAAAGCTGTTTTAGGGATATCATCCTCATGAACCCGAATTTGATGATACCCAGAATGAAGGTCCAACTTGGAGAAAAAGTGAGCCCCATGAAGCTCATCAAGAAGCTCATCAACAATAGGAATTGGAAACTTATCCTTGATGGTGAGGTGATTAAGTGCTCGGAAGTCAATGCAGAGGCGCCATGACCCATCTTTTTTGCGGACAAGAATAACTGGAGAAGAAAAGGAACTAGTGCTTGGGCGAATAATACCTTGCTTCAATAAGTCCCGAACGAGCATTTCAATCTCCATTTTTTGGTGGAATGGGTAGCGATATGGCCTGATGTTGGGAGGAACACTGCCCGGAAGGAGCTGAATACGATGGTCTTCTGGCCTGGAAGGTGGCAATCCCACTAGTTCAGCAAAGACACTTGTATATCGATCCAGAATTTCTTGTAGATCCAAAGGAGTAGTGGAGACCGCTGATGGCTACATCTGAATGGAATGGATCTGAGCGATGACACCATGTGAATTCTTCTTGAGGAGTTTTTTCATGCGATGTGAACTGATGAGGCTGAGAGAACCTGGTTATAATCCTATCAATGTGTGGTTTTGTCCATTGAGGGAAAACTACATCCAAAGTTCAGCAAAATCCCATAAGATAGGGCCAAGTGTGCGTAGCCATTGAGCGCCCAAAACCACATCACATCCACCTAAGGGCAAGGAAAACATGTCAGATCGCAAGGTATAATCTCCCATAGAGATACGCACATTTCGACACTTCCCTTTGCAAGGTAAGGTGGCCCCATTGGCAACCATGACTTCAAAGTTGGAGCAAGGATGGATAAAACAATCATCTTGTTTGGCGATCCGAGGGTCAATGAAATTATGAGTGCTACCAGAATCAATGAGTATTGTAAGAGGAAGCTTCTTGAAGTAACCCCTGACCCGCATTGTTTGGGGGGTGGTGATTCCATCTAAAGCATGGAGAGATATCTCTGGCTGGTCATCCTGAGATGGAGGGTCAATAGGCGGTTCCTGAATGTCGACCGGAGCATCCAGTGTTTCTGGATCTTCGTCACCAATTTCAGAGGCAGGCGGAGACTCCACATCCAAGAGATAGAGCTTTTGCTAAACACATCTATGTCCCCAAGTGAATTTCTCATCACAATTATAGCAAAGCCTCTTTTCTCTGCGTGCTTGCATCTCTGTTTCAGACAAACGCTTGATAGGAGTCGGTCGAGGAGCCTGCGGTATAGGTGGTCGCTGAGAACCCATATTTCGGAAGGGAACAAAAGTGGGATTGGATGGCTGCAAGTGCTTCTTCCATGGTTTTTGCTCCTGCACGGGTGACAACCATAACCAGGAGTTTTTTTTTTTTTTTTTTGACTGGGTAGGAAAACAAAAACAGAAACTGCTTCAGTAAGGGAAAATCTGGACTTGGGAAAAAATCTGATGGGTATTTGGGGTTTGACTAGATTTTGGACACTCTCAAAAGGTCAAGAAGGCAAAAAGGGGGATTTCAGAAGTGGGGTGATAGAATGAGAAAATTTGGCAGAGAGGGACAAAGAAGCAGAGTTCAGAAAGGAACTCTATGGTAAAATTTGAAGGCGATTGGGTGAAATCTGAGGAAGTTATGGCAAACCCTAAAAATAGACAAATGTGGGCTTTCGTGCTTTGGGAAGGGGAATTGGGGATAGGGTCCTCAAGAATGAAATATGCAGAATGGGATGACAGGGGTTCCCCAAAAATTTCAAGGGAAACAGAGTGAAAACAAGGGAGATATGGACAAAAAACTAAATTTTTTTGACTAGCGGCTACGGCTCGGAAGGAATCTGGAACAGCGCCGAATGTATTGTAAACGGTTGGATCTGGAACGACTTGCAAAATAGAGCTGAAATGGCGCAGTAGTGATCGGCAATAGTTCAGCTGAAAGTAGATATGGACCCCAAGTATGTGCAGCTTCCTAACAGTTCAGGGGTTTCACTCGGCCACCAATGTTGTCTGACGGTTTGCGTATTGGGGCAGTACCCCTCACTCCATGGCTCAGGTAAAATTGATAACCGCTTTGCCACAAACGACAACTCTTGGTTTACCTCACAGGTGGGAACTAGTCAATTAGGTAGGGGTCATTGCCCTTTTCGCTAGCAGGTCCTCTCAATGGGCCAGCTACTTCGGGGTTCCTGTGGTACTCCTCACAATGAGTTTTAGGGCTTATGCCCAAGTACTTCCCATAGTTAAGGAGATAGGGATTATTCCCAAATCCAAACCTACACAGATGCGAAAAAAAAAATTGGCAGAAATTTCACCCAACGAGCCCAAGAAAGTGCTCTGATACCACATGTGATGCACCTGCAACAATTAATTAATACGAATATGCGAAATAGCAGAAATGACAAAACTCAGAATCACTTTTATATTGATCATAGGACACTTCGAGGGGGCAACCTCCTATGAGCAAGCTCAATACAAGTAACTTCACGCTGCCTTCATAGGTCTCAACACACTTATATACTAAGTCTAGGCGCCAATACTATGGGTCAAAACCATGGGCCGCTACAAACTATGGATCAACAATACTACGGGTGACTTACAAAGCATATGTGCCAACAACAATAACACAAACTATTGATCAACAATTACTACGGGACTACTAACAAAGCATATGCGTCCAACAACAACATACTAACAAAGTAAAGACATGGGTTCCTAACAATCAATAATGTGGTTCCTAAAATGGAAACCATGATCGGTCACTATAGCATGTGGAACTCCGAACCTAGCAATAATATGGTTGAATATGAAAAGTGTGACTTTTTTTCCATCCTCTATGTAAGTAGGCATTGCTTTAGCCCATTTAGTAAAATAGTCCACGGCTACTATGACATAACCATGCCCCGTGGCTGAAGTAGGCATACAATGCATAAAATCAATGCCCCATTTTGCAAACGGGACGACGACAATAACAGGGTGGAGTGGAGCAGGATGCGAATGCTTCTTATGATGGAAGAATCGACATGGAGAACATTTCTTGACCATCTGGATACAATCCTTAAATATTGTGGGCCAGCAGTATCCTACGCGTAAGATTTTACGGGTTTTGGCCATCCCATAAAGGTGACCACCAAAGGCTCTGGAGTGGCAGTCATTAAGAACGTGTTCATCCTCATCTACAGTTAGACAACATAGGAGGATGGAGTTAACAGCACGATGATAGAGAGTATCGCTGAATACAAGGTAGTATTTGGCATGATGTCAGATATGACGACGTTCATCTCGGTTGAGGTTTGGCCGAAAATGTTGGGTTTGGAGATACAAAATGATATCTCCATACCAAGGATAGGACATGCCAATGAGAAATAGCGATTCATCGGTAAGAGAATTGATGGGATCATCTTGGTCGGTGGCACGGGGCAAAGCGCACATAAGCTCAACAAAAACTAAGGATTTCTTGGCTTTTGCCTTGGAAAATTCCAAGTCAAATTATTGGAGAACTATAATCCAGCGAGATTATTTTCCCTCTAGCACTTGTCTTGTTAGGATATACTACATGGGATTGAAGTCTGCAATTATGGTAGTCTTACTAAGCAGTATGTAATGTCAAAACCTCTAGACAACGAATATTATTGCCAGAGCCAGCTTATCCACATGTGGGTAGCTGGTTTCAGAGTCTAAAAGACTCTTACTAAAATAATAAATCACATGTTCATTACCATTGTCATCTTCTTGCACCATCACTATGCCAATGGTGGTGAGGGAAGCAATGAGATATAGAATAAAGTCTCGCGTGTAGTTGGTGGGTTGAATGACAGGAGCGTTAGTCAGGGCTTTCTTTTAAGTTGTCAAATGAACGTTGGGCTTCATCGTCCCAAAAGAATGGGACATCTTTCTTTAGAAGCCTCATGTAGCCTTTCGTTATCTTAGCAAAATCGCAGACAAAGTGGAGTGAAAAGTTTGCATGCCCTTGCAAACTCTGGAGTTCTGTAATGTCGGAGGGTGAGGGCAGGGCTAGAATAGCTTCTACCTTCATAGGGTCTAGGCGTATGCCATCTTTGGAAATAATGAATCCCAATAATATGACGGATTCTACACAAAACACACATTTGTGTGGATTCAAATGTATGTTGTAATGGCGGCATCGTTAGAAGATAGCACTCAGATGATCTAGGTGAATCTCTCTTGTATCAAAATGAGCAGGTAAGTCATCCAAATACGGCTCTATAACGTGTTTGATATCGTGAAATGCATATGATATTGCTCATTGAAAGGTGGCCCCGATGTTCTTGATACCAAAGGGTAACTTGCGATATGCGAAGGTCCCCCATGGGAAAATAAAGGGGGTCTTGTGCTAGTCGGAAGGGAGTATCTCTATCTGATTGTAGCCAGAGAAGCCATCAATAAATGAGAAGATGACACTACCGACACAGTTATCGATAATATGGTCGATGAAAGGTGTTGGATAATTGTCTTTTGGACAAGCCTTGTTCAGATCTCTGTAAACGACACAAAACCTGATCGTACCTGGTTTCTTTTCCACGGGAACGATGTTGGACACCCATTCTATCAATGGGACAGAATAGATGAACCCAACACAAAGACATTTTTCAACTTCCGCTTTTATGGCAGCTGTTTTCTAGGGATGCACAAGCCAGAGCTTCTGTCGAACTGTTCGGGAACCAGGGTAGACTTGAATTTCATGTACCACAATGGATGGGTCTATTCCTGGTATTTCTTCTTATTTCCAAGCGAAAATGTCGCGGAACTCTTTAAATAAGGAATTATAAAATTCTATCTCCGTAGGAGTACATGTTTTTCCAATATGGATGTGTTCCACGACACCAGGTTTCGTGGATATGTCAATGGGGATGGTCTCCATCATGTTCGCTAAGTTCCCTTCAGAGAATACGTCAAATGTATGACCAGGAGTCTTCATGTTGACATTATACAATGAAACCGTGAATTCAAAGTTAGTTTCTATCGCTTGAATCGAGGGGAAACATGATCGATAGTGGTAATGTTCCCAAGGGGGTTCATCCAAACTCATGACCTCCATAATAGACTCGTCTATAGGAAAAATATGTGTAAGGGAGTCGTTGTAAGGTAAGGATGAAGGGGTTCAAGATGATGGACCGACCACCTATGGTCAAGTGTCTTGATCCAGTTGGGATCTGATTGAATCTCCTAATAGGTTGAAATATTTCGGTTCAGAGGCACAGGATTGCCAAGGGTTTCGAACTCGGTGGGACTCGGTATCACTGAGGAGTCAGTAGATTCGTAGGGTGAATATGTGCTTGTTGAAATCATGTTGATTGAAAAGACCAGTTGTGGGACTTCCGGAAATAATCCTATGATGGAGGAGTCCTTCAAAAGACTAACACCAATGTCTTCAAAGTGAGGCTGGCAGTTTTCCAGCAATGGGACATTGTTGGTGGAATTCTGATGTATATATGGAGTGCAAAAATTTAGTTGGTCTATAGTGATGATCTTCCCTTGATGGAGGAATTGCACTAAGCCAAAAACAGAGGATGCTACTGTGGTCATGGCATAAAACCAATTGCGACCGAGTAAAAGATTGTAATCTAACAGAGCATCCCCGATTTCCATGTGAATAGACGTTGTTTTTCCCCCTAGTTCTATGGAAAGCGATGGGATGAGTCCGTACAGTTGAAAATCACGTCCATCAAATGATTTTAATGTAGTAGGAGACTGGGTCACTTCTGGAGAACCGATGGCTCTCCAACAGGCCAAAGACATAATCGAGTTTGAAGCACCTTCATATAAAATGGTACGATGAATGTTGTGTCCACCGATCCGAGTGTGAATATGGAAGGCTAACTGGTAGGAAAACCTAGGTTTTAAGTATTCCAGATTAAACAAAATCATGTTAGATTAATTTGGATCAAGAACTCCCAATGTTGACAACAAAGTTCTATGCTATACAGGATAGTGTTGGACAATTCGACGGTCGACATGGCACAAGGTGCTTGAGCCAAGTCTTCAACAACATTATAGTTCTGGGTTGCACGCGCATTGGGATTAAAGTTGCCTTCTGAATGGTGGCCTTTGGCAGGTGCAACACAGTTTCAGTAATAGGTATCTCAATGTGGAGATGACCATTAAGGGGAGGTGTCGAGGAAGATTCATCTGAAGGTGACTTGTCGGCAGTCGTAGTTTTGTCTGAACCTGGGGAGGATCGTATGTCTTTGTTCGTTCAGATATGTGAACCGTCTCATTGGTCATCATGAGGACTTCATGATTCGAGGACGTTTATGTTAGAGAAGGATTGTTTTGGTTTCCCCCTTGCAGGGTTTCCTGTGTGACCATCTGTTGTTGTCGGTGAGGAAAAGGGTCCGTTAACACTATTGGGTGGGAAGAACCTTTTACAAATTTGTTGACTTCCTCTTTGTAAGGACAGTTTCTAGTGTAGTGATCTTCCTGACAGATAAAGCAAGGAAACTTTGCTTTTCTTCTCAGTTTGTTATCGTTGTTGGCCTATTGTGGCTTGGGATTTTCCTGCTGCGTGGAAGTTTTCTTAGGTTTTCCTCAGTTGTTCTTCTTTTTTCCTCTGGATGGTTGTGATGAGGATTGAACGACGTTCACTTAGGAGGACTGAGGAGGAGAAGTAGATGTCTTTGGCGTAGCCTAAGTTTGATATGGAGTAGCAGCAGTTTGTTTCCCACTCGATTTGGTTGCTGGCTAAACCTTTACTGAACCGACGACACCATCGATGGGGGGTTCAGAAGTGAATTTTGTTGGATTAGTGGTGGTGCGGGATGCATGATGAATAAGCTCTTATAATGTTCTGGATTGGGTATATACCAAATCCATATACTAAGCACGAGAAATTGTTTGTTCTTCAGTAACAGGTCCTCCCATAGAAATATCCCTGGCAATGGGGGGTAAAAATGACTTGGTGAATCAATCAGCGAATAATTTCTCTGGGATTGGTGCTTTGAATAACCTTTGGTGTCGCCACCATTCATGAATGTGATCAGATATATGTGTGGTAGTGGTTTGGTGCAGCGAAGTCAACAAGTCTCTTCCAGTCTCGTAGTGGATGGGGAGCTGGAAATGTGTCAAGAACTGCATGGATAGGGTATTGAAATCTTGAAAGGAGTACTATGGTAGCTCGATATACCATTTTGCTGCCATGCCGGTAAGCGTGCACTGGAAGAGACGTAACCGAATGGAGTCATCCATTAATGCATTTGATGAACACCAGAGATGGAAATTCATGACGTTGTTCTTGGGGTCTTCCCCGGGCTTGGAATCAAACTTTGGGATGTCTGATCGTAGTTTGTTCGGGATGGGTGGCCAGTGTGGTTCATGCTAGATTGGATTGTTAATGAGTCTAGAAAATTCGGGCAAATCTAATGTTTCCAAGAATGGAAGTTTCCGAGTAGGCTGTAGGAATGAGTAATATTGGTAGCGTGCAGGGATACCTGTGGGACCCTGCACAACATATTGCTGCATATTGTACCCAAACATGTTACCTGCAGGGTACTGTTGAAAGCTTTGTGGGTTGTAGGACATCTGGTTAACCGGTGGTATATTCGGATCCATAGGATTATTCGATTGATTCGGGATTGAAGTAGAGACCGGTTGTTGAATGTGTTGCTGAGTGGGGATAAGGGGTGTAGGAACCTGTGATTTTTGTGTCCAAGAGACGTTTCTAACTCCTTGATTGGGTGGGTTATCCATCCCTGAGGTAGGGGGTGCTTGAAAAAATGGAGCCCATGGGATTTTTGGTTGCCTTGATTAAAAGGTGGAACTTGAAAAGATGGGTTCCATGGAATGTTTGAGGCGGTGGGATAAGGGATTCTAGGATTCAAGTTAGGGGGGACAAAATCTTGTTGTTGGTTAGGTTTCCCCCCATCTTGATTCGGGTTTGCGAATAGAGAATACCCCCCACTTGATGGGATTTGAGGTCCCTAAGAAGGAATTGGTCCTAACGAGAAAACTTGAAAGTTAGTTCGAGTTGGGACACTGACATGAGGTTGTTTGCTTCCAGGTTGAGTATGTGTTCCCGACAAAGTAGAAGATGCTAGTGGAGGATGTTGTTGAATAGTGCCTATTGGGCCACTAAAAAATGGTACCCCTCCAACAGATTTGATATCGGGGGCCCACTAAGCTGATGAACTGGATGGAGGTGGTTGTTGAGTAGCCCCTCATGTGGCAGAAACAAGTAGTTGTCCTCCAACATATGGGATTGGTGGTGTCCATGATGTAGATGGTATGACCGGAGGAGGTTGGTTGCTGGGACCAATGGTTCCAACAAATGGTAGTCCTCCAGAAATAGTATATATGGTGGCTAAAGAATGAACTGCGTTCATGTTAGGCATTTGAACAGTAGAAGTGGGTGTTCTTCCAAAAATGATGCTAGAAGAGTGAGGTGGTATAGATTGGCCAACTGCACTAAAGGTGCCAACTTGATAAGAGTACCTTAGGTCGGTTCTGGATAACGGTGGTGACGGTGAAAATATTGGATTATTCCTCATAAGAGGTTCAACCCCTGAAGATAAGTCGAACATGTTGTGCGACAATAAGTGTGGGGATGAAAGTCGAGGACTTTCTAGTGTCACATCCATAGGAATTGGAACGACGCAAATATTGTCGAGGGTTTGCCCCGAAACGGTATCCCATAAAGTGGAGGCTGGATAAAAAATGGCAGCTGTCCCATTGGGATCCGGAAGGAGTGTTGGTATAGTCTAGCCTGAGGGTTTGGATCGCCCTATGAATGATTCATGATATTTTATATTAGATGGAGGTCGGGAAGCTCGAAAACGAGGAGGATCTGTCATTTGAGATGTGGGTGCAGGGGGATATTATGAAGCCGACACGAGCATTCAAGTTGTGTCACATCTAAAGCATTCCGATGTTAGGGATGAATTGGCTAGACTAACCATACTGGATTGGATTGATGCCATAATCTTAGGTCCTGAAGGGAGATTAGTAAAGGATAAGCTGAATAGTACATTACTAGAAGAGCCTGTTTCATAACTATGTGTGATTAATGATGTAGTAATGACAGGAGGAGTTTCAGGCTGTGCAGGAGGATATTCAAAATCATAAAAAGTAGGAGGTATGAGTTCAGTTTCTTCAATGATTTCAATGTACCCACCAAGGACTTCAATCAATGTTGTCGTGTCTTCTTCAAGTTCTTCAATGGTTTCAATGTACCCTTTGGGGACATCGAATAATGTTCTTGATTCAGGTGTAGTGCTAGTCTCTAGGATGATGATGCCTTCCGGCGTGACATGAGGTGGAGTACTGACTTCAGAAGCTAACATATTGTCCACTACGGTGAGATTTTCAGGCATAACAGTGGATTGTGGTACTGTATGGATCTCAGGTGCACTACTAGTTTTAGTGATTGTAATAGGCTTTTAGACGATGTTAGGGTTTGGGGTACAAGAGCATTTGAAGATGTTATATTGGTAGATGTTGGAAAGGTCCCCCGACCAGCTCCTCGACCGATCGGGGCAAGGATACATCAATCAGGTTGACCGGAAGTCTGTGGTGGTGGCTCGGGGCTTCCCCTTTGTTGTATCCATGATCTCCTTTGATCAGCCATGTGACATGATTACAAATTCTGGGGACAGTCTCATGAAAAAAGAACTCAAAAACCCTAGAGAAACCGAGTGTGCAAAAGTGGATCTAGGAAAAGACAAGGCTCGCAGGCAAAAAAACAACCTCAAAAAATTGTACTGGGACCGGCGTCAAAGTGAGTGAGCTAAAAAAAAAGTGGCTAGAATGCCAACAAGCAACACTTAAAAAGAAAAAGACCCTCTACAAAGATGAAGTAAACTTCCTAGCTAGGGGTTGGAGACCTAGACAAATCGTATCCTTCGCAAGGTGATTAAATCCAAGTCGAACAATACGAAATGAGAGACCAAAAGTGGAAGGATATCCCTCTACCAAAATTGATCCTGTGTAAAAGAGACCTAGAAGAAGAGTCACTAGGCTACCTAATTCATGACACGTCAGAGAAAGTGAATTGGAACTTTTGTCTTTGAGCCCAGGTATCACCTATACAGTAAATACAAGGAAGACAATAAATAGATGTCCTTAGGTGCTAAGAGGAGTGCGAAATTCCACAAAGTCCATTCGGAACCTATCATCGCTGCTTACCCCCGTGAAACGGGAGGCCCTCTCCAAAAACGGGTCAATGACCATGTCAATAAGTAGAAGAGGATTTTAGTACCCTAGAAGACAACAACTATGTCTCAGATGAAAATGACAAGGGGGAATTGTTTGGATGCCTATCCCCGGTGTCCTACCTAACTACCAAGTTCTTTTTATCCTCAAGCAAGGTTAAAGTGTGCTGAGTTAGGGAGATAAATTTTAATTGTTGTTGTATTACTCAGTCGGGTAAATGGAAGTGCAACTTGTGGTGTGATGATTGACTCAAACCATGCAAATGAGTATGAATCAAATAATCCTTTCATTTCAATGAATTCTAGCTATGGTAAGGAGAGAGTTCTTCGATCAAATGCAAGCATGAACTTTTTCAAAAAGAGGAAAAAAGACCACTCAAAAAATTTTCTTTTGTTTTTTGTAAATATGCCAAACTAACATTGCTTCTTTCAAGATGGATCTGATATACAACTGATTCTACTTCTAATGAGTATCACTATGTGAAAAATAATCAATGAAGATATGCTTCCAATTACAAAATATGGCTTTGATCTTTTCAAAAAAAAGGAAAGAGTGTCTCAAAACGACCTTTCAATATCAAGTTTGATGAAATAGATAGAAAGATGTGATTTCAAAACAATAAACTCTTTCAATAATGTAATCAAGGAATTCAAATATATATGCTCATAAGACCTTGATTATTCAAAAATGAACAAATATTTTGTAGACTATGGTAAGGAGGAAAATAAACTAGTGATGATGTCACAAGGCTAAAAAAATCCAAGTTCAAACAATAAATGAAACAACCCAAACACGCTAAAATGCAAGCGATGGACTGTAACCACAGGTCACAGATGCCTGACAAAGTGTCAGCAAACCAATCAAGAGCAGAAGACCAAAAAATGAAGTAAAATCAACCACTCAGACATTTAAAAAATGAAATTCTCACATAATTTTCGCGGGGCTATATGCAACCCAGCAACGAAAATACTATATTTTTTCATTTCACAGAGTACTAGGGGCGTGAAAATATGTAGATTTTCGCTCTGGTAGGAATGTTCAGGCCATGAAAATAAACAAAAAGAAAAAATAACGGTGAAATTTTTAAGAAAAAAATTGATTTTTCTGGGTTTTTCCAACCCAGGGAACTACATGTTGAGGTGAAACCGAAAAACAGTAATCCAAAGCAGAGAAAAGAGGTGTCAAGGAGGGTAGAAAGACCCAATTCCATAATCAAATTGAATGAAAATGAAAGAAAACTTCACAATCAAAAGGAAAATGGATTCAAACTAGTGGAGTCGCCAGTTTTTGTTGTAGAAATTTCTCCCTATGGGTAAGAAGAAACTCTCCCAGGCTAGAATAGGATGTAACTAGTTCTAATCTAGGACAAATGAGAAACAAATGCTACCTTGAGTCCTAAACTAAGCTTTACAACAAGATTGAATGCATTCAGAAGAGATAAAAGATATAACTCACCTTTCGATTTGACATTTGTTCCGCTTCTAACTCTTGATCCTGAAGCTTCAGAATAGAACCTGTTAAGATCAAACAAAGGACAAGCACATGATCTCCCAAATACCTTGAAATAAAGGTTAGATTCAAATCTAAACTAGATACATTTCATGACAAAGATTCATACACAATACACATGAAATGGGAAACAAGACAAGTTATCTTATATTAAGAAGCTTGAAAAGCAGTTACATAGGTTGCTTGATGTCCAAACCAACTCGAGCTCCAAGACTTCTCTCCTCTTGCTATCTCTACAAATATCCTAAGATCATAGGTTGGATGCCCCAAGTAGTTTCCCCCATGGCTCATGGATTGCCTCTCTTTTATAGCACTTGGAGGACTTAACCATAAGGAGAGGAAAGTTGATCTCATGAGGGTTTAGTGGATCAAGCAAGCTAAACAGAGAGAGAGGGTTGGGATCAAATCAGATAGGTCAATCCCAAGTAAATCTCTCGGAAGGTAGAGATCCAGGTTCCAAGGACAAGAGCTACATCAGGATTTTGTGCCCCAGCCACTGAGCATAACGAGAAAATTTGGAGATTTTCACGGGGCAAGGGTTGTGCAGAACGCAAAAATGTGAGTTTTTCATTGGCTGGTGAAAGTGCAGAATGTGAAAATCAATGTAATCAATGTCAACTTGGGATGACACTTGGTTAAGCAGGTTGTGTCTCGACCAACAAAGGATGAATTTGTCTCCAAGGTGTCCACATGAGACTAAGGAGGGTATCGACAATACATGACGTTCATTAGGGAGAAAAGTCTCTAGGTCACATGGTACAAAGGTGCGACACTAGAGATCGAAGTGTAACTTTGAGGTATAACACCATGTGCAATGATTAATATCTGTGTGCTGTTATTTTTTTTTTACATGTGACCCAAGAAATTTTAATGAATGTTGTAGTTTTACTACATTATTTGGTTTTCCCTATATAAAAGAGGTTACAATAGCTCTATTCATTTGAGCATTGGATGTGTTTTCAAGCTCAAAGATCAAAGAATTCCATCTTGGAGTGGTTGCACTTCTATTGGAGGTTTCCAGATTGGGTTTATCGAGTCTTGTGGATTGTTGGGCATTTAACCTTACTCGACAATTTTTTTCTTTGTTGATGGGTGTATTTTATCTCCATTGAACTGTACACAACACCTTGCTATATTTTTTTATTTTTATAAGACATATGCCTTACTAGCTACGAATTTAATCTGTTCCATTGAGTGTATTCCTATGGGAAATTTATCTACCCGTTAGGTGATGCATCTCTCTTGTTGGTTGAATATTGGGTTCATTTCTCTCATTACTAGTGTCGTGTGAATTCTACTTGGGCCTATTGCATCGAAGGTTGATTATGCATTGTTTGGCAATGAGTTGAGGTTGCTTTTCCATACCACAAGCCAACTTTAACTTGATCCTTTAATTTGTATCCCCTTCAACGTTTAGGTTGTAAAATTCATGGAGTGAATCTATTTCACTCACCACTTCATTTATAAAACCAATCATAACATTATTTATTAACCTCGATTTATACATGTATTATAGTAAGTGTGGATTAAATGTTGTATTTTCTCAATAAAATTGAAGAATAACTTAGCTACAACACTAGTGTCATTTGCAGGAATGAACAAAAGTCTGGATGGGTAGAGTTATAATTGTTTTTATCCATTAAAAAAGAGTTATCTTTGGATGCAATGATTTAAATTCAAGATCCAATTAGAACTATAGTTCTAGAAAGAGAGTGCAAATGTATGTGTTTTTTAAAATGTAAGTTGAAATGTCAGTACATACAAGACTATAGTGCATTGTTATTTTAACAACACAAATTTGAGTTGAATACTCGGTTAGATATTGGTACCATAAGTAAATGAAGCGGAGAACTAGTTATGCGTAGGTTCATTCATCAATCCATGTTGATGAATTGTAGCAAAAGAACTAAAATCTCTAAATAGTATTGAGAGATCGATAGTAATCCATGTTGACGGATTGAAAGAAAAGAAATAAACTATCTAAATAGTATTGAGAGATTGAGAGACTAATAGTAATTAAAGAGTAATAGGATCTAATGCTAAAATATAATAATGAACCAAAACTTGTGAGTGGAACCATAGTTTTGTGGTTGGGTTAACAACTCTTTTAGACCTCAAGACAATTTCCCATAAAAATTCCACACTTTAAAGTGGTTTAGATCTTTTTCTCTAGAAGGGAATTCATTGCTTCTTCTTGTACTTCTGTTGGCCCCAAAACAAAGAACATATGGAAATGACCACATACACCAAACCATGATGGTGTCTCAACTTTAAGGAGTTTTATTGATCCAATTCAATTGGTTATCAACATGCAAATTAGTTGCACTGAAGCTATATTCCTTAGTAATAGAAATTTTGCATAGTATTGGTTTTTATTGGATCGATTTCTAATGCATTGTTAGTTGGTTTTTATGTCCAATTTACTCTACAACCATACCATATCTCCAACCCGGGAGGGTGTTTTTGGGTGGTTTACACTCAAAACTGCAGGAGTCAAATACATTTCCATTGAATAGAACAAAGTTTTTTTGAGTGGTTTACACTCAAAATTGCATAAGTCAAATACCTTTGCATCGAATAGAACAAAGTATAGAATATAATTCCACATTGATTTGCATTGGTGAAAAAAGTAGGCTATAATTTTCTTGTTAACATGTCATTTAATATGCTTTTGTGGAAATGGGTTTGACAATATGAACTCCTTATTCTTTTGCTTAGATTTTTAATTAGTTTTTATAGCATATTGATATGTGGCGCCTAATAAGGATATGTATAGGAAATACATCTATATTTGGATCTACCTATGTAGGCCACTTTAGTACTTTAGTACCAACCATGTCTTTTGGTCTTTCATAGCTAGTTTCAACCACAAGGTATGTAAGATATTGGTGAAATCCAACTCAATCTATTCTATCTGAGGGGACAAAGTTGTCCATCTTGTGTACTGGTCATCATAGACTTTGATGACAACTGCATCAATGAAAATAACCCAAGTGTGTTTTATAATGAATGTTATAGACTCACATCCATCATGTTTCTCCCAAACAATCCAACCAATTTTAAATATGGGGGGGGAACTTAAGGAGTGAGACAGTGATCTTTTCACTATGGATTTTTTTTAATAGAGTAATAACCTTCTAACAAATTTTAACATTTCCTCAAATCATTTTCACCTATATAGAATTCAAATAAAGGAATGTTAAAGTTAAATTGTAGGTTGAAGGGCATTGCATCTCCAAAATGGCTATTGGTTAAAAGTATATCTATGACCATTGAGAATTGTAGAAGGATCTTACTAAAATTATCCATCATCTCATTCTTCTATGTTAACAATCAAATTAACACCCTTAACAAGTTAAGGTCGGAAGCACATTTTACTATTCCCCCACAACATGAAGACATAAGAAAAGTACATAAGAGAACAATCCTATCTTATCTGATCACTACTTCCACAATTAGAAGGATTGAGTGGAGACATAGGTATCCTACAGAGGAAAAGTTTAGTGATTGAAATACCCAATTAAAGGCCCAAATCTAGCCTCCACCAGTCAACAGTGGGAAGAAATGCATGGAATATGCATTAATTGTTCCTGAAAATTCTGAATTTGTGACAAAAAAGTTTGAAAAATACTATACAAAGTGGGTTTTTGATGAAAATAATCAAAATTTTTGGAAAAGGTATTATCCCACATTGAAGTTTGATACCTGAGTTCCCAATTCACTAGGCTATATAAAGAGGCATTCAAGGAAATATAAAATACAGAAAAAGTTAAGGCAAAGTTATAATGAAGGATTGAAGGAAAGAATTCTCTTACTTCAAAGGCATTTAAGCATCAAAGGCATGGATGGAAGAGGACAGGATCAAATCAAGGGAGAAGGATGGCATCTTCAAGGGAAATTTGTACATATCATTCTCCTTTGAATTTATATGAAGTAATTCAATTTCTCCCCCATTTTTTAATTCAATTTTGTCTTCCAAATTGTTTGCAAATTCAAAATTGGTATTTAGTTTCAATAATTTTTCAATTTATTGTTGGTAGATATAGAGGAAAGGATGCATGCTTTAGGTAAGTATGCATGGAAATTTGCTGGATATGGAGGCCTAAAGGCTTGCAAAGCTCAGGCATCAAGGATCTTCATCAATTGACATGTTTTAAGGGATAATTTCCTCCCTTCCCCATTCTAAAGCTCATGAAAATTGCTTTGATTCTTAGGAAAATAAGATCATTACATTCATTTTCTGTAAATTGAGCTTCACCACCTCATAGCAATAGGAGAGAATCCATGGAATTAAGGTGTAGAATTCTCCACAAACATATTGGCGACGATACTTGAGAGGGTTTTAAATATTATTGAATTTTATTGAATTTATTTCCCTTTAATTTTGGTGTTTTTCCATTATATCCTCTAAATATTTGCTCTAATTTTGTCTAAAAACATTTAAATCCTTATTGTGCATCATAATTAATCCTTTCGAGGAAAAATTTTCAAATTTTTACCACGTAGATCTATGTTTCTTGATTTTCCCGTAAATGTCCTCACTGTGCAGAACTAACAGTTGCATGGAATGCACCCTACAGTGCTGACAGAAGCGTATTTTCCTTGTGCTGATACATACACAACCTGCATAGAGCTTAGGCGGTGTATTTAGCCTATATATGTGGGCTATAGTGTAGATAGTAAGGTATCTTCCCGAGAAGTGAGATTTGACCCAATTTTGAATTAGATCTTGAATTTCTTTCAATTTTTTCTCTTCTTTTGTGATAGGAAAGCTAGGATAAGACCTTTAGATCCTTATTAATACCTTCATTTGATGATTTTCTAAATGAATTGAAGATTTGTGTTCTCAATTTGCAAAAAATTGTAAAAAAGCAAGAAACTGTAATCCATTGTTTTAGACCTTCAATTTGATAATAATTTGGACTTTGCAGACATGTATCATCCTCTAGAAAAATGTTAGGATTAGTTAGAAAAATCATTTGAAGAACTTGGGTGCATGTCATTTGAAAATTTTAAACTTGAAAAACCTCCAAAAATCATGGAAAATGACATAGTTTGATGTTTTTTGGCTTTGAATTCAAATTTCGTTCAATATTGCTTAGATATGAATGATTTAGGACATACTTGGAATGTATATACTTAATTTCAATTTAATTAGTTGTAATTTTGATTGATTTTACAACATTTAATAAGTTTAATTACTAGTTTGCAAGGAAATTCTCAAAAAATTGAAAAATATAGTTTATTGTTTTCAAGAACCTTTAGGCCTATGAATTGTTGAATTGCATGGAATTGAAGATCTAAAACACACTTTAAATATAGTAAAGACCAAATTTCAAACATCTTTAGGAAAATTTGACACAAAATTTCAAAAATTTGAACATAACACTTGAGATAAATTCAAAACATTTTCCCTCCAAAACAAGAGAAAATGACTAAATTGTGTATTTCTTTGTTTGGGTATTTAAATTTTTGATGTTTTTTGGTACAATTAGAGATATGTGTTTCAGTTTAAAGTTTCTTGTAATATATTGTACCAAAGAAACTAGTATCCTCTTTGCTTCCACTTTCAGGTGGCCCTAGAAACGAGAACATGGATCTCAAATGTAACAATTTAGATTTGATTTTTTACCATAATTTCAAGCCACTAGTATCCTCTTTGCTTGCACTTTCGTGTGGTATTGCAAACGAGAAAATGGATCTCACGTGTAATAGGGTAGATTTGGGTTTGGATTATAGTTCTCGAGCCACGAATATCGTCTTCCCTTGCGTATTTGGACACCCTTTCTAATGAGAAAGTGGATCTCAAATGTAAATGTTTAATTCATAGTATTTCAAAGGGCTCTACATCTCCTATTTGATTTCACTTTCAAGTGGCCCTGCAAACGAGATCCCTAGTGTAAAGAGTTGGATTCATTTCATTTGAGGTAATTGTTTGGATTAAAAAGGTTCTTCAAATAAATAATTAACCATAATGCGGAGAAGAACTATTCCAAAACCTCAACAATATACCAAAATTTTGCATCACCTTTTAAATAGAATGAAGAACTTCACTTGATTTGGAGACTTATTTTGACATTTGAAAAAAACTTTATTCATTTTGTAAACCAAGATAGAACCATAGTTGCAAGATGGAAACACTAGTTCAATATACTTGTTGGAAACAAAAATTAATTGAAACACTTATTATTCAATATTTAATTTACAATTAAGTAGATTTGATTCAATTTGAGACACAATACAAAAATTGAAATCAACCTCTTGAACCCTTACCTCAAAACCTTATTGAAAAGAGATAAGCAGTAATTTGTGACATTTAAACATCATTTTTTAAAAATTTCCTTTTCAAATTAAAAGAAGGTTTAATTTTGAAAAGTTTGCAATAATTGCATGTTTGAAAGACCTCCTATTACTCTTTTGTAGCTTAGAGAGTTCATCAAATTGAATGATAGACAAGTGAGCATGTGTGCATTGGTTGATTCTATACTTCGAGTCACAAACACCACTAGTTTCATCACCACTCCTAAAGCTAAGAAAATTACCTTTAAAATGGGCATTTAATCTAAAAAATAAACAAGATTTTATTTTCATATCGACAGTAAGATCATGCTAAGGCCTTGGACTAGGATTGGAGAGTTAACACTCCAAGGCCATATACTTTTTGAAACTAGCATTCATTAATGAGTGTTTAAATACATTAGTAACAAAGAGTGCTTGTCGATAAAGTTCGTCTAAAACATGGGTCAAGCACGAGGTCAACTTGGATTGGTAACCCCCATATTGCTTGTTTAGTGGGACATGAGCACATTACAGTTTTCCATGTAAGTGACAATTCCTTGGGGTGAGATCACTTTCTGGAGTATCTAGTTTATGTGAGTTGTCCCAGACTTACAACTGTTACACTCAACCATCGATTGTGAAGTGGTAACCTTAGTTGTTTTTCCTAGGATATATCACAGGCTATTGGGAGTGGGGGACACTTGCGGTACCCAAGGCATACTTTGAAGATTTTACTCCTCGGGAGGGTGATTGGAAAAGAACCAATACTTGTTCCTTTGGTGATTAAAGTTTATTGTAATTGTTTCTCACACCTTTGCTATTAGTAATTTTTTGAGGCATGGTATCCCCCAAGAACTACTAGTTTCAGAAGGACCTCTAATCCATCTTTTCACCGAGCTTTGGTTTTTTGGGAAAGTATATCTCTTGCTTGCATTCATAGAACATTTTTACTATGTGAACACTTTTCTTTTTGTTGACTCTACATTGCCTTTAGTATTGTTTGATTATATTTTCAATTAAGTATACCACTATAAAAAAATCCTTATATCAAAAAATTCAAAGTGGTTACTCTCCTAATCCACCAGTCATGGCAACAGTGAGATGAGTCACTGGAATTTGAAGGCCCCACTAAATCATAGAGACAGACACAAAAACCACATCCTAGTGACTTGGAAATAGAACTAATTTTAAACTCAATCAATATTACTAGAGAGGAAAAACATCAAAAAAACCCCGAGAATTCATTGTTATATCACGAACTGAATACATACAGAGTTGATGATATTAATCTAGTTGAAATTGAGACATTATAAAATCACACAAACACTCACGTAAAGCGACCTTTAACAAGTCTTTCAGAACTAGCCATACTTGTTGTCCATGAGTCACTGGGTAATACTAACCCTCTTTTCAAAAGTTTGAATAACATGCGAAACACAACACTTGACCCTTTGGCTTTGTCAAAAGTTCAAGGGACCACACCAATGCAAACTCAAAATGGCTGGAGGAGGAATTAACGCTTCCACTTTGACCTCAATGCTAGTCCCAATAGTTTAAATACTTATTATCAACACAAGTTTAACTATCTATTTAGTGCTAGTTGGTACAGTTTTTGGTTCCAGAGATGAGTCACTGGAATTTTAAGGCCCCACTAAATCACGAAGACAGACACAAAAACCACATCCTAGTGACTTGGAAATAGAACTAATTTTAAACTCAATCAATATTACTAGACAGGAAAAACATCAAACAAACCCTGAGAATTCATTGTTATCACTACTACATTTTTGGCCTTTAGGGGGGGTTGTCTTCCGTCCCCAAAAGTGACCTATAGGGGGGGGTTTAGCTTTGGGGGCGGTTTTGGAAAAACCGCCCCTAAAGGCACCGATGTTAAAAATTTTTCCCTTTAAGGGTGGTTTTTGATGAGATTGGAACCGCCCCCAAAAGTGACTTTTGGGGGCAGTTTGTGACCCCCATTGTAGAGGTCTAAGGAGGTGGTTTTAAACCCCCCTCGTAGACCCCTTCATAGAGACCTGTGGGGGCGGTTTTGAACCCCCTTCATAGAGACCTATGAGGGTGGTTGTGAACCCCCCTCATAAACCCCCTCATACAAACCTATAGGGGCGGTTTGGAAACCCCCTCGTAGATGACTATAGGGGTGATTTCAAACCCCCCTCGTAGAGGCCTATAGGGGCGGTTGTGAACCCCCCTCGTAGAGGCCTATAGGGACGGTTTTGAACCCCCCTTGTAGAGGTCTATAGAGGCAGTTTGAAACCCCTATAGGAGCGGTTTGTGACCCCTATAGGGGCGGTTCTAAACCCCCCTCATAGACACCTATGGGGACGGTTCAGAACCCCCCATAAATGTCCTTATTACAAACCTTTGGAGGCAGTTACAAACCCCCCTTGTAGGTACCTACGAGGGCAGTTACAAACCCCCCTCATAGATACCTACGAGGGTGGTTGCAAACCCCTCCTCATTGGTACCTACAAGGGAGGTTCTAAACCCCCCTCCTTGTAACATACAAGGGCAATTTTGAACCCCCCTCGTAGTGACATATGAAGGCAGGTTGAAACCCCCTCTATAGCCATAATAAATCATAATAAAATATATTTTATTAAAAATATCAATATTGCAATATCAATAGGGCATAGAGGAATCGAACCACCAACCTCCTGCTTGTAAGGTAGGTGCTCTTCCATTGAGCTAGCACCCTTTCAAAATTGGGGAGAGAAGCAATATGAACATCTAGATTGCATCATTTGTAATTCTAAGAAAAGACAATAACATCCAAAGACAACCATGCTTAAAATCCAATTTATTTTTGAAAACACACTGATAAGCACAAAAATCTACCATAATAAGGCAATAGAATATCCAAAACAATTATACAATCTATTAAGGTGGTATGCAAAAGGGTCTAAATGCCATATTTTATTTTATTTTTCTAATCGCGTTGGCTGATCTCCTAACAATGGGACTAGATCTTTCAGACTTTTTTGAATGCATGGTAGAAGACAAACTCTAATTTTCCTTTGAATAAATGTAGGAGATTACTACTTTGCAACATTTAGGTGTCTGCTGCTACAAATAAACGACAACCTCTACAAGGACACTGCAACACAGGATTTTGGGAGGGAATGACAAAGAAAATTGCAGCAAAGGAGCAACCATTTTTTTTATAGATCGCACTACAGCTACGTCAAAATTGTATAAAGTGAGAAGGATAGACATTGAAGCAGGAAAGGATCTACAGTTAGGGCCACTAAAAGCACTATAAAAGCACAATCATCTAAATTGATTCCCCATAATTTTGACAAATGCAGCTGAGATAGGATATTCTTGCACAATTTTCAGTATGAACATGCAAGGAGTGGTATTATGAACCCCAGTGAACATATACCTTCTCTGTGGAACATATGAGTATGCGACAACAAATTGAGCAGCTGATGGACACCAAATAAGCCTTCCAGCAGTTTCCACAGCCCAAGAGAGATTCCTTCTACCCCAAATTCCCTTCAGCATTTCAATTCAAGCTACACATATGTCGTCATTATTATGACCATTTTCCTTCACCATGTCCATTAGGAACACAAAATTGCCAGAATCACTGACAAAGATGGAAGCCACATCAAATCAAAAAATGTTGGGAAGCTTGTGCATCTAATGCAGTTGGTCAAAAACTTAGAAGTGATGATGGTAAGAAAGGAATTGTGGCTTTGTGGCGTACATCCCTTATAGGTGTGATTGCAACCACTGATCAAGATGGTTGTCTTAGCCAATTTGTGTAGCTCGGGTGCTTGCCTATTTTGGATGGTTGACTTCAACAAGCCCAAAAATGAAATACCGGAGATGCATGAATACCAAAGGAGGGTGACAAATTTGTCAGAGCACTGTTGTTATTGTTGCTACATGCTCTTGATAGACTACCTATAGATCTTGATGCTTTGAAGACATGTATGGGTGGAAAATCCGTAAACCACTTGAAAAATCAGAAGCACTAGCAGATTCAGAGGAAGGCTAGGATCTTAGTTGATTCTTGGAAGAAACATGCCGATGCAGTAATGAAGAACAATGACACAGTCTGGATCAAGCCAGTGAGCATATTTTCCCTATAAGTAAGATACATGAAAAGTTGCTTATACTTATGGTGGCAAGCGTGCAAGATCTACTAAAGTTGTGAAAAAATCAACACCATTAAACTCTACTGCAAAGACAGTCTCAAATAGATTAGGCCAACATATATTCTATCAAGATCAACATCTATCCCCTCAGGGTCTGCCAAGGTTTCTTTGTTGCACTCCTCAACCATTAACACTAAGGATTCTCATTGTAAATTGACCATGTTGAGTGGCACAAATGATTTTTCAATGAATTCAATTAAGGAAGAGAAAAGTAGCAATTCTAGTCAATAACAAAATAGCAATCAGTCATGGTCAAGTGAGCTTGGAAAGGCTATAGGTTCATTTTGGAAAGGGGATGCTCAGAGCTCTACAACAGATTCTATGATTGCTAAAGCCTCAAGTTTAGGATCACGCCATATGAAATCAAGAAATGGAGTTTTGGGATCTAGAAAATTGGGATGCCAGAAAGAGGCCAATGGAGGGAAGCTAATATGGAGTAAAAGTGCAACATGTGAAAAAGCATCACAATCGGATCACACATATGACAAGGCAATAGATAATTTCCATGGGGATAATACAAACAGTCCCAAACTGATAGTTAAACTTCCCAACCTTGGATGCACTCCACCTCCATGTCCCAGTAGTGGGAAGATTGAGGACATTGTCATACTAGCAAGTAAAGGATCTTCTCCCACTATCTCTAATAAAAATGATGCAAGTGATAGCAAGAAAAAAAGTGTAGATCGATGTTTCTCATGCTAATAGTGTCATGGTGGTTAATACTAAATCATTGCATAACAATGAGGTTAAATACGGCTTCACGGAAGGGGGTGATGGAGATATATCATCCACTACCATTCCAAGTGAAGAGCGTAGCAGAATTGGTGAATAAATTGAGAAAACATTGAAAATATATAAAATGGCTCCATCATTAGAGCCAGGCAAGGAGAATGACCCATAAAAGGGTCTGATTCAAGTAGAAACCGTTAAGACAAGTGAGTGAGTTGGCTTTGAAACCGTTTCAAAGGAGATGATCACAACTTTCTAATGTAACTTTAAGTGATATGGATGATGGGGGTATGAATCTACTAGTAAATCTAGCAGCTACTGAAAATTCCAAGGACAGGTAAGTTCTTGTTGTTGTCAGTGAAAGATGTTCCTCAACAGTAGGAGAGGGTATCCTGGATGAGTCTACAATAAGGTTCTTTGTTGATAAAATCCATTGTAATCCTAGTGACCATGCAGATGATAGAAGTACCATTTTGGATAAAGGAAGTGAAGGACCTTATTGTTTCTAAATAGAGTCTAGATGTTTCTAGCTATGACTTGTTGAATAAGATTCATAAAATTGGAAGGCATGATCCTCAAAAAGACACACTTGAAAAGAGAAAACATTTTTCCTTCAATCAAGAGGTGGAACATTGTACAGAACATAGCTCTGTTCCAGTTGGGAAATAGGGTGAAGCAGTGAAAGAGATGGTTTCTGCTTTACCAACAGAAATGACTTGTGTTTTTGGAAGGAGGACAGAGGATGGGTTAAATGCATCCAAGATGAGTAAATATGATGGTGAAAAAGAAGCTAAAATAGATGTGAAAACCTATGTTTTTGAAGGAGAAGGTAGGTTAGCTAGTGAATCTAGATTGGACATAGATATTAAAGATAATAGTGTAGATGATCAATTGATTGTAGTGGAGTGTTTTGTAGGTGCAGGGACCCCCGATAAAATAGTGGAGGTTTCTTCCCCAGTGTTGAAAGAATTTGAGAAAGAAGCGGCTGTAGATAGCAAATCCGTTCTCAACACGGCTCCATTTAATGATGCTAGCAATAAAATCTTAGCCTATAGCCTTATAAATAACCAAGTAAGAGATAGTGACCTGCGAGATTACCTACAAGATGCTAATCAACTACAAAATTCAGTGAAGGTTGAAGACATGCGAGAATACATGGGTGTTGATAATCATCATCGTCTTAGCACAAGGAGCATAACATACTTGGATGAAAGTTAAAAAACTATCATCGAAAAGAGAGAAGATATGCAAGTAGAAGAAATTGCAAGAGCCTCTTATTATGCACCCTCTTCATAGTAAGCACATTGAACAACATGTATACTAACTAGACTATAACCAAATGCATCTTATAGCTTTCCTTCTTGTCTTCAACGACATTTTTATGTCGAGTAAATTGCATGGTAGACTGATTTGCATTTGTTTACAAAATGCACTCTGTGTCTCATTGTTCCGACATGCATCTATGTGTCTCATTGTTTACAAAATATGGTTCCGACATGCATCTATGTGTCTCATTGTGATTTGTGAATGACAAATGTGTTGTGAATCATGATTTGTGAATGAAAAATGTGTAATCAATGATCATTAATGTGTTTTGATTCTAATTTCTATTGAATATTTGTAAATGTTCTAGTTTCTAAATATTTTTGGATCTATATGTCTATATTTTTAAATTTTAATATATTTAAAAATATATATATATATGTATATAAAACGTGTCCTTCGTGTCCTGTGTCCTTGTGTCAGGTGACTTAGGCTGCTAGGGTCTATTGGAAGTTCGATGCTACCATTGTAATTGAGTCATGACCCCTTTAAGGACTATTTGTTGATTTGTTGACTGTTGGAAAGAGAGGCCACATGCCCTAGTGAACCTTTTTCTCCTCCTTGGTCTAATTGGTGGAGCTGCTTGCCCTCAAGATCTGATCTGTCATCTTTTAAGGACAACCAAGCATTGGCCATAGCTCTTGTTGAGTTGTTTGTTGACATATAAGGGGGGGCTGCAGCCCTAGGGTTCCACCTCCACCTCAACTGTGAACTGATGTGTTGATTGAGTGGAGGCCACATCGTCTTAAGCCTGTTTGCTGCCCTATTAAGGTGGGCCGTAACTGATATAGTGTTGCATGTGGAGGTCGCTAGCCCTTGTGGACTACTCTTGAGAGGCTGTTGACTGTTGTCATCTATCCTATGGTCATATCTACTGATATGAGACTATTTTGTGGTCAGATTTATTAGCATGTGGTTAGATTTATGTGTTTGAGGTCTGATCTATTTGATTGTGGTCATATCTATGTGCTGAGACCTTGTTGAGGTTTGATATATTGTGTTGAGGCTTAATTGAGGTCAGATCTATTGTGTTGTGACTTTGTTGGGGTTAGATATATGTGTTGAGATTTAAGTTGTGGTCAGATCTTTTGTACTGAACCTTACATAGAGCTGCCACTATGATTAATTGTTGATGACCACCTTTGCTGTCTCTATGTCCTTACCTATTTGATTGTACTACAGCCTATCATCTCTCTCTCTCAGGTTTGTACTGACCCTCTAGTAAGGGTCAGTTTGTTCCTATTTAGTGACTTGCCTCTGAGAGGCACAATCTAGTCTGAAAGTTATTTTCCTTAGTATAAAAAAAAGGTCTTCACTCCCAGGTAAGTTCTCAGACATGATAATTTACTACTGTTAAAAATTCTAATTTAGAAGTTTGTTTAAAAATAGTTTACTACTGCTGTTGATTACATGTTACTGAAGATTTCAACTTTAACACAGGGACCTCTTTGGGAGTGTTAAAGTTGAAAGAGATGAAAATTATGCTTAATTTTAGCTGGACTTGTTACAGTTGTACTATTCTATTCCTAGTACTTGTTTAGTATTTTATTTTGCATTAAAGTACATAAAATTTTGAATTTTCTGCATCAAACCCTAACCTAACCAAAACTTTAAATATATTGACAAGGGTCAAGAAAGAATCTTATCAAAAATATTAGAAAACATTGACAAACATTAACTTGGACCTATCAATTGGGTCTAGCACAAGTGGTTGAGAGGAGTATTATCCTCCCGACTAAGTGAATCCTCGCAAGTGACATGTTGAGCTCTTAACGAGTATATTATTGTAATGTCCTTAAGCCTTGTTGTTGACCTGGCCTTGTGCATTGAAGAATCTAGGGTTTAACCGTTTATCCTAGGTAACATCCTCGAAATGACCCCTGGGATATGTTACATTGAAAAAAAAAAGCATAAACTTGGACCTAAAAAACTCAGAAAAGCTCAAAAATATCAACAACCTAAAAAACTTGGTAAAAAACATAAATATTGGGAGAAAATAGAGATATTTGCAGCACTTACGGAGTGCTCTCATCAATTGTTCCTCTTGTGGGTATGTTATTGCTTTAGATAGCGCAAATATCACTAATGGGACCTATTCCCACATCTCATTTTCTAGCTTGTTTATTCTGCTTTTGTCAAATGTTTCAAGTCCTACAACTTCAATGAAATAGCTATGACTCCAAGCCTTACGACAACACTTGAGTTGTGGCAGCAACATTTCTCCAATGAACTTACATTATTGAGTAAACAAGGATGAGGCATGGCATTTGTCTTGAATTCAAATGAGAATGAACCTTTCAGCTTTGCTAGATCAAATCTGGTCCCCAAAGGCAATGATTCCGTCCAGCTTCTCTGACAAGTGACAACTTAGCATTATGTTGGAGATCAAAACAAAAGATTGACATTGTCACACAGACCAACTCATTCATGACCACCATATAACTTAGATCTACAGGTGGGCTAGGAGACCCCCATTCTTTAGGGGACGGATGGTAGATCGAAGTATTTTCCTAGTTTTAGGGTTCCTAATATATGATAGGTTGAACAAGACTCACAAGTTACTTACAACCATATTGTAACAAACCTGTGAGTCATCCCTCTTTTGGAGGAAGCTTAGCTGTAAGTTAAGAGCTAAACTGGAGTTATTATATCTTCATTTTGAAAGGAATATTTGGGTGGCTGTTGGATTGTCTTGAAAACGGATCTGTACTTTCTTGATAACATTTTGGTAAGTAATGCAATCTGCTCATTTAAGTAATGCAATCCACTCATTCACATAGCTTTACTATGTTTTCTTGTACATGTATGCTGTAATCTTAAGTTTTATAATGCTGCTTGTTTATTCTACTTTTGTGAAATGTTTCAACTCCTACAACTTCAGTGAAATAGCTAAGACTCCAAGCCTTACGACAGCACTTGAGTTGTGGTAGCAACATTCCTCCGATGAACTTACATTATTGAGTAAACAAGGATGAGGCATGGCATTTGTCTTCATTTGAGAAGAATTCAAATGAGAATGAACCTTTCAGCTTTGCGAGATCAAATCTAGTCCCCAAAGGAAATGATTCAATCCAGCTTCTCTGACAAGTGACAACTTAGCATTATGTTGGAGATCAAAACAAAAGATGGACGTTGTCACGCAGATCGACTCATTCATGACCACCATATAACTCACATCTATAGGTGGGCTAGGAGACCCCCATTCTTTAGGGGACGGATGGTAGATCGGAGTATTTTCCTAGTTTTAGGGTTCCTAATATATGATAGGCTGAACAAGACTCACAAGTTACTTACAACCATATTGTAACAAACCTGTGAATCATCCCTCTTTTGGAGAAAGTTTAGCTGTAAGTTAAGAGCTAAACTGGAGCTATTATATGTTCATTTTAAAAGGAATATTTGGGTGGCTATTGGATTGTCTTGAAAATGCATCTATACTTTCTTGATAACATTTTGGTAAGTAATGCAATCTGCTCATTTAAGCAATGCAATCTGCTCGTTCACATAACTTTACTATGTTTTCTTGTACATGTATGCTGGAATATTAAGTTTTAACTACGGAACTATATTGCTTTGAGCTACTAAAGGATTGCTGAAATCAGGGTAAGTTAGTTGTAGTCTGTTATGTATAAGATTTATATCAACATAACGGAAAATTTTCCAAAAGAAAAGCATTACACCATGATTGAAAATTAGATAAAGACATCTATCCATAAAGCCTATACATATTTTTCAAAGAAGATCTACTACTAAACAATTGGACAATGCCTACCATTATTAGAGTTAAGAGTTGTTAGTTAAGAGCTAAACTAGAGTTATTATATCTTCATTTTAAAAGAAATATAAGGGTGGCTGCTGGATTGTCTTGAAAAGGCATCTGTACTTTCTTGATATCATTTTGGTAAGTAATGCAATCTGCTCGTTCACATAGCTTTACTGTGTTTTCTTGTAAATGTATGTTGTAATCTTAAGTTTTAACTACATAATTATATCGCTTTGAGCTACTAAAGGATTGTTGAAATCAGGGTACGTTAGTTGTAACCTGCTAGTGTATAAGTTTTATATCAACATAACGGAAAAATTTCCAAAAGAAAAGCATTACAGCATGATTGAAAATTAGGTAAAGACATATATCCATAAAGCCTATACATATTTTTCAAACAAGATCTACTACTAAACAATTGGACAATGTCTACCATTATTGGAAACCTAGTAACCCATTTTCACTCCTTCAGATGATGACATGACCCATCAGAATGGCCTATCAACTTATCAGATAAGCAGATTGAGACCTTCAGAAGAATTCTTTAGGAGAGAGAGACTCCCATCAGAAAAGAGGCAGATGCTTTTAGATGGACCTCACCATCAAGATAATACACAGTCAGACATGGCTACTACACATCCCATTCATAAGAAATGGATCTCCAAAAATACAGACCTTGGCCAAAAATATGGCATCCAAAGTGCTGGGGAAGGTGGCAGCCTTCTATAGCAGCATCAAAAAGCAAAATACTTTAAGGATTAAGCAGACACTCTAAGGCACAAAGGTATCCATGGCCTTACCTTCTATTTAGGATGTGAGACCAGTGGGGAAGATAGCACCCATATCCTCCTCCACTACCCCATTGCAAGACAGGTGTGGAAGTGTTGGGAAAGTTTCCCAGGCAGAAGGCCCCTTGGAAGTTCTCAAATCTAATTTCCCTTTGGTAATTGGCCCCTGCTTATACCTTCTGGTTCTTATGTAAAACCTAAAATGCCAGAATTATTAAAGGAAAGCTCTACACTCCTGAACAGGTTTGAATGGGGATAAAATCAGCTTTGGTTGAATCCGTCAAAGTGTCCCTGGCTAAAATACACATAGAACCAAAGGAGGCAGATCTTTTGAAGTCTTTAAACCTCCCCTTTAAAAGAAGCAGTCACCAATCCCTTGGGACCCCCCCACAGGGATGGGTAAAGATAAATTTTGATGGGGCATCTAAAACCAATCCCAAAGTATCAGGGGCTAGCTGTGTATTTTAAGGTGACACATGATGTGTCAATTTTCTTAGGACAATGCTCCAACAACTCATCCAAGGCAGTTGGTTTTACTGAAGGTATTTCATTGGCTCTTCAGGGGGGACTTTAACATAGTTATCTTGGAAGGAAACTCAAAACTCATCATTGACCTTTGTATCAAGAAGTCATGGACATGCATGTGGGACCTAAGCTCCTTGATTTGGAAAGGTCTTTGGTTAGGAGACCACTTACAATAGGGTCTAATCAAGTGGCAGACTTGTTGGAAAATAGAGCAATTAACAAAAAACAGCATTGTCTCAATCTAAATTTGAATGAGATGCTATTATTAGAAGCATCATATTAGAGAGAATCTATTTCAAAGGAAATAGCTTGTCAATCGGGATCTACTGACACTAAGGAAGGGAAACCCTAGCTACCTTCCAATACCACCAATCTAGGATTTTCAGATCTCTCACAAGGTAATCCATGGCTTTGTTCATCTTCAGGTCTCCTCCAACACCCAAATCAGTCAATTCTCCAAAATCCAGATCATGGGATTGGATACTTCTGTCCTTCATGTATATCAGGATCCAAATCTTGCTTAAATACATAAATCTTGGAGGGGGTGCGCTTTGTATAAAGAACAGAAGCATTCTGGCCCTTCTCATCATCTTTCAATTCCTTCCAACCTTGCTCGTGATTCTTCTTTCCCCTATAGAATATGGGTGATCAAAGTCTCTCTTACTCTGAGACTGAGCCTATTCCAACCTTGGAGAGGTTGGATGAAAAAATTCAGGATAGTGCAGTACAGATGTGTATCGACAAAGGAATAATTGATCATTCTAGATAAGGGATCTTGCAGAAGTAGGAAGAGACAAACAAGAGGATCTGAGACTCTTCCATGTAGCAGTGGATCTTGGAATTCTAGTGAGAGAATAGAATCTAGATCCCAAGACTTGAGGCAAACCTTTGCTTGTGATAACTGCAACCTTATGATCTGAAATCTGTTTTGATGACTGGACTTATTTCCTAAAGGATGGTAATCAATAGCTAATCTTGCACTTTTGTTTTCATTATGACCTTATCCTGGGAGTATCAAGAAGGCCATGTATAGCATCCTCTCCCCAAGTATTTTGATTATGTATATCAGTAAGTAAATGAGTAATGACACTACGTGCCTTGTAGTCCTCTAGTAGTAGCTTTCGGGTTGTTCGATATATTGCAATCCTGATTCAAACTAAAAGCTATGAAGTTCTAGACTATTTTGTATCTATGCCTGGTTTCAGACTTCTTTTAACATAAATATTTATTTTTAACCAAATAATTCCAGTTAATATTTCTCTTGTTGTATCTTAGCTCTCATAGAAAGCGTGGCAGGAAATAGAGAAAAGCTGACACATACCTCTTGAATATCTCCAACATAAATATGATCACCATAAGTGTGAATAGACACAATCGTATTGGGAAAGAGCTTATTTCACATTTCCGCAGCAATTTCCTTTTTCCCAAGTCATATATTCTCAACAGCTATCGAATTCCAACTAATAGGCGGCCTTGGAATTGACATAATCCAAGAGGTACTCCATCAACTGGTGCTTTATGCAAAATTCCAGGGCTTTTCCATCATCCACAGACCTATAGATATGAATAAAACCTCCTGAACAATGCTTCTTTGGACAAAATTTTAAATCCTATGCAGTTCCAATGGCCACGAGAGTTCCACGTTCTTTGTCATGAAAAGTAACAGAGCAAATGCTATATGCAGCTTCATTATCCTGCAGTGCCAAGAGGGATGTAGTTTCACCAGTTTTGGGATCTGAGACTCTAATGCAAGATCCCCACTTCTTTGAATCTGCTTTTGGATAACCATATTGCTCATCGGGAAGAGGATCCTACTTCTCTTCATCATCACCATTATGTTGCTCAGCTTCCATGTTCCCACTCTCCCCTAAACTAGTAGCTTCTAAACATTATTTTTTTGCAATTTCACATTCTTCCGCAGTGAATGCACCCTGATCACTTTCAATAATGATCAAGGATTTTTGCTTGGGATGCAAAATGAAATTTCTTGGAGTATATCTAAGAGGCATAACGGTCTGATTGAATGTTTCTCCCAACCTTTCAATTGCAAAACCCTAAGGGCATCCCCGACAAATGCATCCACGCCTTCAGCACACTGATCAAAAGAAAATGATGCTGCATATTCCAGAGTCTCATAAGAAAGTGGAGTTAAAAGAAAGTGCCCCTAATGAATATACCCCAGCCAAGGCCTGCTTGACAAACAAAGAGTTGCCCAACGGCCTCTCACTAGAGCAGAAAAAAGTTTTGGTGCTCTTAAACCCAAGAATTTGGTCTGGGTGTCTGAAAGTTGACCATTTACCATATCTACCTCAGTTCTAAGAAGAACACCATTCTGTAAACCAGCATTCAAAAACACACTCGCTGGATGATCAGCACCATCCTCCCCTCCAACAAAAGCCTGCAGTTCAAGTAAGAGAAGAGATTATGGGGGAGAAGATACAGCCTGCACACTCAAAATATGCATACAGTCATCATGATCCAAAGATAATATGCGAATGGTGCTGTCATATGATCCTACAGCCAGGAATCTGGATCTTTGTCTGGCTTCAAGAACTGGAGCAATATCTAGACAAGCCACATCTCCAGGCATTTCACTTTCACGCATCTCCACCTCCATTAGTTTCCCTGTCATATCCATCTCAAAATAAATAAGCTCTCCCCCACTCAGAGCATATATGACCTGCAATCTATTGCAACCAACTTTCACAATCGTCTTTTTCCCAGGGGTTTTCCATTCATTGATACGCCCATTTGCTCTTATATGCCGAATTCCATTGGGGTGGACCTACAATAAGGAATCTTCTCCTAGAAGAGAAACAACCAGTGAAGGAGTAGTATCAAGAAATCCACTCTCACTAACTTCTTCAACCGTTTCACCAATAGACAGCACCAAAGTGGCATTTGCAAAGGACACAACAATGTATGCATCAAATTCATCATTTATACTTTTCTTCACTATACAAACAACACTAGGAATACCTGGTAATTGTGAAACAACCATTTCAATGACAACAAGGCCAGGCCTTAGTATCCGTAAGGAGGAGCGAGGTCCTCTCCCACAAAGAGAAAAAATTTGTGGGGTTTCTTCCTTGAAGACATTACTAACTTTCATGTCCATCACTGGCATAAGACTCTCTATATCATCAATCTTAACAAGGTTTTTCAGGCCCCTGGGATGGAAAAATACTGGCTAAAATCCCTCATCAGTTTCCATGAGAGTAGCCGAAGATGATTCAACATCTGCATCATCCCCAATTCCCTGGAACTGGTAGAGCCCACGATTCCCAAATTATGAGGCAGCAAAGAAACCTAACTTGAGAACACACATTGTTGATGTTATAGGAATTGTATCAAAATACTTGATCTTTAGTTCAGTCACCTGTGAGGAAAAAAAACACCATCCATTCAGATTTTAGTGTTTATCTTAACAACCTATGGAAATTTGGTGATAAATAACTACACAAGATTGAAAACCAAATTCGCACCTCCTTGCATGGTAACCAGCAAATTTGCACCATTGTCAATAGGCCCAGACCACTTACGCGCAACATGGTTAAGCCCAAGATCGAGTTCGTAAAAGGTAAGATGCTTCTGTGCTTCATTCCCTGCTTGCCCAATGGAATCCTGGTCAGCTTCCGAATAATCAAGCTCTATTGCAGCAAAAACAAGGTTATCGAAACCACAATCAACCCCAGGTATTGAATACACTATCGTGTGAGATTTGTGGGCTTCCAACGGAGATGAAATAGTGAGTCTGGAAACATTGTCTCGGTTGAGAACATAAACAAGTTTCTGCTTTTCACAAGCCCCAATCATCACGGCTCGGCCCTTGGGATCCATTGCCAAATACTGACCTCGCACTATTCTCCTGCAAGATTGAAAATAAAAACGTAAAGGTCCTATCATAAACATATAGTATTGCTAACCTTCCAAAATACAAAAAGGATGTGCCCTACCCACTGCCAAATACTGACCTGGCACTATTCTCCTGCAAGATTGAAAATAAAAACATAAAGGTCCTATCATAAACATATAGTATTGCTAACCTTCCAAAATACAAAAAGGATGTGCCCTACCTGCATCCCGACTTGTCGAATGTTTCTTGATGGACCTTCTCGAACATGTTCTTCTCTTTCTTGTATTCAAGTATGAGAATCCGTCTGGAATCGGAGCCAACCACAATGTAATCCCTCTACAACCCGTTAGCCTGAATTGCACCAGAAAGCGGATGGCTCCGCACACTTTGATAGAAAGAATGGTCGGAAGTTTTCCATTATCATTTGGCCGTAACCAGTCAAGCACTTTGCCTCTAGATACGATGATTTCCTGAGTTTTCCCTCCCAAAACGTTCCCATAAGTTGCACAGACCACGCTTGTGGCCTATTGCAGAGTTAAACTATAGAAAAACATTGTTCGGCTCCAGCTCTCAACTACTCAAACGGTGGAGGCTTCAACTCTTTTCCGATAGTTAGAACACAGAGCCAGATTCTGAATCACTTCCTGCTTTAAAGGTATAGCTTTGGTCTGGTACACAATGGTAAAACCCTCAAACTAGGGTTTAGATGCAACCGTCCGAACCATCGAGATTCAGTTTCAAGGTTCAAGTGAAGGTTTATCGTGAACATAATAAAGGGATTAAGAAATAAAGGGAAAAGGTGTGCCTGTGTCGGCCCTACTGAATGGAGGTTGAATCAGTTCGGCATTTACCTGTCAAAATTCTCTTTGCCCCGAGGAGGGATAATAAAAGGGTAGCCTAGGATCTCCCCTTGAATGGACACCATGACATATGGCCGCTCCATCATAGCTGTTGTTGTTGTCATTTCATTAGGCTTAAAATCTCGTTCTCATGAAGTACTCTAAAACCATAATTTTTTGCTCCATTTTAGATGACTCTTTTTGGCAGAGTGTTTCTATAAATCCGGTGAAATTTCAGTTGGGAGCGAGTTCTGGATCATTGTGTTTTTAGACAACGCCCATTTCAGTTGGGAGCAAGTTCTGGATCATTGTGTTTTTAGACAACGCCCATTCTTATGGTTGATGGTCTAATTACACTTTACATTGAAAAAATTATTAATTGTTAATGCTCTTGTAATAATTGTTGATTGTTTAATATACTTTACATCTTTGCATAATTACACTTTTATATTGAAAGCTTATTTCTAAGTGAGTGGTATTTCTTAAAATTGTTCACTGTTGATGTTCTTAATATATTGGAGGTGTTCTAATTATAATAAGAACAAGGTGTTTCAAGGTGTTCTAATTATGTGTGGACCAAGGGTTATTCTTTTCTTTGAATCAATTTATTATATAATTTTGAATTATGTGCCTGAGTAAGGAACAAATAACCTAGTTTTTTTTTATGCTTTGTGGATACTCATGAAAACAATGATTGAAAAGGGTTAAAAATTTTGCAGGTTTCCAATGATTCCAAGATATTGATGGATTGGGTCAAGAATAAGTGCAAATTTGAGAATTTAATGTTAAGCTCCAATCATGAATCTAATCATTTTAAATTAAACTTCATTTTCCCATACATATAGATAATTCAACTCAATGGTTGATCAACTTTCTAAGGAAGTTATATTGATGCAAGAGTGAACTTATTTGAGTAAGATTTCAGAGGAGGGACCCTTTAGAAACAAATTTATATTAATTAAAGGGATGAATGGAGATATGGGGTGATATCAAAGAGGGTTCTATTTACTTTTTTTGTCATGGAATCAATGTTAAAATGTAAAAGCTGAAAAGCCATTTTTTTTTTCACATAGACTTTCAAGGCCGCCCTTAAGGGTACTAGAAGACTATTTTTGAAGAAGTCACAGGTTATGTACACAAGCCATTTCATGGAAGAAGTCATAGGTTGGGTACATAATCTATTTCTAGTATGAGTATAGGTTTCTTGCCAATGGTGCTTGTTAATGTGAAACTATGTATATTTTGATTAAATACTTGAAATATTAAACACGTACTGAAACCCAAGCACACAAATTTATCATCAAGGAAGAAACAAGTCTTCCACTTGCAGTATTGACTATCTAGCAAGAATTTGATATAGGGAAATTTGAGAAGGGGCAGAGCATGTTCATAGTGGTAGGAGTGGGTAGAGTGGGAAATCTAGCCATTCAAATTGTGAAGAATGTGTATGGAGCTTCCATGATTATTTCCATGACTAGCACTAGGAACCTTGTCCTCATGAAAATCATTGGGGCAAATCTCATCAATGATTATACCAAGTAGAGCTACAATCATGTCTTTAAGAAATATGATTTCATATTCAACACCATAGAGGATTCAAGAAAGTCTCATGTGGTGGCTAAAGTTCTAGACATAGTTTTGTTTTAGCCTCATCCCAAGGCCAACTTTTCTAGGTATTACCGAGCCCCTATAACCTAGAGAAGCTATATTCTTATATATAAAGAGAGAAATTGAAACTAGTAATCGACTCGAAGATCTCATATTCATTCTTTGATGTTATTGTTAACACCCAAAAAGTGCTCACTACCTCATCTACCCCATTACATGACTCATTTGTCCATATTTCCTACCATATTTACCTTCAGAACCCTAAAATCCCATTAAAAAGTTTCCAAAAGGCCACAAAACTATCAAAAAAGCTTCCAAAAGGCTAAAAAACCCCTTTTTTCCCCCAAAATTATCCAAAATTCCTCCAAAATAGCAAAAACCCTGTAAAAAGGGAATAAAAAATATAAAAAAATGAGGAAAATGAGGAAAAATGAGGAAAAAACCCTATACAGCTGACCTAAACCATATGGTTCCCAAAACCATGGGCCAGCGCTCCACCACCAAAAACCTATAAATAGGTGATGGAGACCCCTCATTTCATATCCACAATCAAGTACACCCTTACTCTGCCAAAATCACTCTTGAAACCCTACCTCACCCTTGAGCTACTTTCACCATTGAGTGCCCCTTTTGGCCCATTTCCACCATTGGAGAAAGAGAAGGAGCAAAGTTGGAGTTTGGAGCAACCCTCTTGGATCATTGCAAGAACTTCACCAACCTCTACACTTGAGGTAAAATTTTAATATAAAAGAAAACCATTTATATTCCATGTTTTGTTATCTTTCTTAATGCTCATGCTAGTTTAGAATTTATATTGTTTTAGCATTTTAATTTACTGTTTATTGAACTGCTACTAAGGAGTCCATTCTCCTTAGTAGGTGCTCATTTGCACAAGCTAGGGTGAAAACCCTAGCTACAGTTTTGGCGACTCCCCGTGGTTTGAATTTCTGGTTATGGTTTTTAAATATTTTTCTGTCTTTTCCTCTCGGCTGTCCCTTTTGGCTGCCGTAAACCGCATCTTTTACCCCCTGCAGTTGCGTTCCGACCGCGTCTTTGAGGCATTTACCTGTGACCCGACCGCGGCTCTCAGATTGTTTCTGGAGATCTGCCGGTGGATTCAAGTTTGTTACCTCCGATCCGATCGCGGCTAATTAGCTTGTTTGTTGCGATCCGAATGCGGCTGTCAAAAATTTTCCAGTGTCCCGACTACGACTTTCAGCCAGTTTTCTGCAACCCGCCTACGTCTGTCGGCCCTTTTCCCGCGTCCCGACTACGGCTTTCAGCCCTTTTGCTGCAACCCGACTGCGTCTATTGGCCTTTTTCCTGCGTCTCGCCTGTGGCTTTCAGCCATTTTCCTACAACCCGCCTGCGGCTTTCGACCTTTTTCCCGCAGTCCAACTGCATCTTTCGGCCAAAATCCCACAACCTGTCTGCGACTGTTGAGCTATTTCCCGCGGTCCGACCACCCAGAACTGCCATAGAACTGCAGTCTGTTCTCTGCACTTTTTTATCTGTTTTGAACCCAGCACTTTGCTGCACTATTTTCTGCACCTGCACAGCCATCTGTCCTACCTGAAGCCATACTTCCCTACAGCCTTTTCTACAGTTTTATTTATGTTACATTTACAGAATCATTTTTAAAAAAAAATTGAAAAAGAGAAAATTTTGCATTTCCAAGTTTATATTCTGTTAGAAAGTTTCCCCCCTTGTGGCACTTTTATTTGGGTTCATCACCTCACACACACACACTCTTTCACCTAATTCAAGTGAGCCTTAAAAAACTACTTAACACAACCAACATTCTAACCCCACCTGGGGAACACATAAGAATTTTTGTAGTTAGGTAGGATCAGGGGGATAGGCATCCAAATAACACCCCTCGGTTGCTTACACTTGAGACATAGCTGTTGTACATTAGGAAACCAAAATCCCCTAGTATTTTTTGGCACGGTCACAACCAGTTTATCAGAGGGCCTCTCCCCTATGAGGTTTTAAGTCGCCAGACTGGTTCCGCAGTCTTGAGTGGAATACCGCAATCCATTCAGTAACCGAAGGCTACCTTTCGCAGTTCTCGGGGTATCCCTGTATAGGGGTACTGTGGTAAAAGGACCAAATAGCAAATTCACCTTTTATGGACGTGTCATGAACGGGGTATCTTAGTTGCCTTTCTTCTAGGATTGACTACCTGGTGTCCCTCCTAGTAGGGGGATATCTTTAGCCACTTGGCTCTCCTATCCATATTGTCTGACTTGGATTTCATCACCTTGCAGAGGATATGTCTAGTTGAGTCAAAATACTACTTAGTTAGGTGTTTGCATGCTCTCGTACCTCCTTTTGGTCTAGTGAGTTCACTATTTTTATTTTTATTTTTTAGGAAACCTGCTGCTTGTTGGTATTCTGACCATTTCTGTTGATACTCCACTTATTGTCGCACAGCTGTTGCAGTAAGTGTTTTGAGTTGGTTGTTGTCCTGAGTGCCATATTTTTTGAGCTCTCCTTCTGCACACTCGGTTGCATTAGGGTTTTTGAGCTGTTTTTCACTCAACAAAATCCCCAGATATTTGACACCATTTGTCACCATTGAGTCCCCGAGACATTCTCGGCGCCTCCGGGGAAAGCCCCCGCAGCACGGTTCACTTGACACCACCCGTCATAGACATAGATCTTCATCACTTGATACCACTCATCATAGATCTCGAGCTTTGTCACTTGACTCCACTCGTCAACGGCATAGAACTCCGTCACCCGATCTAGACGCCCCCTATTTTACCTCTGATTCCGAGGCAGAGTCCGAGAACCCCATTTACACTGCACCAACCAGCCCCATGGCTGGCATGACTTCCACCCCTTTCTTTGTAGGGACCATTGGCGGAGCATCCACCATCACACCCGCTACCGCACCTACTTTGGGTATGCCCTCGATGGGGCCCACATCTACCATTCCGATCACTGCACCCATTCCAGTAGCTGGAATACCTATTCCCACTCCATCAATGACTCACACTACTCTTGGCAGTGCAGGACCATCCCATACCACGTTCATCCCTACACTTGGGGGAAACCTCCCAAACCCCGCCCCTACACTTGGGGGCATTGGCCCCAATTTGATCACACCCACTAGTATGTCACATCCTTCTACTAGTTTTCCATTCATGGCTAGCCTCAACCTTCTTGACCTAGCTAGACTGACTAACGATCCTATCAGACATGACCCTGCGTGGCCTCACATGCCCACCAAGTTCCCCTCTCACATCCCTAAGTTTGAGGGAAAAGCAAGTGAGGACCCCCAGAACCATATTATGTCCTTCCATCCATGGTGTTCCTCCAACTCCATAGTGGATGACTCTATCCGCCTCCGTCTGTTACAGCGCACCTTCACTGGCTCTGCAGCTAAGTGGTACATCGAGCAACCCCATGGGACCCATGCCACCTTTACTTCCCTTGCCTTGACCTTCCTGCAGTTCTTTCAGTTACCTATCCACTATGACGCGGGAGTTGAGATCCTACTGTCTTGCAGACAGAACACGGCTACCCACATCACTGACCACATTCATGAGTGGCGTCAACGCCGCAGCCTCTGCAAAATCAAGTTAGACGACTGTATCTTCTTAGATTGGTTTCTAAAATCCCTCCTTCCTGTCATTGCCAAGGATGTGGCATCAGAACGACCCCAGTCCGAAGAAGAGGCCATCCTCAAAGGCCAGCAATTTGACCTCATATACGCCCAGTCGGGTTACCTCTATACCGTTATACCTAATGCCCCTCGCGGTGATTCCTCCCAGCACGATGCGCCGGGGGCATCCCACGCCGCAGACGGCATCATTGGCCATGTTTCCTCACATCCCCAACCCTTTTCCATAGCACGTCCTAGCCCTGGCCCCGAACTTTCGCGGGCTACGTCTCAATCCAGAGCAACCAATTCGTATGCTCCTATGACACATCACCACCATTCTCATGGACCCTCATGTCCACCTCAGTGCTTTGGGCATGAGTCCCCCACTTATGATCCCCCGGTCGCACCTCAGCCATATTACCATCCACAGGATGCCCCAGCTCCTGTGTCCTCCCAAGCCCAACCTGCTTATTACCCACCACAGGCAGCCCCTGCAGCAAACCCACAGCCCTCTCCACAGACATATCAGCAACCCCCACAAGGTTCAGCACCTGCGCAGCCTCCACCTACTTATTATCCACCGTAGCCTGCTCCCGCACCTACACAACCCCAAAACCCACCTGCTGCCCAAGGGCAATTTTATGCCCAACAAAATCCATAGCAGAACCAAAACAACCAGTGCCAACAGGGCCAGCAAAACTGTGGCAAAGGCCATAACCGTGGGACAACCCCCCTCCTGACCAAGGTGGTCAACCTCCTAATCCCCCAAACAACAATAACATGGCACCTTCCAACCAAAACCCTGATTGGCCACCCAAGCAGGCTAAAAATCCTAATTTACGAACAAACCATCATTGTTCTATTTGCGGGGTCTATGGCCACTACACACATTCTTGCCCACATTTGGAGCGAGCTCGACAACTCTGGGCTGATGATTCCCATCGCCAAGGGCATGCAGCTCCTCCGGTGCTACCTAACCCCCCAACCCTTAGTAGTAACCTTTGGTGCTGCAAAACCCCTTACCAACCCAAGGCGTAGTGAACACTCAGCCGTTGGTTCCCCCTCAAGGCAACGCGCCACCACAACAACAGATCACTTCTGTCGCTCCTGATCAACCCATGTTCGACTTAGGTACTCACCACTTGTTGATGATGTCGTCCGCTGATGTCAACCTCCAAAATCGTCGAAACCAATATGGCTCCACCCCTGAAGCCCCTCCCACCGACAAAAACACTAACACTCATCCCACTGATCAGACGTTACGTATACCTCCGGCTCCACTCGATGGCGCCTCCAAAGCACCTCATTTCCCACTTCGTCGTATCAACAATAACCCCAATGCTCGTGCTATGTCAAATTACAACATTGTAGATGACTTAGCCCAATCTCCCACAGCCATGTCCGCATTAGAAGTCTTAAAAAACTGTCCTTCATAGCGCAAGACTTTGCTCTCTGCCATTGGTGCTATTGACCCAAATGATTCACAACTGATGGCATTTGATTTGGACTAGTCCGAACCACGCCTGCCTTCCACTTTAGCATTCCAAGTTTCTGTTTCTGTTCGGAATCTTGTCATCCATCGGTGCATTATCGATGAAGGTGCCTCTACATGCGTTATGTCCACATTCGTTTGGTATAAGTTGGGATCCCCTACCCTCCAACAGTCCACCACTGTGTTGCGAGCCTACGGCGGTCATTCAGCTCAACCCCAAGGTCTCCTAGCTAATGTCCCCGTCCAGTTGGCTGGAAAAACTGTGCACATTGACATAGAGGTCACCAATGCCCAACTTGATTATAACCTCTTACTTGGCCGCAGCTACATGTATGCCATGCGGGCGGTTGCCTCATCCGTTTTTCGTACCATGATGTTCCCCCATGATGGACACGTGGTCAAGGTTGACCAACTCACCTATTACGATCCCCATGGTTGAACAAACTGTTTGTGGTGCAACTACCTCGTTTGTTTCATCTGTGGGACCCAGACTTTACTCAAACACGCCGATGACATCCACGTTCCAATCCATTCCACCCCCGTCACCCGCGACCGAAGTCTCTGACCTCTGTACTCTTTCCCACAATACACAAACACCCAACAATCAACCTCCCTTGTTACCCAAACCACCATTGGTACCTAGTCACATTGGTGTTACACCCACCCACACAACCCCCTTCCTATTCCCTCCTTCGGGAGTAGTAAGCACCCTAGTTATGGCTATGCTCAGCCTCCCCGGGTTAACCTTAGGATTACCCGTGTAGTATATTTCGCTTCCCATTCCCCCGCTGACACCAAATGTTGTCCTACAACCGGTGCAAGCCATTGTCACTACTAGTCAACCACCTCCAGGTGTCACTATCCCTTCATCATCTACGAATCCCCCTCCTCTTATCAAGTCCACTGGGGGAAAAGGCCCACAACCATACACTGTTGTACCCACTCCTAAGGCAGTTAAACCCCCTCCCGTATTTTGTGCTCCCCCCAAATGCTCGTTGTGTGATGAGTTAGGCCATCCGACTCATCAATGTCCACAATTACCTGCATTACAGGAACACATGCAAATACTTGACGATGACCCCAACATACCGGTTGTCGAACTAGATCCAACCCCTAAGCCTCGTGATAAATCACTACGTACCAACCACCCTTGTGCCATATGCGGTATTTATGGCCACTACTCACATCACTGTCCTGATCTCCCAGATTACAGAGCAGCTCTCTACGAGATGAATAATTTGGACCTTGAGACGGCACCCCCCACAATTGAGGAGATCCACCCCCCGGTATCATCCCCATCCGGAGAGATTAACACCACTTATATGATCTCTTTGACTACCATTCCCTCGTCAATCGATTTGACAACTCACACTTTCCGTAATGATGAGGAGATTCTAGAGGCTCTCACTGCACCGGATTATTCCTGGGATGACATGCACCATTGTTCCTGTTTCCTCCTAGAAGAATCCTTCTCTACCACAGCTACCCAATTCGTGGTTGAGTCCAAAGATTTCCTTCCCACCAAAGTCTACTGGTTTAAGGATCCTATCCCTGTGCCTGATTCTTTGAGGAAGGTAACATGGCCAACATCTCACCTGTCATCCACATAGATATCGCTACCCCAGGAGGTGCCCCTGAGCTCATCACCTTAGGAGCCTCCTGCAGTGAGCATGAGATTGCAGCGTACAAAAAACTTTTCCAAGAATTCCGTGATGTCTTTGCCTGGTCCTATACCGAAATGCCTAGTCTTGACCCCGCCATTATAGAACACCACATTGACACATGGCCTGATGTACCCCGTTCGTCAGAAACAGTGCCCCATTAATCCTTCCAAGCTCCCCGCTGTTAAAGCTGAGGTAGAGAAACTTCGCAAAGTAGGATTCATTTATCCTATTGCTTATACCACTTGGGTTTCAAATCCCATTCCTGTTAACAAAAAACAAGGCACCATCAAAGTATGCACTGACTTCCACGATTTAAACTGAGCTTGTCCCAAGGACAACTTCCCCACGCCATTTATTGACCAACTCATCGATGCATGTGCGAGGCATGAAGTCCTATCTTTCATGGACAGTTTTTCCAGATACAACCAGATTCAGATCCGTAAGGAGGATCAATACAAGATTGCCTTTACCACCACATGGGGCACCTTTTCCTACCGTGTCATGCCTTTTGGCCTTAAAAATGCTGGTGCCACTTTCCAGCGGGCTATGACCTATTGTTTTCACGACTTGGTCCATATCCTGCTAGTCTATCTTGATGACCTTACAGCTCGTTCCCGGAAACGATCAGACCACCTTAACGACCTCTGGCAAGTTTTCCTGCGTTGTCGCAAATATCAAATGCGCTTGAACCCCCACAAGTGTGTCTTTTGCATTCCGGCAGGCCGGTTGTTGGGTTTCATTGTTTCCCAGAAAGGAATTACTATTGATCCCCTGAAATTCCAATCCTTCTTAGACCTTCCCTCTCCTCGCACGCTTCAGCGGCTCCAAAGTCTGCAGGTATGATCCAATTTCCTTCATCGCTTTGTTCCTGATTACGCCACTAATGTTCATGGTTTCTTACGCCTACATCGTACCCACATACACTTTGTTTGGGATGAGCAAGTAGAAGCTGCATTTGAAGCCCTCAAGAAAGCTCTCACACAAGCCCCTTCGATCTCCCCTCCGAATTTCTCTCAGGACTTCATCCTTTACGTCTCGGCATCTGAACATGCCGTGTATAGAGTCTTGGTTCAAGAAGACGCCTCTCACCAAGAGCATATCATTTATTACATCAGCCAGACCTTGTCTGGACCACCCCTACATTACCCATACGAGGAGAGACTAGCCCTATCTATGGTCTTTTCTGTCCAAAAATTGCGACACTACATTTTGCTTAGTCATACCACAGTTGTCGCCGACTCCAACCCTATGGTCTATCTCCTAAATCGGCGGCTCCTGCAAGGTCATGTTGCTAAATGGGTCATTATCCTCCAGGAATATGACCTCACTTTCCGCACCCCTAGAGCACTAAAGCCCTCACGCTTGCCCAGCTCATCACCAATCTCCCCTCCCTTCTACCGTCCCCACAAATCTCCGATGAGTTACCCGACAATCACTTGTTCATCATCTCGTCTGATGACCCATGGTACGGTGATATTTTGTTATACCTGTGCAAGTAGAAGTTTAGACCCAACATCAATCGTGATGGATGCCATCGTATCCGTCACCAATCCTCTCGCTATCTCCTCTTAGGCGATGTCCTTTACCGGCGAGGGGTTGACACCATTCTCTGTCATTGCCTTACACACGAGGAAGTTGAACACGTCCTCAATGACTGTCATAGCGGTGCCTGTGGCAGAAATTTCTCTGGGATTGCCACCACCCAAAAGGTTGTCCGCGCCGGATACTTCTGGCCCACACTCTTTACTGACTACATCACTGCGGTCAAACATTGCCATAATTGCCAACTTTTTGCCCCCAAGGCCCGGACACCACCTGCTCCGTTACACCCAGTCATCACCGTTGGTCCCTTTTGTAAGTGGTCCATTGAATTCATGGAATGTAAACCCCCATCTGCCAACGGCCATAAATACATCATTGTCGCCGTCGATTACTTCACCAAATGGGCCGAAGCCATGCCCACTTCCAATTGTACCGGTGACACCGCTGCCCATTTCTTTTTAACCACGTTATCACTCGATTCGGGGTTCCCATACAGTTGGTCTCAGACCATGTTTCACACTTCAAAGATTCCATTTGGTGCGAGTTATCCACCCTCCTCAAGTTCAAACATCAGTATTCCTTTGCTTACTACCCCCAAGGGAACAGCCAAGTGGAGGCCATTAACAAAATTCTAAAAACCATCCTCCAACGCACTGTTGACCGGCATAAGTCCAATTGACACCACATGTTGTTCCCTGCCTTATGGGCTTACCGCACATCCACTAAGACCGCCACTAGTTTTACCCCGTTTCATTTAGTTCACAGTGTAGAGTCTTTCCTCCCCATTGAGTGTCAGATACCTGCCTTACACATCGCCGTCGAGCTTCTCCCCGACACCTCCCCACTTGAGCAACGTCTACTATCCCTAGAACAAGTTGATGAAGACCATCATGCCACTCTCCAGACCATTGAAGCCACCAAGAACCACTCCAAAGCTGGTTACGACAAACATGTACACCCTCGAGCTTTCCGTGAAGGGGACCTCGTCCTCGCCTATGCTAACAACATCCTAGATTGGCACATCAATCACACCATCTAAAACCTCCATCATGCATCATCATCCCATAACATCTCATCAAAAATACATAAAAGCCCAAAAATATTGCAAGGGGCATCCACGTGCCTATCATCACATAAACATTTGCATCCATGTACAATACATTAGATAAAATACACAAGGGGCATCCATGTGCCCAACATCCTATACTACTTGCATCCACGTGCAGTACAAACATATAACAAACCATAACCGCATCCACGTGCATACACTAAATCATCATCACAAAAAGGTGCATCCATGTGCATATATATATATCAAACAATACATGTCCATCTGCTATACATGTCCTGAATACCCCTATACTCAGCTATACAAAAAATATCTATACATCCCTAAGCCTCATAGAATACATGCCGTAGCTACAAAATCCGGGGGAGTCCCCTGCACTCCCTAATGAGAGTCATACACTGCATCACTTCCTGCATCAGCTACCTCCGAGTCCTCCCCTCACTCCTCCTCCGGCAACTCCTCATCCCCTGCGGGCTCATGTGCTCGTCCCCTGTCCGCTAAGATGGCCACCCGGATCGCGATCAACCAGAACTACCGTGGCGCCCTCATGCAATCTTGAATCACCTCCGGATCCACGTCCCGCCACCCATCATCAGTCACTCCCACCAGCAACTGATCCAGAAGCATCTGTACAGACTCCAGAGTCCCCTCCACGTCCCATTGATGCACCTCCCCTCGGCCTGGTAGGGCTGGTACCCGCCACATGCCCCCTGCGCACTACATGTCCTAGCAGTGGTCTCGGACCAACATCTGTAGATCACACATCAGTCAGTAATAGTATATATCATAACACATATCATACACAAGACTTGACATCCATAACATGTAAGCAAAACCATATCTACCATCTGGTACCCATGCCTGTCCTAGTGCCCGTGGTGCCTCTGGATCCCCGCTGTAGTCCATATCTCTATATGGAAAATCATCTAGTGTCAGTGGCATCTGTAGCTATTGCAGGTACAACTCCTGCGTGAAGTATCTACCAACCTCGCCACCACCCCGACGATGCATCATCTCCCCCCATTGCACCATGTGCGGCTCCCTCAGTCCTCCTGCCCTGACCGGCACCCGCAGCCGCAGTGTCAGTACCCGCTCCATGAAGAAAGCACATAGAAAGGATCCATAACAGAATCCCTTACCAGATTCCTTCACCGATGTCAGTTGTCGCTGCACAAGTGAGGAACATCTGGCCCCACGCATAGTAGACACCATCCAGTACGCGCTCCACTAGCTGCATCTGGCCCCCGGACACCTTCTCAGGTGACTGGGACCCCAACACATGAACCACGCATGCCGCAATGGCCTGTACTAATGGATCCTGCAGGTCCACCACCCGGAGTGAATTCCTCTGCACCCTCGCCTCTGGAACACAATACCGCTCTAGCATATCCTCCATATCTACATCCACGGATACTCGTGGATGCGTATCTGCCACTCTACCCAGACATGGCAACCCCGTCAGGAAGTATACATCCGCAAGGATGAGATCCACCCTCTCCCTCTGCACCCTGAATGCCTGAATGTTAGGCTCCCAAAAGCTCAATAATCTGTTCAGCAGCAACACTGCTGACCGCATCATAGGTACCTGCATGAACTTCAGCAGTCCGCACAATCCCAACACCGACCGCATATGTCGATCCTCCCGGATGACATCCACTATCTCATCGGGGACCTCCCTCTCTCGCCAAAGCACCAACGGCATCCTGTCATTCTGAACCCATACGGAGTCCATTTTTTGCACCGTTACCACCATTGGAATCAGCACGATGAGACCATCATGATGGTCCACTTATTTTCTTATTTTTTCCACATCAGTTTTTGAGCATTTTTTCGACACCACTCGTCACGTCGATTTACGTGCCACTTCGGCTGCTCTCCATTTTTGGTATATTTTATATCATCAGATTCATTTTTCCGAGCCTGTGATGATGCTTGAGATCATTTCTCGCTCTCACCCCCATATTTTTTGGGTATTTTTCCAAAACGCCCCCCGTCACCTTGATTTGCATGCCGCATCGGCTGTTATCCATTTTTGACACGTTTTATATCATTGGATTCATTTTTTCGAGCTCGTGATGATGGTTGAGATCATTTCTCGCTCTCACTTGGTATAGTTTCAACATTGTGTCCCAACACCTTGCTGCCTCAGTTTGCGCGCCACCTCGACCGCCATCGAATTGTTCCACATTTTTACATGAGCCATTCACCCCTATCATACTGCAATTATTTTGTTATTTTGCCACCATTCATTATCCCGCAAGGAGGCCCACCAATGTTCCCCCCTACCCTCGTTCTTGGTCTTCATCAATGTTCCTTGATTGAGCACTTCCTCCTTGCCTAGCCATTCCTTTTGTTCGGTATAATTTTATCCCTTTTTCGGGCAGGACAAGTCCTTTACGAAAAAGGCACTTAGGGAGGTTTTGTTAAGCTCTTTTCTGACTCCTAAAACAATGAAAAGATCGCCAAGCAATCTTGCTTCCTTTCATGCCGGTTAAAGTACCTGAAAGGGCATCTATCTGGTATAAGTTTAACCCTTTTCCGAACCTGGTAGACTAATTACGAAAAAGGAATACTCTAGTCACACCGGCTAGAAGAGTTCTTCATTGCATCCTTTTATGCTTCTTCGGGCCTTGGAGACTAACCCACAAAAAAGCAACCCCCTGGAGTCTTCTTATCGCTTTCAGACTCTCTAAAATTGAAAGCAACCACGAGCATGAACTGTCTTGGGCTCGTATAAATCCACACGACAGTACCATTCCATTATTTCAGAGTCTTCTTATCGCTTTCAGACTCCCTAAAATTGAAAGCACTCACGAGCATGAACTGTACTAGGATCGTATAAATCCACATGACAGTACCATTTTCCACACACTTCTTCTAATTCCTTAACCCATGAAGAAGTCCCCCCGTGCCTCTTGGCACTATGATCAATCATCTCGGTAGCACCCCCAAACAGGTCGCCTTTGTTCAGAGTATTCTGCAGTCTCCTCCCATTTTACACTAGCTTCAGTATCCTTCATCCCAGTCACTATCCTTGATCCATTACAGCTGTGATCCCTTTCCCATCCATTAGTTTCATATGCTTCCCGATCATCCCCGCCATCATACTCTGAACAAAGGAAGTTTGAGTCCACCCAGTCTACTTGCCCAGTTATCCCCCCCAGTCTGACAGTCCTACCATCAGTACTCTCACACTTATGTTCTTCACCTCGTGCTCCTATCAAGGAAACATCATTGCCTTGCCAGTTGCAGGTCTCCCTCTGTCGACGACAGCCCCTTTATTCCAGAGGATAGACCCAGAGGTCCCTACGCCTTGGACCCATCACCATCTGTGGTGAGTGCCTACAGACCATTTTGAGAGGAGTCAGCATTGCCTCTCCCAGTGGTTGTTTCTCACATGCTCGACTTCAACACCTTGATCGCATCGTTGAGAATCGTGCAGGGTTTATGTCCCTTCAGTTATTGGTTGAAGACCCCGAATTTCCCCCGACTCTAGCACATTGGTGAGTCACTTCGGAATGCCCAGTTATATGTTCCCGTGGATGTTCGGGTTGCATTGGCGATTGTATTCAGAATCCATCCAGTTATATGCTTCCTTGAGTACCCAGTTCAATTCCAGTTCAGTGTACCATTGCGAGTATGACTCCTTGTCAATATGATCTAGCCGCTCATCAGTTCCTCCGGTACCACACTCAGTAGCACTATTATTATTCCAGTGTACCATTTCTTCAACTCAAACATGGTCATCCCAGTAGTATGTCCCAGATTTGTGTCCCCTCTGGACCCTTATGATGTACACAGTGGTTCTCTATGTATCCTACAGGTCCCCCTTGTTTTGGGCCTCACTGTTATTTTTTATGTATCTTGATACGAGCATGGGTATGCCCGCCTCGTCCATATATTGAGATTCTTCCTCATTCATTATTTGAGGCCATGTATATTTCAGGTCCCCATATTTTGGACCCCATTGTTATTATTGTTCTATATCTTGATACGAGCATGGGAATGCCCGCCTCGTCCATATGATCAGATTATTCCTCATCCATTATTGAGGTTACGTACTTTTAGTTTTTGCAGTTTGTTCGGGACCATTGTTCCGGGCTCTAGTTTGTTTCTTCTATTCTCCACACCCATAGGAAAACCATACAAGACTTATGATGTCTATCGGCCATACGATGAGCTCCTGCCCTCACACATCAGGGGGCAATCTGTTAACACCCAAAAAGTGCTCACTACCTCATCTACCCCATTACATCACCCATTTGTCCATATTTCCTACCATATTTACCTTCAGAACCCTAAAATCCCATTAAAAAGCCTCCAAAAGGCCTAAAAAGCCTCTGAAAGGCCACAAAACCATCAAAAAAGCCTCCAAAAGGCTAAAAAACCCCTTTTTTTCCCCAAAATTATCCAAAATTCCTCCAAAATAGCAAAAACCCTCTAGAAAGGGAATAAAAAATATAAAAAATGGAATAAAAAATATAAAAAAAGGAGGAAAAAAACCCTATACAGCTGACCTAAACCATATGGTTCACAAAACCATGGGCCAGCACTCCACCACTAAAAACCTATAAATAGGTGATGGAGACCCCTCATTTCATATCCACAATCAAATACACCCTTACTCTACCAAAATCACTCTTGAAACCCTAGCTCACCCTTGAGCTACTTTCACCATTGAGTGTCCCTTTTGGCCCATTTCCACCCTTTGGAGAAAAAGAAGGAGCAAAGCTGGAGTTTGGAGCAACCCTCTTGGACCATTGCAAGAACTTCACCAACCTTCACATTAGGGGTATAATCTTTAATACAAAAAACCATTTATATTTCCATGTTTTGTTATCTTTCTTAATGCTCATGCTAGTTTAGAATTTGTATTGTTTTAACACTTTCATTTACTGTTTATTGAACTGCTACTAAGGAGTCCATTCTCCTTAGTAGGTGCTCATTTGCACAAGCTAGGGTGAAAACCCTAGCTACACATTTTTCCATAGATCAAACCTGATACTATTGTGTTGGTAGTAATTTTGTGGAAAACTTAATTAAATACAAGGGGATGTTAAGGTTGTCTTCAAAGCTAGGTCTGAAATGAACTCTGTGTGGTGCATGAGTGGATGTTAAGGCTGTCTTCATGCCCATAATTGTTGCTACTTATCCATAATTCATGTTTTTAGGGCTGTTCGTTGTTATTTATGCCCAAAACTTCAAAAAGGACCATTGTTTGGGGCTAAAGATGTGCCCATAATTACTTCAACTTGGAAGAGATGAGATTTCATCACTAAAAGAGCTCATAAAGCTGCCTAGAATGACTTAAATCACACCCAGACATGGTTTTTAGGGTTTGAAATTAACTCAGATCTACTTTTTTAGTTCTGTTTACACCATTTTTGTTTAGAGAAAGCACCCATAATTCATAATACTGCTGTACGCTTCTGATTGGGAGATTAAAACAACCCTTATTTGTGTCCAAAATGAAGGATTGAGGCTGTTGTAGTGCCCAGGTCTACTCTTTGTGTTCATATCCATGCCCATAATTGTTTCTTAATGGCATTTCAACCCTGAAATTCAACCCAACATTCCTCCAAACCTGTTGTTGGTGATTGTTAATCACTTTTCATCGGGTTGTTCATGCCCATAATTGTCTTTTAACCCTCAAATTCGGCCCAGTTTTAGAGATAGGCATGTTTGGTAGTGGAAAGGTGCACAGGGATGACTGATTCACAATGTTTCTTGCCACATATTCACTCAGCATAGGAATTGAAATATCACCAAATAAATCTCAGCAATCACAGCGATGGAGTCAACTAGGATAGGGGATATGCAATAAACCAAATAGATTATGTGTAGACATGGGTGACTAAGTGCATATGCTCCAGATAAGGGTTACAAGCACTTTTGCCACGAAATAGAGATGATGTTGATGATGAAAGAAACTGAGTATTAATACTTCCCTCATTTTGGTTTTTGTCATGATTTGTGGATGCTTTTGTTTTTGTCTTTTCTTCAAAGTAAAATAATGTTGATATGTTACAAACAAGGAGACGAGTGCCAAAAATTCAACTAGGTAGTTTGATCCTGCATGTGTGGAAGGAATTGTAGAAAATGAAAGAAACAATCAGGGGTGGGTATCCTTGGAGGGAAATTCTTGGAAATTATGAAAGGAAACACCTGACACATAATCACTCAAAACTACATGTGCATTCTATCTCAAACTGTAAGGAAGAAAATTACAATGCATTAGCTCACAACTAAAGCTCACCAACCAGCACAGTGGTGTGCCTTGCATCTCCTTTATAAAATAGGAAGGAGAGGGAAGATATAGTTTACCTGGTCATATGCAGATAACTCAGACCCCCAAACCCACAGGAATAGGTCTTGAAAAGGAATTTAGTGACAAGCCCAATGATATTAGATTTTTCAACGACCAAATTGGCCCAGGAAGAGACCCAGATATATGGTTTGGAGACAAGTTCAATGCTGTCAGATTGGAACAAGGGATAAGGTTAGAAGGAAGGGCACCTTTCAAGTTTCAATGCATTGTGGGAAAGGAAAATGACCCCAAGAGAATCACATTGTTGAAAGAGATGGGAGGAATTGTACTAGAGAGTGCATTTTGATTCAAATTCATGATGATGAGGCTAGGAATCTACACTAGATCTGAATTGATATTGATATGGCCATAGAAATTGTTGTAAGAAAAAGAAAGTGTGTGAAAGTACTAGATCTTGGTGGGACCTCTAATGATCTGTCCAGATTAAGAGGGATTGTCCAACGCCACTTTTATGACTCTTCATGATCCAGAGTTGCAAATCACACCCACCACAAACATGGGATGTGAATTAGGTTTTGACATGTTTATAAATTACAAATTTTTTTGGAGCATTAATAATACTTTAGTATGTATTGTCAATTTTTCCCTTTTTGGAATTTTTTATTAACAATGGTATCTCAGGGATGACTATCTTGCTCTGATTTTGAGGATTTAACTCACAACCTCATTTTTGTTGCTTCTAGGGTGAACTGAAGCAACTATGAAAACTCGTTCTAGTTCAATACGAATTCTCCAAGTTTGCATATTCTTCATATGAGAGATGAATTCACCTTAGTTTTTTTAATTTTTCCATTCAACGAGGCAAGTTTAGAATCTCTCTGAAATTCTATATAAACAAAATGTGGGTTGTATGGGGTATATATATGAAGAAACTCATGTTTCTAGCACTTGAGAAGAGAATCATCTTAGTTCTTGCAAACAAAATGAAAAGGTTGATGTTCTTCTCTATCTTTTCATTACCTCTGTATTACAGATGAAGTTCCTTAAACATTCAGGGGACTTTTGTACTTTATCTAAGAATCGAATTCACAATCTTAGCTTTGCATATTTTTGGACTGCTAGGAGTTGCATTACAAATTATAAAAATGTTTATGACTTTGTTTCAATAAGGATAGTCACTTATTTCATAAATTTAGTTCCTTTTGGATTTGAATTTCGATTAGGGTTGATGCATGTTAACTATGTCTAGAATTTTGAGTAAACCAATATCATAATGAGCAATGCCCAAATATTTCACATAGGTTTTCATCTATACATAGACTCTACTTCTCATTATGTTTCCAGTAGGTGTAATGATGCAAATTTTCTCCATAGGTAGGTATGAAGATGATGACACCACCTTTATGGATTCTGATCCTCGAATCCATAAATTCTGATAATTGTGTGATCATCGAATAGGAACCAGTCTCCAAATCTATTGTTTGGGCTAAGCTGGAGCAATTGAAGAACTTCTGCTAGTACTCTAGGAAGAGTGTTTACATGAATAAAAAAGTATACAAGCTGTACAAATGAATTGACATACTAGACAAAACCGTAATTACTCATTGGCTTTCTGACAGAAGGAATCCATTTTATCACTTGTAGGGGAACATGGGATGTATCTACCATCATGAGACTGAGAGTGTCCATGAGTGTATATTTATGGTGCATGATCAAGTGTACAATATAAGATTGGTACTTGAAAGACCTGGTACCCCTAAAATCAAGGAACTACTGGTTAATGGTAGGCAAGGAACTGGCAATAGTTTTCCTTAAGGGTAAATATCCTAAATATCCTTTAAATGGATACCTACATCATAATCCCTAATGCATTTATATGTCATTGAATTTGGTTATAAAATATTGGTTTTGGGTTCGATGGACCATGCACAAGGTCCATAATTGAGATTTTTCCCAAAAGTGTAATATGGATGTTGTTACAAGGTGTCACACAACATGAATGGATTCCTATTAGGGCCTTTTTGTGGGTTTGGGATTGATACTTACATAATAATACCTAATTCAATTATAAATTATAAATGTTGTTAAGGCATTTGATCATTCATTGATTTCAAGTTCTACTATAATTCCACATTAAGATCGAAAAATTCAACAATTTATGGGTAGATCCATTGCAAGAAATTCAAGTCTCTAATGATGATCCAAAAAATGTGGGTTTGTTAACCATGTCAAATAGGGCATCTTGGTATATTTAGTTTTCCTCAAGGATGGATATCCTTTAAATTGAGACGTGTATCATGAGCCCTATATTGAGACTAGACATACCCATGATTAGTTTCAAGAATTTCTAACTATTTAACAAGAGGGTCCACCACATGAACTTCTTCACCATAAGGTTTTGCACCATTTGCCTCTCTCATTCCATAAATAGTGTAATTAGATTTAAGAAAATCCATCATCGTCTGCTCATCTACAACAACTTGTCTTGATGAAAGAGTTATTGGACTATAGTGGCATATGTTGTACTATAATTTGGATTGGCCTAAATTTAAACCCTGGATCTGTCCATACCTAACATTATTGTTTCTCTTCCTTCATAATTTGGCCTTTCACTAGGCTACACTTTCCTAAAATACATGCTTGATTGATTACATATGTTCACCATATTTACATGTTTTGTCAACAAGAAATAAACAAATATTTTCCTTCCAGTCACACAGAAATCATAAACATTGTATGTAACAAACCGCCTCCCAAAGTTCAATTCTCATGACTTTTAGGGGGGATTTTGTCAAACCGCCCCCAAAAGTTATGAGAATTGGGATTTTAGGGGGGGGTTTCAAACAACCGCCTCCAAAAGTTTAATTATCATGACTTTTAAGGGGGGTTAAAAAAAAACCACCTCCAAAAGTTCAATTCTCATGACTTTTAGGGGGGGTTTTGACAAACCGCCCCCAAAAGTTATGAGAATTGGACTTTTAGGGGGGTTTTCCAAAAACTACCCCCAAAAGTCAAATTTCAGGACTTTTGGGGGTGGATTTAAAAAAAACACCCCCAAAAGTCCAATTTCCATGACTTTTAGTGGCGGTTTTAAAAGACCGCCTCCAAAGGTCTGAAAAAAACTTTGGGGGGGGGGTTTACCAGGACCCCCGCAAGCCAAAACCGCCCCTAAAGGGCTATTTTGTTGTAGTGTATATCACGAACTGAATACAGACATAGTTGATGATATTACTCTAGTTGAAATTGAGACATTATAAAATCACACAAATACTCATGTAAAGCCACCTTTATCAAGTCTTTCAGAACTAGCTATACTTGTTTTCCATGAGTCACTGTGTAATACTAACCCTCTTTTTGAAAGTTTGAATAACATGCGAAACACAAAACTTGACCCTTTGGCTTTGTCAGAAGTTCAAGGGACCACACCAATGCAACCTCAAAATGGTTGGAGGAGGAAGTAACGCTTCCACTTTGACCTCAGCGCTAGTCCCAATAGTTAAAATACTTATTATCAGCACAAGTTTAACTATCTCTTCAGTGCCAGTTGGTACAGTTTTGGGTTCCAATCCTGTAAGTACATCCACTTCATCTCCTGGAATCCCTACTCATGGGTGTGCCTTACCAAACATCGGTTTCCCATATTGTTTTGATAATAAAGGTCAAAACACAATAGGATTCAATCAAAATCCTCTTGGTATACCCAATAAGTTTTGAGGTTCTACTTCTCGGGTAAACCGTTAACCATGAAATGTTAATATTCCTAATAGAAATAATGGAACTTGGAACATGAATGCCAATTGGATTTATCCTCCACAGATTAGTGGAAAGGCCCGAGGGGGTTATCATATGAATTATCCTAACACAATTCTTAGGGGAAATAGACCCATCAACCCCATTCCATAATGGAGTGGGAAGTTTTCAAGAATTAACCAATCTTCTTGAGGCCCACCTCTGTAAGGAGGAAATCAACCTTGGAATTGTAATTAAAACCAAGGAAACAATCAATTGCATTGTCAGATTCTGTTAAGTAACCAGTATTATTGGTGCCTATCTTCGCAAGTAGGAAATCCATCCATTCATCATATTCCACAATGGAATGGTCCCATTATGGAAAGTAACCAATTTTATTGGGGCCTACCTCCACAAAAAGGGAAATCCATCCATTCATCCTGTTTTGCAATGGAATGGACAATTTTCAAGAAGTAACCAATCTTTCTTAATGCAATCTCCCCAAGGAGTAAATCCTCCTTGGAATTAATTTCAAGCCCAAGATAAACCACCATGGTGTGGTCAGGATGCAAGGAGAAATCAATCTTCTTGGATCCCACCTCTACAAGGGGGAAATCCAACCATTGGCCATGTTCCAGGAAGTACCCAATCTTCTTGGGGGAAGTCTCCATAAAGGATCGACCCACCTTGGAATTCTTATCACACCCAAGGAACACATCAATAGAGTGGTTAGGTTCTATAAATAAACCAATCTTTTTGGGTACTACCCTTGCAAGGGGGAAATACACCCATTAACCCCATTCTGTAATGGAGTGGTAAGGTTCTAGGAAGTGACCAATCTTTCTGGATCCAACCAGCAAAAATTGCGCTTGATCGAGCTAGGCCACCACAAGCACCTCACACATATGGTGTGACGGATTCCATAAACCAACTTGAGTATATTACCTAGAAAATGGGACAAATGTTTGTCCAGAAATTGTAACCTATTGTTGTCTAGGCAATGCAGTAACCTGCTAATCCTTCCAATACTTCTGACATCCTCATAGTCCAATCCATAGACCATAGAGGAAAGGAGAAGAAATACAAGGGTAAGAAGAGTGCTAGTACTTCCCAAACTTTTGAAGTCCTTACAATCCAATCCATGGACCCTAGAGGAAAGAAGAGCAAATATAAGAGAAAAAAAAATACTGAATCTGGGACAAGACATGCACCAATATCTACCCGACAAACTGCTCCAATTTTCACCCTAAAGGTTTACTTTTCATTGAAATTTTTTCTAATTCCATCACAACAAAAGGTTTTACTTCATTAGAGAGAGCCTCAAAGGAGGACATCATAGTCCAAAATAGTGATGGAAAGTTACCAAATTCTATGGAACATGATTAAAATAAGAGTAGTAAACCCATATCTGTCGTAGAAGTTTCATACCAAGCTATTCAAATGGATTCAGTAGATTCAGATCAAAATATTCCCTTGATGGAGGAATATGATCCAGTTACTTGTCCCATTGGGGCTTTGAGCTCTCCTAGCTCACATGACTTCTTGGATGAAATTTTATCATCAGATCTATGCCTATTGCTTCATTGCTTATTGCTTATGTTGCGTATTTTCCTTTGCAGACACTTTTTGTTACATGATGCCTTTCTTCTATATAATTGAACCATAACCATGGAGGAAACACCAATAAGAATGTACATATCTAGCTCAGTCCTTGTTTGCAATATGTATATTTTCCTTGGTCTCACCCATGCCCTTGAAATATAGGCGCACGCCCTTGAGAGACTCATTTCCTCTAATGTACCATAACATGCTTTATTATTTTTCGAGCTAATAAATGGAAAATGCACTAAAAATTGGAAAACAAAAAAATCCAAAAAAGGGATTACTGAATCATTTCATATTGCATCCTTGAGAGAATGGAAACAGTTAGTCCTTGTCACCTTTGAACATGACACATATCCTTGCATCACTTATAAGTACACCATCCACATTTGCCTTAGGAATTGTACCACTATTTTGAATAGATCTCCACCTATGGGTTATCCTTCCAATCATCTATGGAGCTTTCATTAATGCATATGGCATTGGAGGATTTCATTAAGGTCAGTTACTTGAGACATATGTTTCCAAGTGCCACTATGCATTGCATTATGTGTTCAAAGGAAGTTAAAACAATGTCAAACATTCCTCAAATATTCATGACCAATCATTTCTTCCTTCCTTGGGTTAGTATACAGTGTTGGATCTCACATCTCTACCAAATCATATCAGAATATTGTTCTTTGTTTTGTATCGGTTGATGTGGGATGCATTAATTCCCTCGTTCCGATGGATCTACTCCTATCACCAAATCATCATCTAGTAAATGTATCTAGGAACCATGGAGTACCTTGGATGTTGTGGTCATTAGTGGAAGTTTTCCTTGCAAATGGGTATACATCAATGACCCCTAAGTATTTCATTCTACAAGTATTTGATTTCATAACATCTATTCTCACTTTCTAGTGTTAACAGATAAATCCGTTGGTGTAGATACCAACCGATCTCCCTAGTCCAATGGTTCAGATCTATAACAAAGAAAAACAAGAATGAAAACCTTTCCCTAGGTCTATCAAATTACTTGAATACAATGAGTCAATTCCATACCTTATTTACGAATGTTGTCCTCGTGGCTTGAATATTTCTCAATCCTACTTATTGATGAAGAGATTACCTGCAAAAGATTCAAAAGGAAAAAGACAAGAGACTACAAGATAACATGACACATCTAAGAAATTGACCAACGAGAACTACTATAAATGAAATTATACATCATTTATGGGAAAGGAGGATCAATTTCTACAGCATTTGGCTGCCCTCATTTCAACCTTTCTATCCCATGAAAAGGAGCTTCATTTATACGCCAAAAGAGATGAGGGGGAGAGGAGATGATTAGGAAGAAGGAGGAGGTGGGATCCTACTGAGCTAGGAGGTGAGTCAGATCCACCCTATATGGAAGGGATAGGCCTCCACGAGGGTCTCGTTTGATAGATTTCTTGAAACTTCTCCTTTCTCCCTCCGTACAGGCATCGACGCACCCTAGACACAAGCAACATGCGCCAGCAACACACTATGTAGTGGAGAAAGGTGTGTCGATGAGGAAAAGACATGATTTACTAGAAGGCAAGGTGTGTCGAGCTCTCTAAACAGGGTGTTTACAAGGAAAAAACCTCATGACTCATATTCCAAGGATTTTGGTCAAGCACTTCGGGTATTTAGGCAAGGATAAAGTGTACATGGTTCATAATCATGATGAGTACAAAATTTCCGTGTAACAAAATGCCCCACAAATTCTGAAGCTAGAGTAACAGGATAGGTGAAATAATTTGATGAATAAAGTATAAAGGATCAAGGCAAGGAACCATCAGATGGAAATCTATCAACAATAACCAAGGACATTTTTGTAGTACAATAGTTTTATCATCCCAACGACTCACAACATGGATGTCGACCAGTACATTGCAGATACATGTTGATACTGACTGATGATATGGCCACCAAAATACAACATGGATCCATATCTACATGACTGAACACAATCATGGATACTAAAATACAAGAGTAGATCCATGATGAGATAATAACACAGCCATGACCAATACAAGAGTGGATATGTGTGACAGTACATCAATGAGTTATCAACCATAACATATGTGTGGGAAACTGTAAGGTCCCGATTTTGACCCCATTGCATTAAAATGTACATGATGTAATATTGTTATTAAATCGTGGTGAGGAGCTCAAGGCCAAGGCCTTGGCATTGATTTATTGATGCATATGGTTTACGTGCTAGCTAGGCACATTGGAATTTCAAATATCATGTAAATATGCATTTTAATAAAATACCCACAACTAGCTATGCAATGCAACAAGAGATGGGGGCATGATTTCACAACGAATTGGGAGGGAAATATTCAAACCCTTGAACCAATCAAGTCAAGCAAAGTTTCAATGAGAGAACCCATAAAACCCTCAACTACCCATGTTGACTTTTGTACCCAATCATTCATTTCTCCCAAGAGTTGGTTGAGGTAGTTAATGCCTTGGGGAATGGGAGGTGTGGCTGTCCAAATTCAAGTATGGGCAAGCCACCCTGCATGGAAAAACATGTTTTGCTCTTTGGGCAAGAAAAGAGCCATGAATTGCTCCCCAAGTCATTACCCATCAACCAGTTTTCTCTCCCTCATGAGTTTGGAGCTACCTAGGCATTTTCCATCCATGTTCTTCTGGTTTTTCTTTATTTCTGAGCTAGGAGAAGGGTGTTTTTGTGTTATATACCAGTGGGGAAGAAGGGGAATCGAATTCGGGTTCCATTGAGACCTTTTTGACTGCTGAATGCTTATATATCTGTGGGAGAAATCATTTTCTTCCCTGTGGTCAAATTTCCCTCTCCCAATCCATTGTTGGGGTGCCCACGATCTGGGGAAAGACCCATGGCCATCTTGTTTGTAAATCCCATTGTTAAACCTGTGTATCCATGCCCAATGATTGTGCTTTCTTTGTCAGAAAAGAGTATGTTGGGGTGTGGGTTATGGGTAACTATTGCTTTGGATGTGCATGAGCTTGAATGCCCCATTTTCCTTGTAAGAATCATGCCCAACTCAGGGGTGGAAGTTGGGTTGAGAGAATTGATGAACACAATTGGCCTATGGTTGGGTGGAACATTGCCATGACATAGCTAGTTTCTTGTGACAATTGTGAAATGAAGATAAGTATCTGATGTGTATTTACTTTTGCAATTTTTAATTTGAGGATTATTTTGATATGCTAGATGAGCATGAATTGTGTGTGGATGATGCTTTATTTTCGTTGTGCATGCTTGCTTGATTTGCATCTGTACACTTTTATTTTTAATTGTATGAATCTAATGAATGGGTTGAGTTTATGTAAAAGACCAGATATTGGTATCATGTTCCCTTCCTTGCATTGGGTCCACAGGAGGGGATTTGACATAACCTACAAAAAAATATCCATCGCAACCTAGGTGTAATAATAAGAAATCAGAACAACCCATGGTATTCTACCCATTCCCGAAATGATCTGAATCTAACCATGTGATTACAATGTGTTGAAGTCGAACATGGTAGAAACCACTTGATTATCGGTCAATGATGTGAACCATTAACAAGTGCGAGGGAAATCCCCAATGATGACAATGGTCACCAAGGAATCACTAGTACATCCTAACGAATGTGAATAAATGAGTTGGATTCGAACATCCGTGGAATCATTCGATCGAAGCTCAATGTTGTAAACATTATGTCGAAATCGAGGAAACCTACCATTGATGCATGCAGGATCCAAGGTACCGACTAGTTTATAAGTCTAATTTCTAGATGGTGAGATGATGTCGACGGGAATAGAATCATCGAAGGAGATGTGATATTTTTGAAGTAGGATCACTCAGCGGTAGCAGACCTAACTAGAATTCACTCATGTAGTGCAGAAAGAAGAAGAAGAAATTTTGAACCAATAATCACTCATTACACATAAAATGGAGAAAAAATGTTGTATCATACATCAGCTGTAAGCTAGCATTCTGTAAAATGAATAATAACTGAATACAATCAAAATAATTCGAATTCCACTAAGGTTATTTGAATCATCCTCAATGGTTGGCTTGGATAGTATTGGGGAAATCACCCAAACAAGTGGCAGTGGTCACAGAAGTCAAATAGTTAGTCGAATGAGTCTAACATAGTCTAACCGAGTGAATGGGCACTGATGTAGGGAAGGATACTCCAATGTGGGAGCATGAGGAACTGTCAGTAATCAGTAGAGCTCAAACTCGTCTCAGTAGGTTCCTATTTAAGTGCTTCAGTCAGTTAACTGATCAAGCATCCCCTGAATCAAGGAACTGAGTCATGAACCAACTAACTAACTGAAATAACTCCTAAATAGGTGCAATAAGTCGCAATTGTTCTCCAATGATGAAAACAAGGGCGCATTAGTGGCTAGGAGGGCTAAAACTAAGCAAAAACAAGCTGCTGGAAGATACAAAATAAGTACTAGGTGTTGGGATACCACCAAACTGATGATTGGATGCATGCAATTGCATGCAGATGACTGGATGCATGTAGAATTGCATGCAGGAATGAAACAAACAAAAATGATGGCGAGAATATTCCAACACCCCCCTGCAAGCTAAACATGAGGAACAATTGAAATGGTAGGGCCTTGGTAACTAATACCAAAGGTCACCCCGTATAACAATCTAAATAAATAAAGTGAGGAATGAGGGAAAACCTAGTGGGAAGAAAGCCCCCCCTCAAGATATACTATGATAGGATGATCAATCATGTACATCACTCACCCCAAATGGTAAGTGGACTTCTCCACTGAAGAAGGATCCGTTGGTAGTAAATGGATCAGTAAGGTGAGAAGGATGAAACCTTACATTCTGAAAATCAGATCTGGTCCTCCTCGAATCATGTGGATCTCCCACAAGATCTCCAATAGATCTAAGAGTAGTAGCTTCCCATCTAGGAAGAGGAGGATCATAATGTGCAAGATCTGGATCTTGGTCTTCCATTCGCTCATCTTCATTGATAGGTGATAGATCTTCAATTTCTTATGGATCTGGATCTAGGATTCACTCTTCATCATCTTCACTCTTATACTCTGAATCTGAACTATCATGTGATGAATATTCACTCTCTTGGAGCTCATCAAGTTGTGGAGGTGTGGTAGGAAATCTCTCTTTTTCAACTGGATGAGCATCATGAAGAGGCCATTCCTCAATTTGTACACTCCTATCAAGGAATGTGTTCATAGTAGAAGGATCAAGAAGCTTGTAGGCCTTTGCATTCAATGCATAACCCACCATAATACACTCTCCCCTTTGTGGATCTAGGGCTCTCCTTTTCTCATCTGGAATCCTTTCCCATGATCTGGATCCAAACACTCTAAGATGAGACACATCAAGTTTGTATCCCATCCATGCTTCGAAAGGAGTCATGTCTTTGAGTCCTTTGTGAGGAACTCTGTTCTGAAGATAAGAGGCATAGTTAATGGCTTCTTCCAAAAGACTAGGGTGCAACCCTTTCGACTTTAGAATGTAGGTGGCCATTTCTTTCAATGTTCTGTCCATCCTTTCAGCAACACCATTATGTTGTGGTGTATAGGCAAAAATATGTTGCATCTCAATTCCCTCTTGAGCACAAAAGGTTTGAAAGTCACCCTTGATGTACTCACCTCCATTATCAGTGCGAATGGCCTTGATCTTTCTATCTGAAAACGTTTCTGTAGAATACTTGAAAAAATTAAAGAATCCAAATACTTCTAACTTCAATATAAGAAAGTATACCCATGCAAATCTAGAATAATCATAAATAAAAGTGCTAATATACATTGCTTTGTTCAAATATAGATCTGGAAATGGCCCCGCAACATCACTATGAATCAGATCTAGAGCATGAGAGGCTCTCCTTGCCTTTCCCTTCTCAAATTTCTTCTCAGGATGCTTTCCAATCAAACAACCATGATAGTTTCCCTTAGCAAACTTGATCTTGGGCAACCCTTCAACCACCTCTTTAGTATGATGTCTTGCAAGTATTGATAGTTAAGATGCCAAAATATTTCATGCGATAATCTACTCTCTTCATTGGCATGGGTGTGAAGAGAAGATTTCTTTGAGAGAGGTAAGAAGTAGGAGAACTCATATAGTTTTGACTTATGATTTGAAACACCTTTTGCAATGGTAGAACCTGATACCATGTCTTGGATTTGGACCTCATTTGGAGAGAAGATCACCCTCTTGGGCTCTCCAATATGGGTCATCTGATATACTGAAAGTATATTAGCACTGAGAGTGGGGACATAGAGTACATTCGATAAGTATCCATGATCTAGTTTGATTCTTCGAATCCCCTCAGAGGAAACCTTAGAATCATTCCCCAACATAATGGATGGTCCAACAGTAGCTTTGAATCTAGTGAAGTGATTCTTGGAGGAAGACATATGCCTAGCTATTCTAGAATATATGATGAAGGAGGATTGATTTGATGCACCTGCCATGAGGGCATGACATCTCTCTTTGTTCTCAAATCCAGATGGTTCACTCTCTTTCTTTCTAGCACATGCGAGTACTGGAAGATTTTTTTTTTCAAGAAGTGAAGCCATGAGATCTATGGTCTTCTTCATACATGACCTCTGAGGGTGATATCCTCAATTATAGTATGTGCACTTGGATTTTCCCTTCTAAGTGTGCTTTTCCTTCTTAGGATTCGAGGCTCCAATCTGACTGTATGGGAGGCTCCTTCTGCTTTGTATCATTCAAATTTCTATCTGAATTTTTTTGTTTCCCTTTTCCATTCACTCTTTTCATCTTAGTGGCTGCAAGAGCTGAATCCAACTTAGTTTTTATCACTCCCATGTGTACTAGCTTCTCCGCCTCAAGAGTTAGAGATTGGATGAAGTCTTCAAGCGAAGGGAATTTCCATTTTGGAATGGACAATCTTGCTAACTGGAAGGTCGAAACAAACACTGAATAATCATGGCCTAACTTCAACAGGATGGAAAGGATGAGTTGTTTTTCTTCCTTCTCAATCCCATACCTCTTCAATTGTGAAATCAAGTTCTTCAATTTGTTGAGAAACTCAATGATAGTTTCGAAACTGCCTGGGCTCATGGAGATGAGCTCATTTTCTAGTTTATGCTCCTTCAAATCATATTTCTTGCCAAGGAGGGATTCAAGCTTGTCCCAATCCTCCTCTAGAGTCTTCAAATGAATAACATGAAAGTGCAAATCTTCGGAAATGCTAAGTAGCAACAATCCTACTGCTTCATCAAGCTTGTCTAAGTACTTGGATTTCTCTATTGCACCAATAGGATCAACTATTGAGCCATTCACCACTTTGTAAATACTCTTCGACTTCAAGAAGATGTCCATTTTATCATTCCATTCGAATTAGTTGAATGAGTTCAAATTGAGATCCATGATATTGAAGAATTCGAAGCTGAGAGAGGGAGATTCCTGCAAAACAAATGAGACTTATGAAAAGAAGCTTTGTTGCAATTTGAATTGAACACTACGTTAGGACACTGAGAACGTGTGACTAAGTCATTCATACCTAGATAGACCTCACTGGATTGATCCAATGAATTCAAGCCAATAGCACCAGGATTTGCTGTGGAAACTTATAGGCTTCTGGTGCTCAATGAAAGACAATTGCTCAAGGAATTGCTGCAATTGTTGCTGCTACAATTCTAAGAGATGTTGTCAACTATGATACCATGTGATATTTCGGAATTAGGATCACTCAGTAGTAGCAAACCTCACTATAATTCACTCATTTAGTGCATAAAGAAGAAGAAGAAATGCTGAATCAATAATCGCTCATTACATTGAAAATTGAGAAAAACTGTTGTATCATACATCAGTTGTAAGATGACACTCTGTAAAATGAATAATAACTTAACACAATCAAAAGAATTCGAATGCCACTAAGGTCATTTGAATCATCATCAATGGTTGGCTTGGATAGCTTTGGAGACATCACCCAAACCATTGGCAGTGGTCACAGAAGTCAAATCATTAGTCAAATGAGTATACTTGAGTCTAACTGAGTGCATGGACACTGATGTAGTGAAGGAGACTCCAATGTGGGATTCAGTGTTAGTATGTTCCTATAAAAGTGCTTCAGTCAGTTAACTTATCAATCATCCCCTGAATCAAGGAACATAGACATCAACCAACTAACCAACTAAAGTAACTCCTAAATAGGTGGAATAAGGTACACTTTTTCACCAGTGATGAAAACAAGGGTGCATTAGTGGCTAGGAGGGATAAAACTGAGGAGAAAAAAGCTCCTAGGGGCTGCAAAATAAGGACTAGGTGCTAGGAGACCACAAAACTGATGACTGGATGCATCCAATTGTATGTAGATGCATGTAGATGACTCGATGCATGCAGGTATGCAAAATAAGAAAATGATGGTGAGAATATTCCTACAGGAGGGCCATGATGTATACCACATCACAAAGTACTCTTATGCTAGTGAAATTTCTCTAAGTTGTTAAAATTATTATTAGTCGAGGGCGACTCATCCCTAGACTATAGAATTATCTCAAAAGGAGAATCTAAAGCAGGAAGTGGCGTAGGTGGGTTAGCAGATTTGTATGCCATAATAACCAGATGGCGCAGCTGGAGTTCAGAGTTTCACTAGATCGGCTCTAGACGATCGTAGCTAGGACCCTCGAGCATTTCACCATTGCTATGGCCCGTTTCATCCCTGACAAAAAACTACCTCGGACACGTGTCAGCTTCTTAGGTTCTCAGGGGCATTAAGGCAGTTTCCACAAACCTCTTTATGGGGGCCCTGAAACCATTAAAAATACTATGCTAGTTTTATGAACCACAAGGGGCCAAGCAAGGAGGCCGTACCTAGAGTGGGGCCCATTCTTAAAAGTTGCATACTCTTGGCACAGATCTCGAAGGGGCCTAGCTAAGGATCGAAGGTCATCAAAGCATCAGGATGGTGAAGTTGCACAATGTTTATCATGGTTGATTCCCCCCTGAAAAAAGACCACTATATCCACGTGGCGATCCCAGTATCATTCAGGGGGATTTGAGTGGGTTCCCCAAACCACCTTCTGAGGGTACTGAAAGCCACTAGTTGTTTCTGGTATATAGCCACTCGATGGCTTGTTCCCACGTGTTTCAAGGAGATTCATTTCCCGTCTTGTCAGCTCCCGTCATCACTTTAAAGAAGCGTCTCCCAGTACTTATTATTGTCGCCATCACCATATAGATTATAGTCCACTCCCAACACGTAAAACCCAGGAAACAACTATGTAATCATTGCCCAGGTACAGTGCGTACTTCAAGGAGATTCCTTTCCCGTCTTGTCATCTCCCATCATCACTTTAAAGAAGCGTCTCCCAGTACTTATTATTGTCGCCATCACCATATAGATTATAGTCCACTCCCAACACGTAAAACCCAGGAAACAACTATGTAATCATTGCCCAGGTACAGTGTGTACTTTGAGAATCAAGCGATCCAGGTTATAAATACTCTCGCTATTGCATAAGATTGAGTCATGAAGCTCCTGAGTGCCACTGGTCTAGAGCATAGAGCTTGAGATGCAAAGGTTGATCACGACCGATTAGTTTAAACTGAAAGATAGGTGCTCTCCATGGCCCATTTTATCTCTAGTGGTGGCTCGTAAGGAGCACTAAGAACTCGGACGACTAGCATCCATGAACACTCGACAGACACGCATTCACCGACAATCAGACGGGAGAAGACTAAGGTCTCACCCGAGATGTCTAAGGAGAGTTTAGCTATCACATTGGTTAAAAAGGAGATGGACCTTCTAGATGCAAAAGCATGGAAGGAGGTAGTGCCTGAGCAGTTTGAACGAGGTGATGACAGAATCAGGTCCTGTTCCACAGCTCGGCAGTAGAGGTGAACTTTTTCCCCGTTGAAAACAAGGTCCGAGAGCAAAGGGCTTGGATGGGATAGAAGGGATAGATGATAGATGTCTGCAAAACAACATTTGTCAGAAGGGTGGTCGCATCTACGTCTTCACAAGGCCGTAGGTGGTCCAACGAGTGTTTAAAAGGCTCTTAATAGCTCTGAAAGAAGGAACATCATTAATACCTGTATGTCTTAAGGTGGTGAGAAATTTTTCCCAGCCAGACGTACTACTTTGCTATCAAAGTGGTCCTCGGTCACAGTCATAGGATAACCAGTAGTGTTGCATATGACTGTTATTGTAACAAACTCTGTTAGAGAGTATAAACAAAAAAACTTAAAGTTGTTGAGTTGTAACTGATTGTAACAATTTCTGTTGTAGAGGATATAAAGGCTATATATAGCCAAATAGGCAGTAGCCAAAGGGTCGTCTCTCTTTTGTAAGAAGTATTACTTCTAATATTTGATAGTTTGATCAATACAGAAAGATGAATATCATTGCCATATCTTGAAGCTGTTATGGATTCAAAGTTTTAATGTGTACAGTTAGTATCTTCTCTTGTTATTCATCTCTTCCATGTATGTATGATTCATAGATATGTTCTAGGTTTAATATGAGTGCATTTGCTTAAATTTATTTCTTCTAAGATGGCTAGTAATTGAATTACTCATGCTAATTGGTCTAGAGGTGATATCCTCGTATTACTCAGTGGCGGTTCTGTGTTCATTTTGTTAAGACTGTTGAATTCCTCTCGCGGGATCAATACGTCATTCTTTAAACATAGAATAAAGATTTACTCTCTGTAGTACCTTTATCTTATGCCATTTCATTTTCCATATGCTACTCAAAGTTTGATTTCTGGCACATTGAAATACTGCCCATATATTTCAATATTGGAAGTCTACTTTATTTTCTATCAGCTGTGATTTAATTCAGTAAAAAATTCAGAAGATATTATTGATGCCCAGGAAGAGTTCTAAAGACACCCTTAGAACGTCTATGGGACTAACATCTTTTTTGGCATCGTTGTTGGGGAGCACAATCAAGAAGATAAATCTTCCCTGGGCATAACAACAAAATTATACGCTCTCAGTTTCATAGTGGATGAAATTGAGTTGCCGGCTGTAATCCACTTGGCGACTCCACGGTAGCGAACCTGGCATGTTGATGAAGATATACCCGCAAAAACCCAAGCCATGAAGAGCTTGTGGACCTAGAAGATTAAGCTTCTTGGAGACATAGACATGGGAGATTCCAATCTACTTCACCAAGCTATTAGCAAATTTTTGCCTCCCCTTTGTTTGGCCCTCAATTCCCTCCGTTTGAATTCGTTGTCCAAACCCCCAAAAAAGAACTTTTTCCCCAGGATCCTTACACTCTTGATTTTCCTAGCTTTCAAAGAATCTTTGCTGTGAGCAAAGAGTGTGCAGCTCACACAAAGCCACCCAAGTCTTTTGTTACCTCACAGGCGGAGAATTTAAATGTCAGCCACCTCATGTCAGGAGGAGGAGGCGAAGGACCACCTCCACCACCACCCAGAACACCAAGATGGGTGGCAATCCGACACAGACCTATGCAATTGCCTATGCCCCTGAATGATATGCCTACCCATTACCTGAATTTGTTGCCAAAGTATGACAACAGCAAAGGAACGTCTGCTGAGGATCATGTGGACCGCTTCTAGGATTTCACGGACAATATCCTGATTGAATATGATGATGTATTTATGCGGATTTTTGCTCAGTCATTGGAAGGAGAAGCCAGAAAATGGTTCAGATCATTACCTAATGCCTCCATCAGTACTATGGAAATCCTTGAAACCACCTTCGTCAATAAATAGGGGGTTAAACGTGACAGCCTCTATTATCTAACGGAATTCTCTTCCTTGAAGAAAAACAGCTCAGAAAACGTGGTTGATTTTATAGTAAGATTTAACAAGCTGTACTTCATAATTCTTGAGGACATTCGTCCTACGGAAGTAGCAGCTCAAGTCACTTATGCGGCTTCTTTCCCCTCATATTTTTCCATAACATTAAGGGAAATAAGACCACTCTCACTCAGCGACATGTAGGATGATGCCATAGACGTTGAAGGAAATATGAGAGCGGGAAGCAAGATCAAAATGACCTGTGACGTTGAATCAAAGGAAAAAGGAAAAGAAAAAGAGGAAGGTGTTTCTTCGGAAATAAAAGATTCTCAGGATGTGAAAATTGATGAGATGACGTGCATTATCAAGAATATCTCAAATAAAGTCACTGGATTGGAATTAGAGGGTAGCAGTCCTAACAAACAGTCACTTGTCCGTCCTCCTAATCAATTCAGAAGACCTTTTAATCCTTAGATGACGTATAGGGAAAGGATAAATGATGAATAGCAATGAAGGCCTCCTGTTCGTGAAAGGGAAAATAATCTGGTTGGAATTATAGCAGAGGAATATTATGAAGATTTTGAAGAATAGTTAAATTGGATGGAAGAAGATTCCCACCTCATGCACCTCACTAGAGAATATTATGAGAGTTCACTCTTATATGAAGAAATCGACCCAAATCTCCTTGAATCCCAAGAAAATGACTAGTTCCTTGATGATCATCCATGTTTCCATAGCGCTTAAACAGATAAACCTCAAAGAAAGTATGACTTGAGACCAAGGTTAGAGGCGACAAATAAATAAGGCAGATCTACTCCTAAGAGGTCCCCAGGAAAGCCGACTCAAGTGAAGTCTCCTCAAGCATCCCCCCTATCCAAAGGAAAGAACCTCCCCAAAGACAAGGAAGTCAAGTCCATAATCCTAGATAGTCCAAGTCATCCAAGCATAAGCCCCCATAAGAGAATAGAACCAATCCCCAGAGAGGCGCCCACCTCTTTCACCCTGGAGCAGGAAATGAACAAATTAACGATAGTCGTTCCCTTAATTGAGTTAATAAGAAATATTGTGTACCAGATCCAGATTGATAAAATGCTACACAGAGCCGAAAGCATTGATCACCAAGACTCCATAAATCTGAATGATGAAGCCGTTGCTCTTCAATGTGGCCCACACATTGATAATAAAGAAGAACACACTGCCCCATTTTATGTTACCCTGAACATACATGACAATCTCCTTCATAATTGTATGTTGGATTTCGGAGCATCTCATAATCTAATGCCCAAATTTATCATGGAGCCGTTGGGACTGGAAATCACTAGGCCATATCATGACCTCTACAGTTTCGATTCAAGAAAGGTGAAATGCATAGGGATGATAAAAGACTTGGTGGTCACTCTTTCCCAGATACCAGCTAAAAGTGTAATGATGGATGTGGTGGTAGCAGATGTTCCAGCTAAATATGGCATGCTTCTGTCAAGGATCTAGGCTAAAAAGCTGGGAGGCACCATGTAGATGGACATGAAATACACTACAATACCCGTTTTTGCTAGAGAAACCAGGAGGTTATACAGAGAAGCCATGTTTTCCTATGTTATAAGCGACCAAGACATTCCTTTGAATTACCCTATATATGTCGTTGATGAGGATATGGGCTGTTATAGGTTATCATCGGGAGATCCGTCTGAAGAAGAAATTGCACATATTCAGGCGATAGAATGAGTCATTGAAGATAACAGGAACCAGAGCTGGAAGCTCTTTTTCGATGGGGGATTTACCAAAGAAGAATCTGGAGTAGGTGAGGTATTGTAATCACCATTGGTAGATGAAATCAGTCTGTCTTACAAGCTAGAGTTCGACACCACCAATAATGTTGCTGAATATGAAGCACTCATCCTCGGCCTCCTAGCAGCAAGAGACTTAAAAATCACCAAGCTGGCGGTCTTCGGAGACTTTGAACTAGTTGTAAATCGGATTAGAGGTATTTATCAGACTAAACATCCAAGACTCAGAGCATACAACAATCTTGCATGGGACCTCATTGAGAATTTCTTTGACACCTTCAATATTACTTTCGTACCCCAGGAAGAAAATCAACAAGTTGATGCATTGGCCATGATGGCAAGTTCCTTCAATCCTCCCAAGAAGCTGAAACTAAATTATGAGGTGGAAATGAGGTACTATCCCTCCATCCCTGATAATGTCAAAATTTGGAAAGGTTTCTAGGATGGCCAATAAATTAAATGCTTCTTGCAACTTGTCGAAGAATTCTCAAACATTGACATAGATGGTGATCCCGAGGAGGTAGAAGGAGATAATTCACAGATAGAGGATACATAAAGCTCTGGATTGATGCAGCGGATTGCTGACCACAAGGTTCTGCAGTTAAAGAACAACTTCATTCCGAAAGGACTCGTTCCACTAGAGCAGTAGTTTGAAGAGTAATGAACAGGAATAAATCCACAACCTGGATTAAAAGGCACTAGTCTACTATTCTCAACGTCTTCTAGGAGGAAGAGGCTATCCCTGCTAGATCCAATGTTATTATTATTATCAGTTGAGGGTGACTCGTCACCAGAATATAGAATTATCTCATAAGGAGAATCTAAAGCAGGATGTGGCGCGGGTGGGTTAGCATATTTGTATGCCATAGTAACCAGATGGCGCAGCTAGAGTTCATATTTTCAGTAGACCGGATCTAGACAAGCGCATCCAAGACGCTTGAGCATTTCATGATTGCTCTGGCCTGGTTCTCCCCTAACAAAAAAACACCTCGGATGCATGTCAGCTTCTTAGGTTCTTAGGGGACTTAAGGAAGTTTCCCCAGATCGCTTTATGGGGGCCCTGAAACCATTAAAAATACTATTGCGATTTTATGAACCACAAGGCGCCAAGCAAGGAGGCTGTACCTAGAGTGGGGCCCATTCCTAAAAGTTGCATCCTCTTGGAACAAATCTCGAAGGGACCTATTTGAGGATTGACAGTCATCAAAGCGTCAAGATGGTGAAATTGCACGATGTTTATCACGCCTGGTTTCCCCTTGAGAAAAGACCACTATATCCACGTGGCGATCCCAGGATTGTTTAGGGGGCTTTGAACAGGTTCCCTAAACCACCTTCTGAGGGTCGTGAAAGCCACTAGTGGTTTCTGGTACACAGCCACTTGATGGCTTATTCCCATGTGTTTCAAGGAGATTCCTTTCCCATCTTGTCAGCTCTTGCCGTCACTTTGAAGAAGCATCTTCCAGTACTTATTGCTATCACCGTCACCGTATAGATTATAGTCCACTGCCAGCACATAAAGCATGTGAAACAGTTGTGTAATCATTGTCGAGGTACACCGCGTCCTTCAAGAATCAATTGAGCCAGGTTATAAATATTCCTGTTATTGCATATGATTGAGTCATGAAGCTCCTGAGTGCCACTGGTCCAGAGCATAGAGCTTCAGATGCACAGACTAGTCATGGTCGATTAGTTTAAATTGAGAGATAGGTGCTCTCCATGGCCCATTTAATCTCTAGTGGTGGCTCGCAAGGAGCACTGAGGACTCGAACAATTAGCGTCCATGAACAGTCGACAGACGCACATTCACAGACAATCAGGTGGGAGAATCCTGAGGTCTCACCCGATATGTCTAAGGAGAGTTCAGCTATCACAATGGTTAAAAAGGAGATGGACCTTCTAGATGCAGAAGCACGGAAGGAGGGGATACAGCGGTCCCAGCAAAGGATTATCAAATGATGAAGCAGTAGTGCCTGAGTAGTTTGAACGAGGTGATGATAGAATCAGGTCATGTTCCACAGCTCGGCAATAGAGGTGAACTTTTTCCTCGTCGAAAACAAGGTACAAGAGCAAAGGGGTTGGATGGGGTAGAAGGGATAGATGATAGAGGTCTGCAAAACAGCATTCGTCAGCAGGGTGTTCGCATCTACATATTCATGAGGCCGTAGGTTGTCCAACGAGTGTTTAAAAGGCTCTTAATAGCTCTGAAAGAGGGGACATCGTTAATACCTGTATGTCTTAAGGTGGTGAGAAATGTTGTCCATCCAAACATACTACTTTTCTATCAAAGTGGTCCTGGGTCATAGTCATAGGATAACCAGTAGTGTTTCATACGACTGTTATTGTAACAAACTCTGTTAGAGAGTAGAAACAGAAAAACTTAAAGTTGTTGAGTTGTAACTGATTGTAAAAATTTCTGTTGTAGAGGATATAAAGGCTATATATAACCAAATAGGCAGTAGACAAAGGGTCGACTCTCTTTTGTAAGAAGTATTACTTCTAATATTTGACAGTTTGATCAATACAGAAAGAAGGATATCATTGCCATATCTTGAAGCTGTTATGGATTCAAAGTTTTAATGTGTACAGTTAGTATCTTCTCTTGTTATTCATCTCTTCCATGTATGTATGATTCATAGATCTGTAAGGTTTAATATGAGTGCATTTGCTTAAATTTATTTCTTATAAGATAGCTAGTAATTGAAGTATTCATGCTAATTGGTCTGGAGGTGATATCCTTGTATTACTCAGTGGCGCTTCTATGTTCATTTTGTTAAGACTGCTGAATTCCTCTCCCGGGCTCAATATGTATTCCTTAAACATAGAATAAAGATTTACTCTCTACAATACCTTTATCTTATGCCATTTCATTTTTCATTTGCTACTCAAAGTTTTATTTCTGGCACATTGAAATACTGTCCATATATTTCAAGATTGGAATTCTACATTATTTTCTATCAGCTGTGATTTGATTCAGTAAAAAATTCAGAAAATATTAGTGATGCCGAGGCATAATTCTAAAGACAACCTTAGAACGTCTCTGGTACTAACATAGGTGATCCTCTTCATCCTTTAGGAGGCTAAGCATTCATTCTTGGAGGATAGGATTTTAGGATGGAGGTTATGAAGTCAAGGATTTGGTCGTAACATCTCTCCTTTTGTATTACTATCATTACATTTAATACAATTTATTTCCATAAATGATATTTAGGATTTTCCTGTTTGACTATTGATCTAGATCAATTCATATCCATGTGCTTTTACCACTTGTTTGTTTCCACTTGCTTTGTATGGGTTTACCTCAATATTCGGCTGCAAGCAAGAAGGAGCAAGTGGAAACAAACGAACAATATGAAATCATATAATTATGAATCTAACTAGATCAACGGTCAAAGAAGCCAATCCTAAACATTATTATAAAACATATCAAGTTTATGGAAAGATGTTTATATTAAATGTAATTTGTAGAAAATACAAAGTAGAGAGTTACAACCAATTCTTTGATGTCATGACTCCAACTCAAATGATATTGGCTCAAATATCAAATCCTCCTAGCCTTTTATGGATGAAGAAGATAGTCCTGACTAAATTCCACTAGCCTGTGGGTGATTTATCCTTACTCCCTTGACAATGGAGAGGGGGTTCATATATATAGAGCTAAATGGATATGAGAGGGTGAGGATTTAGGGGAGAAGCTTTGGGGATCATCCCACTAGGTAAGGCGATCAAGTGCCACCTTTCCAAGCATCTAGGGAAAATCCTCCATGATATCCAAGCTTCGAGAAGTCGCTCGAAGATTCCTTTTACTCAATTTAACCAATTGTGATGCACCTTGCACAAGGGAAACATGCGTCAAAGGGAGATCAACGCACCTTATACAAGGGCACACTACGTCATCGAAGCACTCTGCTAAGGTGCAGAGTACGTCACTTTGAACCTAACACACCTTGCTAAAGGGTAGGGCGCATCAGAGTGGCAACAAAAGGTTAAATGGAAATACAACAACTTCTCTTTCAATGTTATAGCTCAGGTGCTTTAGGGATTAGGGCATATAGATGATACATAACTCATGGTGACAAGATTTTGGTGTAACAACTAGATTGTACTTAGTAACTTGCAGGAGTCGATCATTATTGGTGGGTCTCCTCACATCTCTTAACATATACATCAATGATCAATAATCATATGGTGTTTTATTATGCTCGACATCGACTCATATATTTGCATGATATAAAATCGTACTATCATCGGTTTGTACTAAAGACCTTAGGAGAAAACAGTTGTATCACTCATCGATGGACTACTCGAGTTGTGCAAGATTAAACTACAAAGTCAAAGTACCATGAAGATATCACACTCATAAAAGTGCACATTTGTATTTATGAAAAAATACTTCTGACATCGATCCACTATGTATTGTTCATGTCCATGCTTGTTTACTATTGAGCTTGGGTGGAAGATATTGTATATTTGGGAAATTGCCTTGTTTAACTTGCATGTGCTTTTACAACTCCCACACCCATGATCCTACTCCTTTTCTGTCCCTCCTAGATCACTAAAGAGTATAAGAATTGAAGAGATAATGTATTTTGACCCTCATCATCGCTTCAGACCTCACACATTACGGGACATATTTTAACAATAAAAATTAACACCCTTAACAAGTGAGTGTCAAAATCACATTTTACCATTCACCTATGTGAAATTCAAATTCATAGCAGATCTAAGAGCTGAGTATACCTTACTGAGAAAGGATGAACATAAAATTTGAATAAGAGTGAAACTTGCCGTAAAAAAGAGCAGAGAAATAATTATGCAGCATAACTCAGATAGGAGCAGAATAATGTCACGTGATCCAATAATCATTGTATTGAACATTGAACAATGATGTTACAATGGAGAGAATTCGAATCACATAGGAGAATTCGAACCTCAGTTGGTCTAGAATAGGAATTGTCACCACTAGAGTGCTTAGAAAGACTCAAACTCAACCAAGTTGAACCTAAACTCATTTAACTGAAGAAAAAAATCAGAGTAGGGATTTTTTCATGCATAACATTTAGAAATGGGTGCATGAGGCCACAGTCAATGGCATCTGGAGCTCTAAACCACCACATGAGTCAACTAACTCAAGTGGATTGCACTAGAACATGCAGTAGGTTCCTATAAAATAAGGAACTAACTGAAGTGGTCCTAAAATGATGCATGCATGGCTCAAAAGGTGGTATATGGATCCTAGATGACATCTGCACACCACTAAGGGGAAAATGACATCATCAAGTTCTAGGAAAAATAAATAATGTTAGGTAGGACAAGGATGGAGTACAAAAATATCCTAACATCCCCCCTTAATCCATACTTTTGCATCTTGGTCCCTGGTTACTAAGACCAAAGGTCACCCATACAATCAAAATAAATACTAAAAAGTAAAGAACTATCCATGAACCTAGGAAATGGGGAAAAAACTCATGGGAAAAATACCCCCTCTAAAAAAGAAGAACAATAGGGAAATCAAAGAACCTTCATACTAAGCATAGAAAATAAAATTTTCCTTAGTGAAAGCCTTTGCAAAAATATTGGCAAGCTGCTCCTATGAGGACAACAATGTAGGTGCTAGATCTGGATATGCATCTGAATATGGATCTGGATCTGCTCCTCTGATGTACCTCCCATTTTTTATAAGTTCTATTTGCCAAAATAATTCTTTAAGGAACCCTTCTTGCTAATGGATCGAATGACTCATTGTGGTCCAAATCATGAACCTTTGAGTACCTTTTTTCAGACAACCAAGATTTGTACTTGGCTGTAGAACCCCCGAGGCAATTCTCTTCAAGAGATTGTGGATCAAACTCTAGCATCATGTAGCACCTCTCTGAGAGAAGTGGATCTCCATGACATAGGGCAAGTTTTGCATGATATTGAGATCTGGTGGTTCTATGGTCAGATGGATCCCCAAATATGTTCCCAGCAGCTACAAGGACTTTGTGAGCCCATTATGGCCTTGGCCATGGATTGGGAACATTTGTTGGATTTGGATATGAATCTCCTTGAACTTTATCCTCAACATCAAGATATTGATCCTCATCTTCATTAAAAAGACATCACACTATAATTCATCAGATGCCAAGGGGGTAGGCAGAGAGTATGAAAAAAAATGGGAGAATTCATATTCCTTAGAGGCATGGTTTACAAACCCTTTTTATATAATCTTTTTAGTACAGACATCTGCAATCTCAACTGTGTTAGGACCAAAGACCACTTTCTTCGGTGAACCTGTGTGAGTCATCTGATATACACACAACAAATTTGCTGACAAGGAATTCACAAATATAACATTTTTGAGCTTCCCATGCTCCATATGTACTATGCCCTTCCCTTCAGCAGAGATCTGAGAGTTGTCTCCCATGTGAATAATCACACAATATTTGATATCTAAAGAAGAAAACATTTGAGAAAATTTGGGTTCTAACATGGGCCTTATAAGAAAACGAGCCAACCATAATTTCTTGATGAGTTTGAATTAAAGAACCAATATAATTTCAATAAATGAATCATCCATAATGGTTGACTTGAGATATTTGTCATAAAAAAACTTAATTTTTGTTCATATTTTCAACATATCTCCCTGTGTTTTTACTCAAATTTCGAGCGGGAGCACTCGTTGGATGCGGAATTTAATTTTGCATCCAACGAGTGCCGTCGCTCGAAATTTGAGTAAAAAAGAGGGAGATATGTTGAAAATATGAACAAAAAAATAGTTTTTTTCTTTCTTCCTACATAATTAATAAATATTATTTTATTATTTTAACTATTATTTATTATTTTCCCTAGGAGGCCCATTTTAGACCTCAAATTTATGCTAATTATGATTCTCTGGAGGAAACCATGTGGTTGGAGGCTCTTGAATCTATGAGGAGGGCTTGTGATTTTGAAAATCAAGCCTTTAGCGCATGGCATCTCTCATGACCTTCAGACTCATTTCCAAAATTAGTCTCTCTTGCACCTTTTGGTAGGGCAATGTTGTGTTTTTCAAGAAGCTTGGTCATCTGATCTATCCTCTTCTGCATGCAAGATCTCTCTGGGTGGTTTCATTTCTTGCAATAAGAACACTTGGATTTCTCAAATCCATTTTGTTTGTCCTTATTGGAGCTGGAGGCTCCTTCCGATGGACTTGAATTGGAATTCTGCTTGGGTTCATATTTATTCTACTCCTCTCCCTTGTGTTTCCCCTTTCCATTCACCTTTTTGCTTCTACACCCAAAACAGCTTGATCTTTGGAGGCCTTCAAGGTGCCCATCTAGATCAACTTATCTTGTTCTTGGATGAGAGATTCAGTGAAAACAACCAAGGAAGGCATCTTCCAATCGGGGATTGACATTTTCCCTGAATGGAAGGTAGAGACAAAGATGGAGAAGTCAGGACGTAGCTTGATCAGAATGGATAACACCAACTTCCCATCCTTCTTCTCAATGCAATGACATTGCATAACCAGAGATTTGAATTTTGAAAAGAATTGTTGAATGGTATCGAAACTGCTCGGTTGAAGAGCAATCAACTCATTTTCCAGAATGTGGCCTCTTAGCTCATCTTGTTTGTCGAAGAGGCATTTTAAATTCAACCATAATTATCTTGGAGTCTTGAGTCCATCGAGGTGGAAGAGTAGATCTCTTGAAATATTAATACACATGAAACCGAATGCTTCATCCAATTTATTCAGATACTTGGATTTCTCAGCACTATATAGAGAATGAAATGAAGGTATAAATATAAATGGAAGAATAGACATAGATATTGATATTGCACACATAACATTTAGACTCTAAAACCCAAATCCTATTAATGAATGAAAAGGAAAAAGATATTAAACTAAAAAAAAATACAAATTAACTAGAATGGTGATAGCTTATCTCTAAAGAGACATGTCTTAGCTATAGTCACATGCAACAAAACATTAAAAAAGGTCAAAAGTGTCTTTTAAAATAAAGTATGATGCCCCATAATGAGAAAACCTCAAGATACAAAACCCTAACCCATGTGGCAAAAGGAATGCCCTCCATTAAGAGGCTAATTGATATGTCAACCTTTTTGGACACAACTTTTGCATAGAACTCCAATCAAGGTGTTTCTTTCTTGGACCATTATAAAGATTAATTCATGCTCTAAGAATTTGGTTCAATTAAAAGTTACATGGCTTACATAAAATGCCAAAACATATAAGAAATGATTGAAAAGAGAGGAGGAATTTGGAACCTAAAAAAATTAAAGTAAAAATTTGAAGGTTTGGAACAATTCCAAATCAAAGATGGATAAGACATGCCACCACCAATATCCACGTAAATCAACAACCCTCTTTCTCGAAACATCAAAGAGAGATACACAAAAAAATTTAGAAATGAAAGAGAGATACACATAATTTTTTTTTTAGAAATGAAGATGTCCTTTGATATATTCCAAATGCAATTCTATTATGCTTGAACCAATTCTCTTTCTCAAAAGATTAGAGAGAGACGCAGATTTCTAATGATCTTATAAAACCTAGCATCTACTTCATCCTTAAACTCCATTGTTAAAGAAAAACTATTCAGGGATGGAATGAATGCCTATCTATGAAATACCTAAAAGACTGTTCTATATCATGAAATGAACACATTGATCTCACTTTGCAGCATGTGAGTTCATTTATCTTAGTATGTCATATTTATGCATTATTTTAATGTTTTCTTAAGTGAAGGGTTTATCTATTAGAATATTAAAATATTTTTTTTAGGAATTATTTCAGAAGTTTTTAATAAAATTGATTTTGAAAAGTTCAAATTGAATCACTTCTTTCTTCTTTTATAGATGGCAAATAATATGCATCATGCAATTACGAGATGTATTGATAGTTGGATTTGAAAAACTAAAAATCCAATGGTGTCTATCCAATCTATACAACATTAATTACTTTATATCATGGGTATATTATTTACCTACATAAATAACTTTTCAACATAACCTTGCTTACAAAATACTTTTGGATTTTCACTTTGTTAAAGTTTGGGAGTCCATGCTTTTAAATTTTCAGTATGTTGAATTTACACTCCATCCATCTCTAGAGAATCAAAGAGAAGATCCCAAACTTTAACACAGTGAAAATCCAAAAGCATGAACACAAATTAAAGCATCCATACTAAAAAACAGTCTTCCCACTGTTAAAGCATCCATACTCAAAAACAGTAATTATAACTTTACAAAGACTGTAGACCCACCTTGTTTATCTTCTCTTTTCAAAGCATCCATGGTAAATTCCGGTGAATACCTACTATTAAAATGGCCTTCAAAATGTTTGTTGGATCATAGCCTCATAGGCCTATAATGCCAAGGATACCCGTCATATAAAGTAGTTCGTTAGCGTAACTTAGCTTATATATCTGAATCTTTGTGTGCTTCTCATAGTTGGCAATGGTGGGCCACATGTGGAAGAATGAATTGTTGGAAAAGATGATGATCATGTCTATCTCTCAGCATGTGTTTACAACGAGGTATTCACGCCGTAGATGTTGGCAATGTTAGAGAAATAAAATCTGCTATATGTGTTGAAACCTATATACCAATGCCCAGGTCTCTAGATCTATTTTGATTGGAACGGGATACATAAGATAACTATATTTGATGACATAATTTTTTCTTTGTGTATGATCTGATGTTCTCTATATTTGATAACTGTATCTCCCATCAATCTATGAAGATTCCTTCACCTTATATACTGGGGGGAATTTTCTGAAGTCTGTTGCGCTAGCGATCAAGTGTTTTGTGTAATGAAAATGACGAACATAAATAAGTAATATTTTGTAATACTCCCAATTCGACTTTTAGGATATATTAGCCTTTAACGTAAATAATATGTACATGTGATGTATGTTTTCCTAGCGTGGAGCTCAAGGCCAAGGCCCCGCTAGTGAAAGCCGAATTTTATTTAAAGGGCAAGTATTTGATATTTTGATACCATGTGCTCTTAAGCCATGGAAATTGTAATAGGATGTAAATAAACATCAGGCAATATAAAATTCCAAGACTGGCTATGGAGGCAACGAATGAGAAGGGGCCACGTGTATCCACTAGGGAGTGGTGAGGGGGCTATGAGAGTGAACCATAGGTTGCCATATGTCTTTATGAGAACCCATTTGACCTTTCTAGATGACATTTATTCCTATTGTAAGAAGTGGTTGAAGAATTAAGTCAATGACTTTGATGGAGTATGGGCAGCCCTGAAATTCGTATGGGAAGGTATGGGCTCTTTTGACTTGTCCCACAAGTCACTCTACATCTTGGGGGTTGCTCCATCCTTATCCCCATTCCATTGTGGAAGTATGGGACATCTTTCTCCACCCAAAAACGAGCTCCCAACAGTGAGAAAACCGAAAATCGCGACTATGAGAGAACCCACGTTTTGGGAAGCCAAAAACGTCCCGATTTGGTATTGGACAGTGAAATCCAATGGGGGATCCATTGGTAGGAACCTTGGGGCGAATTTGGGAGCAATAGCTACCCCAAAAGCCATGGGAAAACCCAGTTTTAATGGCCCAGAAAATCATTGACGGATTTGGGTTGTTTGTGACAGATTTGTGAGAAATCCGATTGTGGATATATGAATAGAGGATGGGATTGCTGAGTCTAGTTTTGAAGGGTATGTGGCTCTGGGTTTGAGCTCAGTGGACTAGCATCCTCCTCCATCTCCTATTGCATGCTTGAGAAACCCAACTGTGTGTTGGCTTAGCATGGCTGTTTGATTGAAACCCTGACTGTGAGTGAGCCATCTAGTTCCTCCTTAGTGGATACACAGCCCAGCTCGGGGGTGATCTCGCAGCCGAAAGAATACAGGCTGGACAGAGATCTATGGTTGGGTGGAACGTTGCTCTCACGTAGCCAGTCGTTTGGACCGTTACAATTCAAGATAAGTATTCTGTGAATTAATTTATATACAGTCTGTGTTTGCAATGCATTCAATCTGAAGGATTAACTATTCATGTTAATGAAATGAGATGCATCATGTTTTATGCAGTATGATAATTTGTCCATGCTTAATGAAATTAGTGACTGTTACATGTATGAATGATATGGGCATGCTGAATGTATGAAGAAATAGTGTGCATATGACGTGTTTAGATCCGCTGTGTTTTAATGAAGTTTACATATGTATAGAGAAGTTTTAATTATTACAGATTTATGGGTAAAGATTGTTGGGGCTAAGTCTGCCATAAGCCCGGTATGTTGTTAATGTTTCCTTCCCTGTTGTTCTATGGAGAAGGGGACATTACATATTTGTAGAGCAGGAGGAGCTACCAAGTGTTCGAGGCATGGTTAAATCAGTTACAACAAGCTAAATTAATCTATCAATGGGTGGAAACTCGGCATAAAGAAAATAAATGACTAATGGAAACTCTATGGCTGAATAATGGAACCACTATGGCTTAGAAGATTTTGCATCTCTTCAAGAATGATCTCCTCCATAATTGTTCCTCAATAAGATTTTGTCTAGGATCATTAGGACCCTCGATCTCAGGAAACCAATCTTTTCATTTATTGGCCCTCGGGATGAAGTAAGGGTGGCAATAGCTACGTAAACTTCCTCTAAAGATTTCTGTAGATTGAGATAGACAGGCAACGGTGTATAGTAGGTATTTTGTAATAGGGTATGCACTGGCTGATTTAGTTGGTTAGGTTGGCGTAGTTAATTAGTCATGCTTGAGGTGGCAGCAATAAATACAATCACAATAACAAAGATAAAAGCTCAAGTTTATGAAGTTGTGCTTTCGGATACAATCATCAGATCTAGTCCTCCACATAAACATCGGCTTTCTGGGATTATAGAGGCAAACAGAGGAAATACTTCACCTTATATTTCAGCAATATTCTGAAAAACAGAAAAACAAAACCTCATTCCATCCGTAAAGCTTATGCTGGTTTATATATATGTGGGGGGTAGTCATTGTGTAAGACAAACTCAAAACCATGGTATGGGCAAATTTAAATTATGATCCTCATTTTGCATATAAGTTATTTGAGATAAAGATGAAGGAATGTTCCAAATTAAGGCTTCAGTAATGGAAAGAATAAGGATGACCTTTTTTTCTTTAATAAGCGGTGACTCCCAATTCATTTATAGGTTATTCTAGTTCTTATGAAATTGTATGAGGTCTTTCATTACTATTTACTCATTCAAGAAGTAGTAACGAATTTGGAATACAGAGTAAGTTCTAAAACAAATCCTTGACATCTTATCTCAATGACAGATAAATCATTGCTGCAATTATCCTGCTAGTAGAAGTTGGGATTATACTGGCCTTCACATCATTCTGTGATTTTTCTTCTTATTTTCTGATGTACACAGTCGTTTTGGTAGACTGCCTTGTATACCGCGAAAAAAGCACACTAGGGCAGTTGATAGTTTACTATTTCGCAATGTAATGGGTGGTGGTAACTAGGTTTCTAAGACAAAATTTTCAGCTTTCTACAAGTTATTAATTAAGCTCTGGTTGATTGGTTTCTTTTCATAATGATCAATATACTTTATTGGAGTAAGGAGAAGCAAGGTAAACAATCTTGAAAGTGTTTGAAAGTATATATCATATGAACACAATAGAACTCGACGCATACTTTTCCTGGAAATTTTGTCCACTCAAGGCCAAGCTGTAACCATGATGTTGAGTCTAGGTTTAGAGTGGAGTACTCGATAACCCATCTGAACCACAACCAATTCAAGCCCATCATGAAGGAGTTGGTAGCAGTTGGCTAAGATGAAGAGGTTGTAACTCTAATTAAGCCCGTCATGAAGGAGTAATTAAGAAGGAGTTGGTGGTATATGGAGGAAATGACTAGGTTGTAATTGGATTCATAGGTGTTTATGTGGTAGAATTTTGGGTGGAATAGTATCAATGTTTCTTATGTTAGTTTTGTACCTTGGTCGAGTTCCCCTAGTGATTTAGCCTAAGTCACTAAGCATGGGGTGGTGGGACCCTTACATTAAGTAATTAATTAATGAGACTATAATGTCACTTTTTGTCCTAAGTCTAAAAGTGAGTGAGTAATTATTAATTAAGTGATTTAATTAATAAAGTTTTACTCACATCTAATCTGAGCCATTGATTAGATCTAATCTGAGCCATTGGTTTAAAGATTCCTTTTAGGGTTGAATAAAAAGGGAGGGAGGCAAATACCTATTCATTATTGTTGAGTGAATGAGGAGAAGTGAGAGAGGTCGAAGAAGGAGAGCTAGGGCACCAGCAGAAAGTCGAGCTTATCATTCCTTTGGCACGAGTTTCAGGCACAAGCTCCGAGGCAGGAGTTCAGCGTTACACTGGCTCAGGTTTTGAGGCAAGTGAGTTGCCATTTATTATCAGCAGTGGTTCCAGTTAGCAGCTGCCAGTTTCAGTACTAAACCCGTGATCTTCAGCACTATTTCCCTTAGCGCGCAGTTTGAGGAGAGAATCCGGTGGTTGACTGCACACAGGTTAAGGATTCTGTCTGCACAGTCTGCTGAGAGTTGACTGGTACTATAACATGTACAGCAGTCATCACCTATCACGGTTTTGAGGATTGGCTACTACACAAATTTCGAGTGATAGCAGCAGCAGCATATTCAGGGTACTATGCACAAAAATAGAGGAAGGTACAGCAGATTTCTAATGCCATTCATTGCACAGAAATCGAGATGCTTCAGCTCAAATTTCTAGGCACCTACTAAGCACAGAAATCGAGGCAATCTGGAGTGCAATCAATGAGGAGATAAGTTGTATTTATTTTTGTACTGTTGTTACATGACCTTGCTGAAGAAATAATAATCATCTCTCTCTCTCAACTGGTTTTCCCCGTGGGGGTTTTTCCAGGGCTCGATTTGGCCAAAAACTACTGTGTCAAATTTATGTGTGAATGTTGATAAATTAGTTTGCAGCCTGTTAATTTCTTTCAGCTGTGTGTTTATTGTTTATCTTAAATGCATTAAGTAACCTACAGCCAATGCAAAACAGGGCTGTAGGTGAAAACCACCTTTATCTTGGCATTAAACCAGCAGGCAGTGAAAGGCAGAAAACTTACATCTTACATTGTATTAGGATAAGACAAGTGTATTGTTCATATTGATTTTATAGTTCAAAATTCTAAATGACCAATTGTAAAAGAAAAATGAATATAAAAAGTAATTTGTAGTTAATGTATAGATAACTGATATATTTGTAACCTTTAACTTGACCTATTTACATGCCACAAGTTAAATTCCTATGCTGATGATACTTCTAACTTGAATTTTACTATGAACTAGTTTGAATGCTAGTGATACTTCTAACTTTCAAAATTTTACTATGAACTAGTTTTAACACTTGGAACTTTGGACAACCTGCATAAACGGGAAGATAAGGAGGTTGTTTAAAGATGTTTATCAAATTAATCCTATCAAGGACTTGTTAATTGAAAAAGATTGGTTAATTGAAAACCTAATTCAGAGAATGTGTGCAATTAGTTTGATGAGGAGATTGTAATGATGCTTTGAGTAAGTTTATGAAAAATTTATGATGGACTAGCTTTAGCATTGATAATTTAATTTAAAAGACATGCATGACTGTGTTTGTGACATTTAACTTGGTATATCGAATGTTTTAGTTTTAGCATTGAGAACTTTGTAGGACGTGCATAATTCCATTACTTCACGGTAATTGTTTAAAGAAATCAATGGGAAGAGGAGGAGATTGTGACGGTAATTTCAAGATGTTTATCAAATTAACGTTATGAAGGATTTGTCAATTGAAAAGGATTAGTTAATAGAAAACCTAATTTAGAGGATGTGTACAATTAGTTTGATGAGGAGATTGTAATGATGCTTTTAGTTTGACTGTATTACTTTATTGTATTTGATCACATAAAAATCGGAAGATGAGGTGTTTGTAATGATACTCTCTAAAGGTTAATTAAATTGATTTAACAATTAGTTAATTGAAAACATAATTTAGAGGATTGAATAATTAGTTTAATCAGTATTTATTCAAAGGAAAGTAGGATTAAGATGAGGGTTGGTGTAAAGTAATGATACTTATTTAGGATGAATTAGTTGCAATAAATTTTTGGAAAAACAAAAATGTGATCTTTACAAATATTATTAGTGGTATCTATAGAAATTTTTAGAATATATTGTAGAAAGAAAACATGTAGTTTTGGTGCATCATTATTTTTCCATAGTTTTAAAATTTATTTTTTTATATATTTTAAATTAAGAAAGTTAGGAAGCCTTGAAATGACTAGATCAAGTGTTAGGCTAAGCTATGAGGGTCTTAACCTAATCAATCCATTATCTTTTTTTTTAAGTGTGTAGGTCTTTGTCTCTATTTGTGGGACTATCTTTTTTTAAGTGTGTAGGTCTTGTGTATGTTCTTTTCCGTTTTCAAAATATTTGAGCCAATCAAAAGTTATAACGAAAATAAAAGACCTATGTATTTTAAAAATTTGACATATCTGTAAATAAAAATAGAAATATATATTTTATTTATAAGAAAATATATGTTTAGAATCTACACACACACCTTTATAAGTGTGTGCAATTTCATTCAAAATGAACACATGGGGCATAGGTAAAATCTTGATTGAAAAACATGGCGATGAATAAATGGATGTGTTTTGGTTTATGCAGTCGAAATCAAGAGGTTTGCCAATCTGAACCTAAAATCAAAGTGACCAACTCATCCACCACGTAGATGAAAAAAGCTTGTCCCGCATTTTTTTTGAATTTGCATAAATGCACACATGTTAATAATGCACATGCGCTATTAAAATGTGCACACATTAATAACATGTGCGTTCTATCAAAACACTGACACGGTATCAAAACGTGCACCGACGCATTATCAAAGTACAGACACACTTTTATTACATGTAAACATGCATTTATGGTTTTTTCCATAATCTTTGATCCAAAAATTAAATTTTGATGCTCCTTATACCATTGGAAAGGTATTTCTTAGCTCTACAACTTTTGTTTTATGTGTTCTATAACTCAACGCCATTTTTCTATTATTTTTAAAACAAGATTATGAATATTTTTTCCAATAGAATAAAATGCGTTCACATTTTTGTTACATAAGAACATGCATTCACTCTTTTCTCCATAAAATTGGATTGAGAACTGAGATTTGGATTCTCCTTATACACTTGGGAAGGTATTTCTTCTCTCTCTCTCTCTCTCTCTCTCTCCACCCACCCTCTCTCTCTCTCCACCCACCCTCTCTCTCTCCCCTACCTCATTCCTTCCCTCCCTCCATCCATTTATATTTACCTCCCTCATTCCCTCTCTCTCTCTCTCTCTCTCTCTCTCTCCGACCATCCCTCCATTTCCCTCTCCCTCTCTCCCTCTCTCCTTCTATATCTCTCTCTCTCTCCCTCCCACTCCCTCCCTTCCTCCCTCTCTTTCTCTATCTACCTCGCTTTCTCTCCAGCCCCCTCTCTCCCTCTCCATATTTCTCCCACCTTCTCTCATGCCCTCTCTCTCCCTCCCTCCCTTTCTCTCAAACTCAGTAACCCTTCATCCGAACCCCTCTCTCTCGCTTCCACCTGTTCCCGTCAATTTATCTCCATTATTCCTTCCCTCAATCTAATTTTCTTTCTATATATCTCTCCCATCCCCCTTACTCCCTTCCATGTTTCTTTATCTAGATCCATCTATCTGCATCCCTCCCTCCCTAAATTGATCTTTCTCACTCTCTGTAACATCCCAAAATTTCACAAAAAATTAAAATTTTTCAACATAGCATTTAATGCTTAAACTAACTGTGCAGAATTATAATTAATGCTTATATGTCGTTATGCTGAAATAAATGTCTGTAATGATCATTTGATGTAATGTTTTGCGTCTTGCTATGAAATGAAATTTAAGTCTACTCTAAGATACTATTGGCTCTTTTTCTTGTCTGAGCGATATTTCTATATTACCTATGTCAATGCTCAATCAAATATTATTGTTTATAAGTGCTAACTGTTGTTCTTCCTTTGGTAATGAAAGGGGTCCCAAGGGTACCCCGAGGATTACTTAGCATTCATGCTAAAGCATCTGAACCTTCTTTTTCGCAGATTATAGGTAAGGGTGACACATCAAATCCAATAGTACATGTATAATTTAAAATGCACTTTCAGTTAGCCTTCAAAGGTTTTGTGTAAAGTTTCTAAGGTACTTATAAGTGACTCATCTAAAGTTTACAGCTGTAAGCTATACATCTCATGCATTTCCTTGTTTAATATTCAAATGATACAATAGAGTATTGTAACAATGGCTTAGTATAATATGTCAATATAATTATTGTAAAAATAGTGATGTGCCTTTCTGATACCTAAGCTAAATGCAAGGTACCAATATAATCCTTTAGTAGGTAAACTACTTGCAAATGGTCATACGATTTCCTATAATAGATGGACTATATACTATTTCCAATTAATTTATATAGTGTAAACTATATTCCAATGTTGATGTAATTCCTATAGCATAAAGACTATATGCATATTCTATGCAATTCCTATTAGCATATAAACTATAAGCAAATTATCGTATAGTTCCTATAGCATATAAACTATATGCAAAGGCTTATGCATTGGTCCTATGTACAAATTAATATAACAAAGTGTGAGCATTGTCGTGACCCTTTTTAAACATATGTTCTAAGCCTAGTTGAAATGATACCACAGTTACAAACCATGACTTACCATAAGATCGATACCATGACAGGTTTGCAAACATGAACAACGTAACAATCGTGATAAGGACGGGGTAATAAATGATGTATTTGATATGTGCTGGTAGGCATTCGCATCCAACCTTGGCATTTATCACTCCTACCTACCGGATCGGTGGAAAAACTCAGTGGCTGCCTTCGTGGTACTTAACACATGAAGGCTTAGTGAGCATGCAGTCAACGAGGTCGAGCTGTACATGGTTTTGTTGGAGGTTATCCTAGCTGGTCTCCACAGTGGCAATGGTTATTAATGTAGTCATAACTGTGGTGGTTGCTTGGGAATACAGGGTGCTGTGATGTGTGATCTCCACCATTGATCTTATGTTACTCTCAGGCTTTGGGACTTAACCCTAATCTACACTAAGTTTCGAGGTTGTTGTTTCCTTTGGCATTCAATGTGTTAGAGAGTGGCTCAGTGGAGAGGTCGACAAACCTGAGAAATTTCAGGTTTCATTAGCAGGTTTTGGGAGCTTCTCCCACGATTTGAATTCGTAACTTGAGGGTGATTTCTGATACCTGTTGAAAGCTTAAGAGCCAAACCATAGTGTGAGAGTTACATCAATTGTTTAAAGTTGGAAGGACTCCATGGTTGATGATGGTCTAGTGCGTATGTTGAACCAGTGGTCGGCTTTCCTTGTATGTTAAGTAGTAATTCTCGAAGTTGTCTTCAACCTTCGTTGCATTCGGTAGTGAGGTGATGGCTACAGTTTAATAATAGCTATGGCATCTATTCCCCATCAGCAGCTATCTAATGGTAATGTATAGGTTTCGAACCTATCTTCTTCTATTTGTTTATGAGTTGCAGTTGTTGTTATTTCGTCTTAATGAACTTTCTTTTATGATACTCATTTGACCATATTCTTGGTTATGTGGGAAGTTCCTTTGGATTTGGTTCCCAAGCTTGAGTTGTGAATGATGGAAACTGCAATTGGAAATGGTAAGCTTCGGTGGTTTCGTGTTAACTTCAGCTTGGTGACTGTTGGTCCTTCTTTGGTTTTAGCCGAAACTTAAATGTTGATGTTTGGTTGTGGATGGTGGTCGTTTTTGTGAATTTTTATGTTCCAAGTGACGGTGTAGGGAGGATGGGCTCCTCGACCTTCCTTGATGTTTAGCTACGACACTTCTATGTGTTTTTATTTGCTACAAATGTAACAAGGGTCTTATCCCTCTGTCGTTTTAATGGGAATAGAATAAACCCTAATGTTACTACCTTCCTTCTTGGTACTTGTTAAAAGGATTACTGTTGGGTTTTGACCTTGCGTCAATACTGTCATTTAAATGTTAGTTGTGTTCAAAGTGAGGGTTGTTATGTTGTAGTTCTGTGATGTGGAAAAGAATGATAACTATTCTAAAAAACTCGACCTTCATGAGCTGTGCTTTATGGAACATATACTAAATTTAATAATTATGTTTATGAAATGTTTTGGATAAGAGATAACCTCGAAAGTTTTGAGAAATCGATCCTGCAAACTTAGAGTTATTCTCGTTTTCCTAATTGGTTTCGATGCAGGCTATGGTTGTACTAGGATTGTAAAATACATAGTTGATTAACAATACTAGATATGTTTCTTTGTTTTGGTTGTATACTATGTGTTGGAATCGTGACTAAATATTTACTACTATTTGAATGAGGGTATTATATCTTACTTGTGTTATCAACACGAAAGGTAGATGTTTAAGATGCTAAAGGTTTGACTATCGAAATAGTTATAAACCTGTCATGATGACTAAGGTTATTTAATTCTCTGTTTAGGGTTTCGAACCCATGTATGTTATGTATACAAAAGTCTTATGTTAACTCTGTCTTGGATAATTTATTTGCTTTGATAAATGTTGAAATGTATTCTAAAAGTTGAAGTATAGAAACTAGGGTTGGAACCTTAGGGTTTTTAAATCTACAATAGAAGTGTTTGAATTTATAACTGCAGTTTGATAATGAAATCAAATTAAAAGATGTGAAAAATGTGGATGGAATAGTACTATACAACAATGTTGTTGCATGCAATTGATAATCATTTTGTTCTAAAGATAAAGTACTTGGTAGCAGTTCTGTGTAATTATAATTGTTTATTTTTGCAGCTATTATATTTCATGAATGTTGATGAAAGACTTCTGAAATGAAAAGAGAGGGGTATGGAAGTAAACATAGTACATAAGGAAATAAAATTATTGTTTTAGGAGATTGGTTTGATTTTAAAATAATAACAGAATGAAAATGTTATCAATCTTTTACAAGGGTTGAGAAACCTAGAATAGTTAAATTATAAATTTATTTTGATGCTGCAAAAATAGAGATAATGAAATGTTTGAATACTATGAAAGTTGTTTAAGTGTTTTGAGTCTAGTCATACGATAACTTCATGATTGCAGAATGTAACAATTAAGGGAAATTCTAAAGGAAGCATAACAAAATCTGTTTCATTCATTTGACATTCCGTCTATCATTCATCTATCTAATCTTTCCTCCCTGTACTAGAGTACTATACAGAAAATAGTATAAGGAAAAATACAGTGGAGGCATTTTATCAATTCATACATCTATTCAACAGTTTACAAAATCCTAAATAGATCAGAAAATCACATTTATACTTCTGCATTATCATTTGTTATCTAAAGAGTATTGAATTAACAATTTACAGAAAGTAAATTAACTACTTAGAGACTTAAATGATAAGTAGAAGCTGTAACTGTAGATAGGGTGGACAAACACCTAAGGAGGCTTGTTCCTCCCAACCTTCTCCAGAAGAAGCATCCAATCTACTTTCCTCCTTTGGAACCCCAAGCCTGTTTACTAAACCACCAGGTAGATGAACTTTGTGTAGAAGCAAGGCACTCAACTTTGTATAACCAACAATCAATAGAGAGTTTCCAAAAACCTCAATCTCTGCACTCAGCAGTAAATCAGGAAGACTTACACCATGATAAAAAACATAGCATATCCCCTCATCGAATCTCTTGGGTGCAAGCAGCAGAACCCCAAGGTAAATTTCCTCGTCAGGAAAATTGATGAACCTCAGTCCAAAATTCAATGGCTCTTAAAACAATTGCCTAGGTCTTTAGTGGTCAGTTTTCAATAAATGACCCTCAATCTCCAGTCCCATCTTTCAGGGCACTATGACCACAATTCAAGGGATTTGTCCCATACCAACAGCTAGTTACTTGCCTCATGAAGCTGCCATTTGTCCATTGCCTTCTACCCCAATTTCCATTCCACCTAGTGGGTCAGTAAACACACTTTCAATAGTCTCCTTAGGTGTTTATGTCTTATTTAATTTATTTAATAATAAAATATTGTGCAAATTACAGTCATCCTTGGACACTTGTCCAATACAAAACTTTACAATAAAAGTTAAGATAATGTTTCCAACATAAAATGTTTTTCAGCAAAAAGGGGTATGTTACAAACACCCCCACTTAAGCTCAACATCGTCCTCGATGTTGCTTATTCTCCGTCAGATCCTCCCTGAAACAGAATTGGATATGCTGTCTGCATATTACTTTCCAATTCCCAGGTAGCTTCATCAGGGCTAAGGTGCTTCCATTGCACCTTTACCTACCCTATGGTACGATTGTGAAAATCCTCATAGCAAATCTAAGATATGATGTATACCTCACAAGAGTAATTATGATTAAGCATGAAAATAGAAGAAGAGTGATCAATGCAGTATAATGAGCAACAAAATAATAATACAGTACAACTGGGATAGAAGCAAAAATACTTCACACACACTAATTAATTAATCACAATATGGACAATAAGTAGTAAAATGCAAGAGGATTCGAATGCCTAAGGTGGCAATTCGAATTAGCCTTCATGGAGTGATCAAAAGATCACTGGAGTGTCATCGGAGCACAACTAGTAGTCTATCTCATCATCGATGGAGTCATCAATGCACAAGTAACTGTCAACCGTCAGTCAAACTGAGTCTAACTGAGTGTGGTAGGTGTAACTGAATGTAACTGGCACATGGAGACACTAACTAAATGAAGGAGGCTCAGTGGAGGGCACATGAGGAGCTAAATGGAGTTAGAACAGGTAGTCATGTCTCATCGGAGGTCAATCAGAGTGATAACAGCAGTGAGGAGTCAGTCTGGACTCAAATCAAGAAAAGACTGGTGGATAACTGAAGGAAACTAGACTGGTAGGTGAGAAAGGCGCCCTTCTCATGCAGTAGGTGAAAGGAGGGCGTATGACAGGCTAAGAGGGATGAAACTGAGTTGAAAGAAGCTCCGGGGGCTAGCTCGCTGAGGGCTAGGTGCTGGGACTGATGACTGGAATGCATGCAAACCCTAAATAATGTATGCAAACCCTAAAAGTGCATGCATAACTTAAAACGTAAATGATCAAAATAATGGTGGGACTAGGATGGAGTATAAGAATATCCTAACACCCCCCCTTAATCCATCCTAGACCCTGGTAACTAAGACCAAAGGTCACCCAATACAATGAATAATAACAATCAATAACCCAAGGAAGTGGGGAAAATTTCATGGAAAAAATATCCCCCCCTCAAAACAGACTGTAAGGCACACACAAAAAATAAATGCTCCAAAATCAAGCAGGTGTGATGCTTGGTCATATGTCTAGAGGTATCTTCTTGTGGGAAGAAGTGGATCATGCTCAAAAAGCATGTGCTTGTACTTGCTCTTTAGATCGAATGTGATGAGAACAAATCCAAAAGTATGAGGATGATCCTTGAACCTGTGATTCAAATCAGTTGAGGTAGGATGAAAAACATGAATATGTAGATATTCTTTTGTCTTCTGCTTCGAACCATCATGGGTGAGATTATGCCAAAACGAACCATCAAATAATAATGAATGCTTGAAATCCAAATCAGATTTAAGACTTGATGAATAGTTTCTTGAGATCTCCTTTGAACCAACAGGGGTGAGATCAAAACTATCATATGCATGAGAAATTATCCCAAGTAGTAATTGCTTAGAATCCAAATTAGATCCAAGACTTGAATCATGGTTTCTTGAGATCTCCTTCAACCATGTGATGAACCTGCAATAATTAATTAATGCAAATGCACGAGATATCAGAAATAATAGAACATAATCACTTTTATATTGATCACGGGCCACTTCGAGGGGGCAACCTCCTTTGAGCAAGCTCAATACAATTAACTTCACGGTGCCTTCAATGACCTCAACACACACTTATATACTAAGTCTATGCCCAATACTATGAGTCAAAACCATGGGACATATAATACTACGGGACGACTTACAAAGCATATGCGTCTAATACTATGGGTCAATACTATGGGCTAATATAAACTACGTATCAACAAATACTACGGGACGACTTACAAAGCATATGCGTCCAACAACAATATACTAACATAGTAAAGAGGAGGGTTGACATACGTTCCTAACATCCCCTCTCCCTTAGAAAAATCTTTGTCCTCAAAGCTTTGGTTGGAAAAATTGCTGCAGAATCTGAAGGAGTGGTTCCCCGGTAGCATCCTCGGGTTGCATTTCGGGCCACTGACACCTTTGGAGTGACAAGGAGGATTACTTGGAAGGCTATAGATGAAGAAGAACCCTGTCAGCTGCGTGGAAAATGCGCTCAGAACAGTGCTGATCGGCTTGTTTCAGGCGAATTCTAGCCATGTGAAGATTGCCCTGCAGAATGAGAAGAATCTGATCGTGGTTTCGAAGAACCGAGTCAATTTCCTGAACTGGAGAGCTGCTAAGGGTGTATGGAAGAAGAACTGGCGGTGTTTTTCCATAGACTGCTTCATATGGTGTCCTTTGAGATGTGGTATTGGACCACCAGAGCGCTGCTAGGAAATCCATAGAAATAGTTGGCCAAAGCTGTGTAGGGATGGGCAAGGGTTTGAGCAATCCCGAAAGGAGTGTCGTTTCCCCCTTGTTGACTTGGAAAGTATCACCGTCAGCCACCATCTGTTGATTTGTCATTTTTAGTCCCGGCCAAAAGAAGTTACATTGTTCCCGGTCATACATTTTGCAAAACCCAAAGTGCCCTGTTGATGAAGAAGCATGGAGTTCATAGAAGAGATAGCCCTGTTGAACATATTGCAACCAATTTGGAACAAACAGAGAAAGAGCTGTAAGAGAAACTGGGTCATCAATTGTGCGAGAAGGAGCATCTTCCACCATATTGTCCTTACCCTTCTTGTAAGTGATCACATAGGGATAACCCACGAGTTGGATAACCCATTTCAGGTGTGTTGGGGAGGAGACCCATTGTTCCAGAAAATTTTCCAGACTCAGGAGATTAGTCTTGATGCAGAAATAATTCCCTAATAGGTATGGCTGCCACTGCTGTACTGCATGCAAAATAGCCATCAATTCCTGCTGAGAGGTAGATGTGGCTACATTCTTACTGGAAAGGTCTCTTGAAGGCAGCAAGCGCATTGGTTCAGCAAAGATACCTGCATATCTATCCAAGGAAGTAGTGGAGACTGTTGATGGGTGCATCTGAATGGAATTGAGCTGAGCGATGACACCATGTGAATTCTTCTTAAGGATTTTTCCAGGCAATGTGAACTGATGATGTAGAGAGACCCTGGTTGTAAGCCCATAAATTTGTGTTGTGCCCCATTGACTTTAAACTGCATCCAAAGTTCAGCAAAATCCCATAAGATGGGGCCAAGTGTGCGTAACCATTGAACGCCCAAAACCACATCACATCCGCCCAAGGACAAGGCAAACATGTCAGAGCGTAGGTTATAATATTTCATAGAGATACGCACATTGTGACACTTCCCCTTGCAAGGTAAGGTGCCCCCATTGGCAACCATGACTTCAAATTTGGAGCAAGGATGGACAAAACAATCAGCCTGTTTGGCAATCCGAGGGTCAATGAAGTTATGAGTGCTACCAGAATCAATGAGTATGGTAAGAGGGAGCTTCTTGAAGTATCCCCTGACCCGCATTGTTTGTGGGGTGGTGACGCCGGTTACAGTATGGAGAGAGATCTCGGGTGGGTCGTCCTGTGATGGGGTGTCAACAGGCGGGTGTTGAATGTCGACCTGATCATCTACTGTATCTATAGCTTCTTCACCAAGTTCTAAGGCAGGCTGAGAATCCATATCCAAGAGATAGAGCTTTTGTTGAACACATCTATGTCCCCGAGTGAATTTCTCATCACAATTATAGCAAAGCCCTTTTTCTCGGTGTGACTGCATTTCTATTTCAAACAAATGCTTGATAGGAGTTAGTTGAGGAGCAAGGCGTGATGGGAGGTCGTTGGGAACCCATATTTCAAAAGGGAACAAAGGTGGGTTTGGAGCGTTGTTGAGCTGCGATCTTGTCCTCGGCCAGCTTAGCCAACCCTAGGACTTCCATCATTGTGTTGGGACAAAAAATTTTGACCTCTGAGCGGATTTCATCCTTGAGACCACTGATAAAACAACTCCTGTAGAATTCATCAGACAATCCTTCTGTGTGATTGGCTAGTTTCTCAAATTCCGTCTGATACTCTCTCACTGTGCCAGTTTGGTGAAGTTTAGTGAGTGCTCCTGTGAAGTCGTCAGAAGGACTAGGACCAAATCGTGGCAAAATGTGTTGGCAAAAATCTGTCCAGTTTGGCTTGGGATGAGCTTTGATGTACCAACGGTACCATTGAAGGGCTTCCTGTTCCAAATGAAAGGATGCAAGTGGAACTTTCTGAACATCAAAAGTATTATGCAGACTGAAATATTGTTCTGCTCGGTATATCCATCCCGTAAGATCAGTACCATTGAAGCGAGGAAAATCAAGCTTTGGCCCACGAAAAATGCTAGAAGAAGAGAACCCGATGGCTGCAAAAGATTCTGGCTGTCTGGTATTGTTCATGGCTGAATGCTGAAGATGGAGGCTGAGAAATTTTTCATCCATATCTTGGAGTTTGGTTTGGATGGCTGCAAGTGCTTCCTCCATGGTGTGTGCTCCTGCACGGGTGACAACCATAACCAGGGTTTTTTATTTTTATTTTTATTTGGTGGAATGGGTAGAAAAACACAAACAAGAGCTGATTTAGTAAAGAGAAATTTGGATTGGGGAAACAATCTGATGGGTAATTGGGGTTTGACTAGATTTTGGACACTGTAGAAAGGACAAGAAAGCAAAAAGGGGGATTTCAGAAAGGAACTCTGTGGTAAAATTTGAAGGTGATTGTGTGAAATCTGAGGAAGTTATGGCAAACCCTAAAAATAGACAAATGTGGGATTTCGGGCTTTGGGAAGGGGAATTGGGGATAGGGTCCTCAGGAATGAAAGATGCAGAATGGGATGACAGGGGTTCCCCAAAAATTTCAAGGGAAACAGAGTGGAAACAAGGGAGATATGGAGAAAAAACTGAATTTTTTTTTTTTTTTTTTCCAGAAAATGGATTAGCAACAGCAGTGCGGAAGGGATACAAAACGGATGGATCTGAAACGGCGACTGGATCTGGAACGACTTTCAGAATAGATCTGAAATGGTTGGATCTGGAGCGGAAGTGATCGGCAACAGTTCAACTGAAAATAGATATGGACCCCAGGTATGTACGGCTTCCTAACAGTTCAGGTGTTTCACTCAGCCACCAATGCTGTCTGACGGCTTGCGTATTGGGGCAGTACCCCTTACTCCACGGCTCAGGTAAAACTGATGACCGCTTTGCCACAAACGACAGCTCTTGGTTTACCTCACGGGTGGGAACTAGTCAATCAGGTAGGGGTCGTTGCCCTTTTCGCTGGCAGGTCCTCTCAATGGGCCAGCTACTTTGGGGTTCCTGTGATACTCCTCACAATGAGTTTTAGGGCTTATGCCTAAGTACTTCCCACAGTTAAGCGGATAGGGATTATTCCCAAATCCGAAGCTGCAACAGATGCGAAAAGAAATTTAGCAGAAATTCCACCCAACGAGCCCAAAAAAGTGCTCTGATACCAGATGTGATGAACCTGCAATAATTAATTAATGCAAATACACGAGATATCAGAAATAATAGAACAGAATCACTTTTATATTGATCACAGGGCCACTTCGAGGGGGCAACCTCCTTTGAGCAAGCTCAATACAATTAACTTCACGGTGCCTTCAATGACCTCAACACACACTTATATACTAAGTCTATGCCCAATACTATGAGTCAAAACCATGGGACATATAATACTACGGGACGACTTACAAAGCATATGCGTCCAATACTATGGGTCAATACTATGGGCTAATATAAACTACGTATCAACAAATACTACAGGACGACTTACAAAGCATATGCGTCCAACAACAATATACTAACATAGTAAAGAGAAGGGTTGACATAGGTTCCTAACAAACCATGAGAGGTGATATCAAAACCAGTAATTGCATGAGAATTTATCCAAGCGAATGGCAATGGTTTCTTGAGATCTCCTTTGAACTAACAGGGGTGATATCAAAACCATGATGTGCATGAGAAACTATCCCAAGCAGGTGGCAATGGCCATATTCTTCAATAACCTTCTGAAAGCATGGAATAATGATCATATAGTAGTAAATAAGAGGTGATTGCTTGAGGAGAGTGAATGCATTACCTCCAATAGCTGATTTTACACCCAAAATAATCATGTGATCATGATGCAAACCAACAGACTCTAGTGCAAGAGAGGATTTAGGACCTTATGCAATATCTAGAGTGTGAGTTGGCACAGAAAGAGAAGAAAGTTTGAGCATGAGTGTAGAATTTGCAAGTTCTTTGTGACAACTTCAATATGAGATGTGTTTGATACTGGTTCATGATCAATGAGATCATCAAGGAGGGTGAGTGCATCACTTTGCTTGCTCTTGAAGGGGTTTGGACCAAATCCTCCATTCTGTTTCCAAATATTTCATCCAGATGAGCCCATATCTCTTTTGGAGTTTCAATATCAATAATTATTGGGTAAAATATGTAATCAGGCATAGTAACCATCATTCTTCCAAGGGCCATGTCACCTTTATTCAACTAGTCAATCTTCTCTTCAGAGGATTCGAACTCTCTTTCAAAATAACAATCAAAGAGATCATGGCTCTTCAAATATGATATCATTTTTTGTTTCCATTGATCATAGTTGAATAGAGAAAGAGGAGGGATTTCTTCTGACTCTTCATTGAAGTTGTAGAAGGCCTGCAAAAACAATAGAGAATATCTGCAACTCCTACTGCTGCATAAATGTAGAAACTGTTGCAACTGCTGCACTCGAAATCTTGATAATAACCTGCAAAAAAATCTCAGGAATGGAGATAAACAATACTCTCAACATGCTCTGATACCATGTGAAAATCATCACAGCAGATCTAAGAGATGATGTATACCTCACAAGAGCAATTATGATTAAGTAGGAAAATAGAAGAAGAGTGATCAATGCAGTATAATGAGCAACAGAATAATAATACAGTAGAACTCGGATAGAAGCAAAAATACTTCACACACATTAATTAATTAATCACAATATGGACAATAAGTAGTACAATGCATGAGGATTCGAATGCCTAAGGTGGAAATTCGAATTAGCCTTCATGGAGTGATCAAAAGATCACTAGAGTGTCATCGGAGCACAACTAGTAATCTATCTCATCATCGATGGAGTCATCAATGCACAAGTAATTGTCAACCGTCAGTCAAATTGAGTCTAACTGAGTGTGTTAAGTGTAACTGAATGTAACTGGCACATGGAGACACTAACTAAATGAAGGAGGCTCAATGGAGGGAGCATGAGGAGCTAACTGGAGTCAGAACAAGTAGTCATGTCTCATCGGAGGTCAATCAGAGTGATAACAACAGTGAGGAGTCAATCTGGCCTCAAATAAAGGAAATACTAGTGGATAACTGAAGTAAACTGGACTGGTAGGTGAGAATGGCACCCTTCTCATGCAGTAGGTGAAAGGAGGGCGTATGACAGGCTAGGAGGGATGAAACTGAGTGGAAGGAAGCTCTGGGGGCTAGATCATTGAGGGCTAGGTGCTGGGACTGATGACTAGAATGCATGCAAACCCTAAATAATGCATGCAAACCCTAAAAGTGCATGCATGACTGAAAATGTAAATGATCAAAATACTGGTGGGACTAGGATGGAGTATAGTAATATCCTAACAATGATTCAGAAGCATAATTTCCCTCCTCTCGAGCATACGGTTTGGTTCCACCTAAAAATGTCCTTCGGGTTCCACCTATATGTCATTCCAATTCAGCACATGAGTAGCATCGTGCGCACACTTCTTTAAAACAGAATGTGAAAAACATTATGGATTCTTAAGTTAGATGGAAAATCCAACTGATATGTAATAGGTCCAATTCTTGATAGGACTTCAAATGGTCCACTGTACCTTGGTGCTATTTTAGCACAACTCCCAAGCTTTAAAAAACTTTTCTTGGGTTTTACCATTACAAAAAACATTATCTCCAACCTGAAATTCTCTTTCAGTGTGTTTCAGATCTGCATAACTTTTTTGCTGATCTTGTGCAACTTTTAAGTTGCCTTGAACCTGTTTCACGGTTAGCTCCATTTCTTTTAACAAATTTGGTCCTAACATTAATTTGTCCATAGGGTTATCCCAAGATATCAGAGTACGGCATTTTCTTCCATATAAAATTTCAAATGGACTAAGTTTAGTAGATGCTTGATAATGATTATTGTATGAAAATTCAGCTAAATGTAAATAATCTTCCCACTTAGTTGGCTAATCTTTAACATACATTCGTAACATGTCTTCTAAAATCTGATTAACCGTTTCAGTCTGTCCATCAGTTTGTGGATGGAAAGCAGTACTGAATTTAATTTAGTCTTTAAACCCTTAAACAATGATGTCCAGAAATTTCCAGTAAACTTGGAGTCTCGGTCATAAATAATTACCTTTGAAATTCTGTGTAAGCAAATATTTGCTTCATAAACAAATCTGCAATGTTAGGAGCTTTGAATGTAGTTTTAACAGGAATAAAATGAGCAGATTTACTAAGTTTATCCACCAAAACCATTATGGAGTCATTCTGTTTCTGATTCTTAGGTAAGCGTGTAATAAATCAATACTTATGATTTCCCATTTCCATTCCGGAATTGGCAATGGCTGCAATAGACTAGCTGGGTGTTGATGTTCAACCTTAATGGTCTGACATTCAAAACACCTAGCTATGTGCTCAACCACTTCATTCTTCATGTTGGGTCAAAAATAATCCTTCCTTAACATAGTCATCATTTTCTAATAACTAGGATGTCCTGAATAAGGACTTTTATGCACTTCATCCAAAATTAGCAATTTAACTGTTGACCCATTAGGTATATTAATTCTATTTTTATATGTCTTAAGCCTTTTTCATTAATGATGTATTATGTTATTAAATTTTCAGATAAATTTGTTGCAACCTTATCATGCATTTTGATCATTTTCATCTTGCTTAATTCCTTCTTCGATCTGATTTTTCAGATCTGTCTTAAACGTACTGATTGCTGCCACAAAACTTAATCTGGCATTTCTGCTCAAGGCATCAGCAACTTTGTTTTCTTTACCCTTAATGTGTTGAATTTCGAAATCATACTCGCTAAGGAAAGCTAGCCATCTAGCTTGCCTTGCGTTTAGATGTGTTTGATCCAACAAGTATTCCAAACCCTTATATTATCTGTCATTAATATAAACTTTCTTCCAATCAAGTGATGGCACCACATTTTCAATGCATGTGTCACAACTGCCAACTCTAGATCGTAATTTGCGTAATTATTTTCATGGATTTTTAACTTTCTAGACTCAAAAGCAATAGCATGACCTTCTTGAGTTAAGACCCCACCAAGTCCATCGTTGCATGCATCAGTGCATACAACGAAGTCTTTGTTAGCATCAACAATTTTTAAAATGGGTGCGGTTGTTAATAATTCTTTTAACTTATTAAAACATTCTTGGCATTTTTTATCCCATACGAATTTCTTCCCCTTCTTCTGCAAAGAAGTGACGGGATTCGCAATTCGTGAGAACCCCTCAATAAACTTTCTGTAGTAACCTGTTATCCCCATAAATGACCGAACGTCAATTACGTCTTTAGGAACAGGCCACTCGTTAATTGCTTTTATCTTATCAGGGTCGACAGAAATTCCGTCTTTAGAGATTATGTGACCTAAGTACTTTATTTTAGCTTTATAAAAGTCACATTTGCTGAACTTAGCATAAAGCTAATATTTTGTAGCACTTGCAGAATTATTCTTAAATGTTCGTCATGCTCTTCTTTAAGTTTTTAATAAATTAGAATATCATCAATGAACACAACTACAAACTTATCCAAGTACTTATGGATAACGTTGTTCATTAAACACATGAAGATTGTCGGTGCGTTAGTTAGCCCAAAAGGCATAACTACGAACTCGTAGTGTCCATAACGAGTTCTGAAAGCAGTTTTGAATATGTCTTCGTCTTTTATTCTAACTTGATGATATCTGGACCTTAAATCAATTTTAGTGAATATCTTTGCTCTGTGTACTTGATCAAATAGATCGTCAATGTGGGGCAAGGGATATCGGTTTTTAATTGTCATTTTATTAAGTTGATGGTAATCTATGCAGAGTCGCATGGTTGCGTCCTTCTTTTTAACAAAAATAACTAGCACTCCCCAAGAAGACATACTTGGCCTTATTTAGTTTTTATCTATTGATTCCTTCAGCTGAGATTTTAGTTCATTTAATTCCAGAATATTCATTCTATAGGGAGACTTTGAGTTTGGTACCGCACTCGGTACTAACTCAATGGTGAAATCAAGTTCTCTTTTCGGAGATAGTCCTGGAATTTCTTCCAGGAATACATTAGAAAAGTCCCTAAGGATGGGTATATCCTCCAGTTTTAACTTATCTTATTTAGATAAACATTCATCATTAATAACATTAACAAGAAACATTTTACAGCCCTTTCTTGTAGCTCTCTTAACTTGTAAAGCAAAAATTTGTCTTATAGAAATTTTCCTATGAATTTCTTTTACTGTTTCAGTTTTCTCTTCATTATTCAAACAAATAAAAGATTTCTCATAACAATTAAGTACTACTCTATGCTGTTTTAGCCAGTCCATGCCAATCAACAAGTCATATGACCCTAATGGTAAAACATTCAGATTAACTTGCGTTTTCAACTGACTCATAAATACATCACAACTTTTGACAAAATCTGTAATCTTTCTTTTAGTGCCCGTTGCTAGCTGAACTAACCATGAATTATCAAATTTCTCTACCTTCAACTTGCAACTTTTCACTAATTCAGGTGAAATGTAACTCAAATTTGCACCTTGATCTATTAGAATGGAAATAGATTTGTTGTGTATCATACCTTCGATTTCGACCATAGACGTTTGATGATCTGCTTGATGATTTTCCAGTGTTGCATTTATCTTGGGCATCTCTCTTGGTACATCACCAACTGTAGGCTCCACTTGTATGGTGTGAATGTTGTTGACTATCTTTCTGTTGCGTGGGCATTGAAATCTAGTATGGGGTCCACCACAATCATAACACTTCAAATTAGGTGCTTCGTGTTCATCATATCTAGTGTTGTTATTATTATTGTTGTTATTATTACTAGGCACATTCCTTGCAGCAGTAAAATTCTGTGGTGCATTACTCCTGTAATTATTATTACTTAGAAAATTTATGTTATTAAAAATTTTCTTAAAACTTCCAGAATTATGATTAAAACTCTTCTTTTTCTGATCAAAATGATTAGACTTATTACTCTTCCAGCCAAATATTCCTTCTCTTTTTCTGTTTTGCTCGAAACAAAAATTAGCTTTCCTCATGGCCTCTTCCAAAGTTGAAGGGTTATCATATTCAATTCTGTCTTTTATGTTGAAAGGTAGACAGCTTAGAAACCTTTGTACCTTAGGCTTCCGTTCGACCATGTAAGGTACACACCTCATCAAGCTAAGGAACTTGCTGCACAACTCCTTCATACCCATAGTACCCAATTTTAAATCATAAAATTTCTTGAATTTATCTTCATAGTACTGTTCTTACAAAAACTTTTTCTTAAATAAATTTTTAAACATACTCCAGGTTATGTTTCTTTCTTTTATGCTCTTAATTCTTTTAAGATCCTGCCACCAAATATCTGCCTTTCCGGTCAGATTGTAAATAGCCATCTTAGCTTTTAACTGAGAAGAGTAATCGTAAATATGAAAGTATTTCTTCATTCCAGGAAGCCATGCTTCAGCTGTCTCACCCTTTTCACTTTCGCCATTAAAAATTGGTGCTTAATCTTTTTAAACTCTCCTAGAATTTGTTCATGATGCTTATGCTTCCTCTTCTTAGAATAGCAATCACTATCACTGCTGTCATGAAGAGAATTATAATTACTTTGATCAGATTCAAACAAAGAGTAACTTATATTTTTACCATTCTTTGCTTTCTTAGTTTTATGTTTGTAAGACATTATACCAGAATCAAAATTTACTTATGATTTCCATCCTCTTTCCTTGTTATGGTATTTCTCCATTAAAATCTGATTTAACTCTTCTTGTGCCTTCATAATTCGTTCATTCTCTTATTTAACAATCCTTATTTCAGATTTTAAATCTTTTACAGTACGCAGTAGTTCAGAAGATTGATTATTTAACTCTATGTAAATTCCTTCATTACCATTATTATGTGTGTTGTTATTATATTCATTCTGATGAGGAGATCTGTCCTCTGCTGATTCCTCCAGTATATCCATACCTGAAATTTAAACGTCAAACTGTTCTGTACAAAAAAAAAAAAAAAAAAAAAAAAAAAATTAAATAAAGTCAGTAACTAAGTTTTCTGTTTTATTTTCAGGTTTGTGCACGTAAGCCTATTATAGGCCTAGAGTTTGAACTCGTGCTCTGATACCACATGTAACATCCCGAAATTTCACAAAAATTTAAATTTTTTCAACGTAGCATTTAATGCCTAAACTAACTGTGCGGAATTATAATTAATGCTTCTATGTCGTTATGCTGAAATAAATGTTTGTAACGATCATTTGATGTAATGTTTTGTGTCTTGCTATGAAATGAAATTTAAGTCTACTCTAAGATACTATTGGTTGTTCTTCTTGTCTCAGCTATATTCCTATATTACCTATGCCAATGCTCAATCAAATATTATTGTTTATAAGAGCTAACTGTTGTTCTTCTTTTGGTGATGAAAGGGGTCCTAAGGGTACCCTGAGGCTTACTTAGCGTTCATACTAAAGCATCTGAACCTTCCTTTTCATAGATTACAAGTAAGGGTGACACATCAGATCGACTAGTACATGTATAATTTAAAATGCACTTTCAGTTAGCCTTCAAAGGTTTTGTGTAAAGTTTCTAAAATACTTATAAGTGACTCGTCTAAAGTTTATAGCTGTAAGCTATACATCTCATGCATTTCCTTGTTTAATATTAAAATGATGCAATAGAGTATCGTAGCAATGGTTCAGTATAATATGTCAATGTAATTATTGTAAAAATAGTGATGTGCTTTTCTGATACCTAGGCTAAATGCAAGGTACCAATATAATCCTTTAGTAGGTAAACTACTTGCAAATGGTCGTACGATTTCCTATAATAGATGGACTATATACTATTTCCAATTAATTTCTATAGTGTAAACTAAATGCCAATGTTGATGTAATTCCTATAGCATAAAAACTATATGCGTATTCTACAGAGATGATTTTAAGGGTGAAATTTAGCCCAAAGGCGAATTTAGAGGGGTTCAAATAAAAAGCTGGGCGAATTTTTAATATAACAAGTGTTTTTTCAATTGTAATAAAATAGTCCAACATTTATTAAATGGATAATATATTTATTATTAAATAGCCAACCCCGTGCAACCCCGTAGAGCTGTAAAGAATGGTTTAGCCCCCTCGAATATACCTCAAATCATGAGTTTGCCGCCGGATTTCCTGTAAAAATCATGTTTATCGTTCAATCGCCCTAGATTTATAGTAAAAATCATGTTTAACCCTTTCATCACCCCGAATTTTCAGTAATGGAGGATGCCCATTAATTATTCCGCCCAGGTCATGAGTTCGCAGCCGGATTTACTGTAAAAATCATGTTTGATCCTTCAATTGCCCCCAAAATTTATAGTAAAAATCATGTTTCCATTTCATCGCCCCGAATTTTCAGTAATGGAGGCTGCCCATTAATTATTTCGCTCGTTCTGGTTGAATCCAGACGGTTTTTTTCCAAATCACCGTAGCTTTTCATTAACGAGAGTTATTTTTGCCAATCACAGCCCGATTTTTGTTATTGGAAGTTTCCAATTCCATCACTGATTTCGAATTGTCAGCAATATTTAAATGGTTTCGAATTTAGCCCCAATTTGTTATGCAAAGTATTTTTTAATTGAAAAATGGTCCATACTCCATATTTGGGGAAAATCGAGAACTTTCATCCTATATAATGCCTTTGGAATCAAGAGTAATGCCTTAGGAATCAAGAGTGCGATTCACCCAATGAGCATGAAGCTTTATTTCGGTTGAAATTCTACATTGGCTAAGTAGAAAATCGACTTTCAGCATTAATCTGCATTTTTTCAACATTCCTTAGGGTCTGCAGTCTATACAGAGGTTAGTTTCTCCTTTTAATTTTTCTGATTGAAACTTATTGTGTGGTTTCTAGGTAGAGAATATGAATGTATGCACTGTGCTGATATTTTTACCTGCTGACCTCTCAATTCTCTCTGTTATCTGTAAGAACCTTATGGGTCTACTGGACCATATTACATTGCTTTTACTAGTTATTAGTTTGGTTAATTGGGTAGAACAGTGTCCAAATGATGGAGAAGAAAGGGTCTAGGACATTTGCTTTTAAGAGCTCTTGGTATCCTGGTTTAGGCTACCTGCCTCCAACGAGGAGGTGAGGATCATGCAATTGGCAATTTCAACATCATGAGGTGCCCATTTCTGAATTGAATAGAAGGTTTAACTTCCAATTTTGGTGAATTTGACCCACTGGTGTGTCGATTCCCTATTTAATATACTACACCCTTATGTGTCCATCGGACTGTGTTACAACATACAATTTTCTGCAGTGATCTAGTTATTAGTTTCTCTGTTTTGAAGTAGTAAGTTGTTCTATAAGTAGTTTCCACAGTGCAAGGTTATTGGCTATTTCCCACCACGGGAAGTAAAAGGGCCCCATAGGATATGCCATGATCGCTATGGAACAAGGGTCACTATATCAATAGTTAATCTCAGTTGTAAATAGTCCAAAACATGCCTTAAAATAACTCATAGTGTACTCGTGTTTAGTATCTTACTATCTCCACATCATAACATTTAATATTTGATCCATCCTCACATGCAAGCAAGTTGATGGAAAAGTGATATTCAAACATAGTTAGTTTGGAATAACCAAAAATAGTCTTCTCAATCACTCCCCCTGTTGGAGCTGCATCTTTTAGGGTTGTTGCATTCACAAGTGATAATTCAAATAGGCTTGGGAACCTAATTTAACATAGTTCTTTGAGCTTACAGCTACTTGCACACAACCCATTTAAATAAGGAATATAAAAATCATGACCTGACTTATGCTTTGAGAGGTAAATGGTTAATCCATTCTTAATAATAGGCCCAGTCATATTTCATTCTATACTTTGGTGAAGTATGACATAGTATTGGAATCACAGTTGTATATGTGGACAAATTTCACCTTCAAAATATGCTTGACATATTATGAAACATGTCTAAATTTTGTAAGGAATAATGCCCTCATTCTGCTAGAAATAAACTTAGGAATCATTTAGAAATATGGTATGTGAATCGTGAAAGATCCCCTCACACATGTGAGATTACAAATATTCTTGGGTGCCTAGTTTAATAAAGTTATTTGAGATTACAACTAATTGCATACAGTCCTTTTAAACAAGGCATATAACAGTTGATCTGACTTATGCTTTGAGAGATAAATGGTTAATGCATTCTTAACCATAGACACAATCATATTTCCTTCTATAGTCTGTTGTTATATGTCTAACATATAATTGGAATCACACTTGTATATGTGGACATAATCCACCTTAGAAATATGTTTGTCATATTATGAAACAAGTCTAAATTGTCTTAGGAATTATGCCATCTTTCTGTTGGAAATGAACTTAGAAAGCACTTAGAAATCTGCTAAGTGAATCCTGAAAGTTCCCCTCACATGTAACTTTTTTTCCTACAGGTGCCACTACAATTATTAAGACCTGTTTGAACTTGCATTAGAATATATATTTGCATTCCCACATTTTCTTTGATAATGGGTAGTATTGTGGTGACATTGGATAGTCCCTCGTAGTTCCACAATCACATAAGAAAACACCCTTCGTTTGTTATCCTTTGACTCCACTTGCCAAATGGATTTGACACTAGTGTTGATCCTCCCATCACCCTACTTTAACAAACCTATTCCTAGGTAAGTCCCCCTTGTGTTGGAGGAGAGACAACCTAAAGTGAGTGACTAAAAATAATGCTCTATCTCACCCAACCAATCCACCTTCTAATTAGTTGTAGAGGATATTCTAAATATATTTAAGGTCCTCTACATGACTAAATATACTTTTGCATTTGAAACTTTCACATTGACCTGTAGACCTGCTTGGATTAGAATTTCTAACTCCTTCCTGAAATAGTCCCTAAGATTCCATTAATTTATTGAACCAATGACTTCTATCAAATAAACAAGAGACAAATTTATGCTCTCTATGTACTTGTTCATCCCAGTCATCCTTGTTGAAAAAGTATACTTTAGTCAACCCATTCTTCATAATCATGTTGAAAGCTTCAACAATGGCATTTGCATGTGGATGATGCAAACTACTCTTATGATGCAAGATGATGAATTACTTGGTTAGAAGGAATAATGGTTCTTATGAAGTGCATGCCTTGAACATTTCTAAGGCTTTTGGGGCATCCAAACCAAGTTATAATATTTTCAATTATAAAATGAGCTGTAGTCTCTGTGGAACAATCCTTCGTATGCTTAGCTTCAACCCACCTAGTGAGATAGTTTGTTGTGGTAATAATGTACTAGGATTTGGAATACCGTGTGGGTGGGTTAATATGACCAATGAAATCCACAAAACATTTCTCAAATGGTTGTATATCTCGAACATGGTCTAGAGAAGATTATCCCTCTAGGATAGTTCCCCAACTCATTGGCATACATCACAAGCTTTGGCATATTCTTTAGAATCCTTAAAAAATGTCGGCCACCATAGTTTAGCTTGCAGGACATTACTAGCTACTGATTTTCTTCCAACATGTCATCCTACAACCCTTACATCCCAAAAGGTATCTAGTTATTCATGATCCATAACACACATCCACGAGACTCCATCTATACCTAATTTTTACAATTGTCTTGCAATCGATTAGTGTTTCATAGCTTGAACAACAAGGTGATGTTTATGAGTTAAAGAATAATATTCGGGTGCTCGACCTATGGCTAAAAACATATTAATTTCATAAATATAGCCTATAACAACTTTAAACTTGAATAACTTAATGTCTTGTAATTGATAATCAATAGCGTTGTTTGATTCTCCTCATTCTAATCCTAAAACAGGAGTATGTACCACATTGTGCTTTCTAGGTTTAACCACAACATCAAAGATAACTCCTGGAATAACAACAACCATCAACATATCTGTCCTTCCAAAACATATTATTAACCAAATACTTCAATGTAGAATGATTAATAAACAATGTGAAATGGCCACCGAAAAAGTAATGGAAAAACTTTTCACTTTGTGGGGTTATAGTTGCTTTCAATTTATGATAACTTTCTACTAGTGAAATAGACAGAATGATTGAGATTACCTTCACTTGGTTGTGTAGTAATGGCTCCAATATCACACATGTACATGAAATCCAATATTCCAGTAAGGGAAACAAGGATAGGAACATTTACCCAATTTCCATTAATCCCTTTTAATTCAGTGAAGCCTTGCAGAAATAGATCTTCATATTCTTAAAGGAGACCAATATATTCAGATATGACCTGTTTAGTCTAGTAGTATCCTGTAGATGCCATCTTTGGTTTCTACTTTGTACTAATGTTAGCTTTATGTGTCTACAAAGGTTGCATATAAGGTGTACTAGGACCCTCTTGCTTCTTCCCTTGCACAATCCTATAACCTTCCCATCTTTAAATGATAAATGTCTTAGGTTTTCCAAGTCATTTTCAGCATCCTCATTTTGCTCAATTTTCTTGCAAAGATAGGAGACTCCATCCTATGGACCTACAACTACAAGTTGATCCATTCTTGACAATACAGAGTCAGAGACATATGGGTGGATTAGATAGATTCCACAATAGATCAATAAATAAAGCTTCCATAGTCAATTTCAATACAGCTATAACTTCATCAAACTCCCCCACAAAAGAAAAGTCTTCACAAAATTGTGTTTGCAGGGTAGTCCAACTCCTTATTTGTCTTCTAGTCTTTTCATGTAAATGCAAATATTTTGGAATATAACCCAATCCATAGTTTCATGTAAATGCCAATATCATGGATTGGGTTCTATTTTTTTTAAAGAAGCAACAATGTGTTGTTTATTGACATATTGCAAGTAGAGAAATTTTGCACATATACAGTTGGAGTGTGTCACTTAGTTGGAAATTGAACACAATGCATTGCAGGCACAAAAGAGCCAAGCCTTGAAGCATGGAAGCATAGCTAATCCCTATGTGTCTGTGTGTTGATAAACAACTTAGCAACCAAGTAGTAGAGTCATAAAACCAGATAATTGCAAAGTCTAGTTGGTGGCTTTGATCTTTAATTTTACATAAAATTTAGAAGTTTTGATAGCAATTCTAAAAACAGAGATCTCTACATAGTACTGTGAATAGAGGACAAATTTAAATTCCGCATAGTCTCTATGTTGGTGAAGCAAGTAGGCTATAAGTCTCTCATTTATGGATCAGTCAACCACACCACCTCCATCTTCTCTTTAGTGATATCACCATCAAGTTCTTTCAACGATTGCTACAATTTTGTAGTTTATCCACACAATCCTCCAACATCCAACAATCCTGGACTTTTGCAATGTCCTTCACCGCGTAGGACAAAAGACAACCAAAACGCCCTGCTTTTCCGGTGATTTTGGGATAAAATCTGGTTTATTTTTTTGCTAGAAATTGCTATTTTTGCATTTTTGTAATTTCAGCAATTGGGATTGTCTGCTCTAGACTAATTGTCCAATTTTAAAACTACCCAAATTACCGAAATTGTGATCTGAGCACTCCAAATTGCCATTTTGGCAAGAATTGCTCTGTCGGATTCCAACAAATCGGGGATGTTTTAGTTAACCCTTATACAGCTTCATCCTTCATGCTTGCCTCACTCTTCCCAATACTAAGGATCGAACAGTGTTAAGCAAGGTTTGAGAACCAAGCGACATTTAAGTGTTGAATAGTGTTCATTGTGGATAACACGCACTAAGGAGACAACGCTAAGCCAACATTAATAAGACATAAATGTGCAGTACCCAATGACATCGCCCTTTGACCGTTCAATTACAAGCCACTTAGCAAGCACAACAACCTCTGAGATAAAGCCATACACAGCACAACAATGACAAATCAACCTCAAAATGAGAGTGTTGCCTAGTATGCAATCATATTTTGACAAAATCTTCTTGGTTATAGGGGGTGCTTCTTTCAACCATCGACTATCAAAATATGTTACTTTGCTCCTTGCATGAATAGGATAAAATTGTGATTGTAATAGGAAATTGCTGTACCTTGGGAAATATTTTGTTAATGTGAGTCAACCACAGTGGAGAGAGAGAGGTGAGACTCGAAATAATCCCAAGCTATTTTATGTTGAATTTTAATCTGTTTCACTCCTAGTACTCCTATAAAGTTTTTTTCAATCCTAATATTGTTATAAAGGTTTTTTAAAGGAAATTTTGTGAGGAAATTTCCAAGCACATTCCCGTATTCAGAGATGGTACCCCATGTAAACATATTAACATTAATTATGACACCTAATCCAACAAGGAGATCGAATAAGACATGCAACAAAGGTAACCATCCCAGGAATCGACCACTCAAACTAACCCACCAAGCTTAGAACTCCTGCAAAGTTATGTCTTGTGTTCCCTTTATTCTTTATTGGTATATTGTGCCAAGATTCTTTGCTATTCTATTTTCTGTTTATTCTATTCACTTATAGCAGCATACTAATAACATTTAATAACAGTTACAGAGTTAATTTTCATAAAGAACTAACATGACCCAGGAAAGAATTGACAAAATAAATAATTTGATGGCAAGCCATGCAACATAAAACATTAGAACTTGATTGGGTTTTGTCCGTTGAAACTTTAAAAATAAGGATTTAATACATACTTGAAAGAAAGAAATCTGGCTAATTTTGATTATTTCTTGGCATACTATCTAGTGGGATCTGATTGAATTGCTGCCCCGAAGTATTAGGATGCTTTGATTCAGTTTTCCTTCAAAAGAAAGCTTCTCCCAGCAAATTTGAACTGCTTGAGGCTTGACATTCAGTTTATGGCTTAAAAAATTGCAAACTTGTAAACAAACTACATTGTAACAGGGCCAACGTTGGTTGTGAAACAATAAAAGAGACAAGTTTCATATAGATAACAGTGTCCAGTGAAATTTCTGTACTTTTATTTTAAAAATACCAATATTACATGTATTTTGAAATAAAGAATAGAAAAATCACTTTACCATGGTACCTATTTGGCCAAGGCTAGAACCCAACAAGACTCCAAAATTAAACTGAACTACTACTACAACCTTGAGAGCAAGAGAGAACAAAGCCAAAAATCTCTGAAACCACATAAGCAGCATTCTAGGAGAAGGTGATATTTACTTGTGGAGATTAGATGACCCATTCGTGTCAAGGTGTATTAGGGAAAAGCATTATAAATAGATAGAGAAATATACTATATTTATGTACCATGAAATAGATAGAGAAATATACTATTTTTGTGTACCATGAAAGGATTCATAGCAATTGTTAAATACATGCAATTTGGAAACACTCTCTTGAGAATATCAGATGGCTCTAGACGATCAGAAGGATGGCTTTATACATATGATGACTTTGAAATGAGAAAGCAGCTGCAGCCTTATGAACTCCCTCAACTTAAATTACAGTATTTTCTCATCACAGGTTATTTGAACCAAAAAATACAAATACTAAGTGTCTTTTTAAGTTGACAACTTCATAAACAATATACAATTCCAGAACATACACTGATTTGGCTAGCTCACAAGACAATTTCAAAGTATGCGGAATCTCAATACCAACATAGTTACAAATACATATAAACAGATATTACAGATATGCACTTCATTAAATATAGTGTTCCACGTCAAGACAAAATCATGACTTGTTCCAAAATCCTTGAAAATGGCGAACTGCTACTACTCAAGATTGGCTGACCAAACAAGCAAATGCCAAAATCAGATTAGAAAAAGATAAGACAAAAAACAACCAAACAGACCGAAAACAAGAGAAACCTTGACAAAAAGGCCTCCTGCTGATTATGATCCTGTCTTACTTGTTGAGGACCTCCGTGAAAACCATTACTGGCAATACCAGGGCCTCCATAGGGTGTGTCAGCTAAGCCATGCATTTGCAACCCAAACAGAGAAGGAAACAACCCGAATCCTACAGAAAATGTTACATTCCCAAAGGACCCAATAGGTACTGGACCTTGGCGTGCCATAAAATTAAAACCCGGTGATGGGTAATGATGGTCTGTAGTTCTAACTGTAACAGGAGGACAGAGGCATGTGATGGGCAATGATGGATAGAGGCCTGGACAATTTCCTTTTCTGTCTATGTTAATTAGAAACAGAATTTTCAATGAATAACATGGATTAATCACTTTGTCTTAAGAAAACTCAGTTAATTGTAGAGGAAAGGTAAGAAGCATTATCAAACACAAGAGTAGATGAAACCCCAAACTTAGTAATCAAATGTTGTTGTAGAAATTGATTGGCAATCCTTTCATTGAATTTGAGAAAAGGCACAACTTATTTCCACATGGTAAAATAGTTTGTAGCTGTCAAGACGTCTTTGTGCTATCTAGAGAAATTTGGATTGATCTAACTAGTGATGTCCAATGCCCATTACCGAAGTCTTGGATTGAGCTGAATCCTGGGCACTTTTCTACCCGCAATCAACATTAAATACGAAATCTAGGGCCGTCTTTTCTCTATTTTATAGACAGGAGACTGAGTCTGGGGACCTCACATTTAACTTGCAAGTCTGTATCGATCTCATCAGTCAATCTACCTTGTTGGGTGAAACCCCTGCTTGTTCAACTGTTAATTAGTACTATTACAAATAATCAACAAATTTAAATTTAAATAGCTTTGGTAGGCACTGCTGCTGTCACAGTTACTTAATACTGTTGAAATCAAAATTACCAAACTCACTTGGAACTTGGAAGATGGCTGGCCAAGGCAGAAGAGTAAGAATTGATTAAAACTTGGGAAAAACTAATATTGGTTAATTCAGAAAATTAAAAAAATAGAAATATACTAAATTTTATTGAGGGGTCATATTGCAAAAGACCATGGATTTTAGATCTACCATGTTTCCTGTAGGATAATAATTCAATGAATAACATAGATTAATCACTTTGTCTAATGAAAACTCAGTTAATTGTAGAGGAAAGGTAAGAAGCATTATCAAACACAAGAGTCGATGAAACCCCAAACTTAGTAATCAAATGTTGTTGTAGAAATTGATTGGCAATCCTTTCATTGAATTTGAGAAAAGGCACAACTTATTTCCACATGGTAAAATAGTTTGTAGCTGTCCAGACGTCTTTGTGCTATCTAGAGAAATTTGGATTGATCTAACTAGTGATGTCCAATCCCCATTACCGAAGTCTTGGATTGAGCTGAATCCTGGGCACTTTTCTACCCGCAATCAACATTAAATACGAAATCTAGGGCCGTCTTTTCTCTGCTTTATAGACAGGAAACTGAGTCTGGGGACCTCACATTTAACTTGCAAGTCTGTATCGATCTCATCAGTCAATCTACCTTGTTGGGTGAAACCCCTGCTTGTTCAACTGATAACTAGTACAATTACAAATAATCAACAAATTTAAATTTAAATAGCTTTGGTAGGCACTGCTGCTGTCATAGTTACTTAATACTGTTGAAATCAAAATTACCAAACTCACTTGGAACTTGGAAGAAGGCTGGCCAAGGCAGAAGAGTAAGAATTGATTCAAACTTGGGAAAAACTAATATTGGTTAATTCTGAAAATTAAAAAAATAGAAATATACTAAATTTTATTGATGGGTCATATTGCAAAAGACCATGGATTTTAGATCTACCATGTTTCCTATAGGATAATAATTCAATGAATAACATAGATTAATCACTTTGTCTAAAGAAAACTCAGTTAATTGTAGAGGAAAGGTAAGAAGCATTATCAAACACAAGAGTAGATGAAACCCCAAACTTAGTAATCAAATGTTGTTGTAGAAATTGATTGGCGATCCTTTCATTGAATTTGAGAAAAGGCACAACTTATTTCCACATGGTAAAATAGTTTGTAGCTGTCAAGACGTCTTTTTCTATCTAGAGAAATTTGGATTGATCTAACTAGTGATGTCCAATCCCCATTACCGAAGTCTTGGATTGAGCTGAATCCTAGCTCTTTTCTACCCGCAATCAACATTAAATACGAAATCTAGACATGTTTCAGACATTTATAGTCAGTCAAAACAACAATATACAACCCCAAAAACATCATTTGTTTGCATTTTGTGAGCACTCTGTATGGAAGTAGCCTTAAAAAACTCATCATATTAGGTTATATCAGCATTTGAAGAACAACTAGTGGAATGGTAATCCTTGGCACCTGGTTGGGACACACAATCTCATGTAGAGTATTACCTTTTGTTCAAAGAAGCTTTGTAGAAATTTGAGTGGTGTTTGAAGTTGTTAGGGCTTATCCTATTGTCCTGTAGAGTTAAATGTTCTTGTTTATAGTTATCAAATGCTGGTAACAAGTTTATGCATCATAGCAATGCTAAAGTGGCTAACAATCAGACCTGGGAACTTTTGAGAATGAGTAGTAGTAGTAAACAATGGATATTTGAGAAATAAATCCATGTTGTTGGGAACATCCTAGGCCCTAAAATCAATTCGCAACCCTATTTGACCCCCCCCAGTTAGCAGTGATATGATTCTGGGTTATATTTGAGGACATACCTGTGTGTCAAAAGACAATTTTAGGAAATCTAAGGACTTCTATGGGCTAGATCAGCAGCAAGAACCATTTCTTCTTGAATCATGGGCACTTTTCTTACCGCAATCAACATTAAATACAAAATCTAGGCATGTTTTAGACATTTATAGTCAGTCAAAACAACAATATACAACCCCAAAAACATCATTCGTTTGCGTTTTGTGAGCACTCTGTATGGAAGCAGCCTTAAAAAACTCATTGTATTAGGCTATATCAACATTTGAAGAAGAACTAGTGGAATGGTGATCCTTGGCACCTGATTGGGACACACAATCCCCTGTAGAGTATTACCTTTTGTTTAAAGAAGCTTTGTAGAAATTTGAGTGGTGTTTGAAGCAGTTAGGGCTTATGCAATTCCTATTAGCATATAAACTATATGCAAATTATCATATAGTTCCTATAGCATATAAACTATATGCAAAGGCTTATGCATTGGTCCTATGTACAAATTAATATAACAAAGTGTGAGCATCGTCGTGACCCTTTTTAAACATATGATCTAAGCCTAGTTGAAATGATACCATAATTACAAACTATGACTTACCATAAGATCGAAACCATGATAGGTTTGCAAACATGAACAACGTAACAATCGTGATAAGGACATGGTAATAAATGATGTATTGGATATGTGCTAGCAGGAATTCACATCCAACCTTGGTATTTATCACTCCTACCTACCGGCTCGGTGGAAAAACTTGGTGGCTGCCATCGTGGTACTTAATACGTGAAGGCTTAGTGAGCATGCAGTCAACGGGGTCAAGTTGTACATGGTTTTGTTGGAGGTTATCCTAGCTGGTCTCCACGGTGGCAATGGTTATTAATGTAGTCATAGTCATAACTATGGTGGTTGCTTGGGAATACGAGGTGCTATGATGTGTGATCTCCACCGTTCATCTTATGTTACTCTCGAGCTTTGGGACTTAACCCTAATCTCCACTAAGTTGCGTGGTTGTTGTTTCCATTGGCATTCAATGTGTTAGAGACTGGCTCGGTGGAGAGGCCAACAGGCCTGAGAAATTTTAGGGTTTCGTTAGCAGGTTTTGGGAGCTTCTCCTACGATTCGAACTCGTAACCTAAGGGCGATTTCTGATACCTGTTGAAAGCTTAAGAGCCGAGCCATAGTGTGAGAGTTACAGCAATTGTTTAAAGTTGGAAGGACTCCAGGGCTGATGATGGTATGGTGCGTATGTTGAACCAGTGGTCGGCTTTCCTTGTATGTTAAGTAGTAATTCTCGGAGTTGTCTCCAACTTTCATTGCATTCAGTAGTGAGGTGATGGTTACGGTTTAATACTAGCTATGGCGTCTCTGCCCCATCAGTAACTATCTAAAGGTAATGTACAGGTTTCGAACCTGTCTTCTCCTATTTGTTTATAAGTTGCAGTTGTCGTTATTTCGTCTTAATGAACTTTCTTTTATGATACCTGTTTGAACATATTCTTGGTTGTGTGGCAGGTTCCTTCGGCTTTGGTCCCCAAGCTTGAGTTGTGAACGATGGCAACTGCAATTCGAAATGGTAAGCTTCGGTGTTTTCCCTTGTTGACTTTGGTGTGGTGACTATTGGTCCTTATTTGGTTTTAGCCGAAACTTCAATGTTGATGTCTGGTTGTAGATGGTGGCCGTTGTTGTGAAGTTTTATGTGCCAAGTGACGGTGTAGGGAGGATGGGCTCCTCGACCTTCCTTGATGTTTAGCTACGACATTTCTATGTGTTTTTATTTGCTACAAATGTAACAAGGGTCTTATCCCTCTGTCATTTTAATGGGAATAAAAGAAACCCTAATGTTACTACCTTCCTTCTCGGTACATGTTAAAAGGATTACTGTTGGGTTTTGACCTTGCGTCGATACTGTAATTTAAATGTTAGTTGTGTTCAAAGTGAAGGTTGTTATGTTGTAGTTGTGTGATGTGGAAAAGAGTGATAACTATTCTAAAAACTTGACCTTCATGAGTTGTGATTTATGGAACCTGTACTAAATTTAATAAGTCTGCTTATGAAATATTTTGGATAAGAGATAACCTCGAAAGTTTTGAGAAATCGATCCTGGAAACTTAGAGTTATTCTCGTTTTCCTAATTCGTTTCGATGCAGGCTATGGTTGTACTAGGATTGTAAAATCCATAGTTGAATAATGATACTAGATACGTTTCTTTGTTTTGGTTCTATACTATGTGCTGGAATTGTGACTAAATCTTTACTACTGTTTGAATGAGGGTATTATATCTTACTTGTGTTATCAACACGAAAGGTAGATGTTTAATATGCTAAAGGTTTGACTATCGAAATAGTTATAAACTTGTCATCATGATTAAGGTTATTTAATTCTTTGTTTAGGGTTTTGAACCCATGCATGTTATGTATACACAAGTCTTATGTTAACTCTGTCTTGGATAATTTATTTGCTTTGATAAATGTTGAAATGTATACTAAAAGTTGTAGTATAGAAACTATGTTTGGAACCTTAGGGTTTTTAAATCTACAGTAGAGGTGTTTGAATTTATAACTGCAGTTTGATAATGAAATCAAAATAAAAGATGTGAATACTGTGGATGGAATAGTACCATATAGCAATGTTGTTGCATGCAATCAATAATAATTATGTTTTAAAGATAAAGTACTTGGTAGCAGTTTTGTGTAATTAGAATTGTTTATTTTTGCAGCTATTATATTTCATGAATGCTGATGAAAAACTTCTGAAATGAAAAGATAGGGGTATGGAAGTAAACATAGTATAGAAGGAAATAAAATTACTATTTTAGGAGATTGGTTTGTTTTTAAGATAATAACAGAATGAAAATGTTATCTATCTTTTACAAGGGTTGAGAAACCTAGAATAGTTAAATTATAAATTTATTTGAGGCTGCAAAAATAAAGATAATGAAATGTTTGAATACTACGAAAGTTGTTTAAGTTTTCTGAGTCTAGACATACGATAACTTCATGTTTGCAGAATGTAACAATTAAGGGAAATTCTAAAGGAAACATAACAGAATCTGTTTCATTCATTTGACATCCCGTCTATCATTCATCTATCTAAAATTTCCTCCCTGTACTAGAGTACTATACACAAATTAGTATGGGAAAAAATACAGTGGAGGCATTTTATCAACTCATACATCTATTCAACAGTTTACAAAATCCTAAACAGATCAGAAAATCACATTTATACTTATGCATTATCATTTACTATCTAAAGAGTACTAAATTAACAATTTACAGAAAATAAATTAACTACTTAAACACTGAAATGATAAGTAGAACCTGTAACTTTAGATAGGGTGGACACACACCCAAGGAGGCCTGTTCCTCCCAACCTTCTCCAGAAGAAGCAGCCAATCTAATTTTCTCCTTTGGACCCCTGATCATGTTTACTAAACCACCAGGTAGATGAACTCTGTGTAGAAGCAAGGCACTCAACTTTATATAACCAACAATCAATAGAGACTTGCCAAAAACCACAATCTCTGCACTCAGCAGTAGAAACTCTACACTTAGCAGTATAGCCCTACACTGAGCAGTATATCAGGCAGACTTACACCACGATAAAAAACATAGCATATCCCCTCATCGAATCTCTTGGTTGCAAGCAGCAGAACCCCAAGGTAAATTTCCTCATCAGGAAAAGTGATGAACCTCAGTCCAAAATTCGATGGCTCTTAAAAAGATTTCCTACGTCTTGTTGAGATATTGTAACTTCAAAGAATATTATATTTGTACTTTGTTATTCCGGATATGATTCATTCCTCCGTGAAGATCTTATTGTATATCCGGAGATGTTTATTCCTCCGTCGGAATGTGGTAACTTGGGTTATTAGACTTCCCTAGTGGGGGTCGGCCCTGTATGTGTTATGTGGGTCAAAGGGTTATTAGACCACCCTAGAGGGGTCGGCCCAGTCAGTTGTAGTGGGGTATTTAACCCATTGGTTAAATATGAGACTACATGACTTGTGTAAAAGACAAGTCGAAGTAGTGTATAAATAGAGAAGGTGTATTCCTCATTTTACACACACTCACTCACTTGAGAGTGGCGCACTTGTGGAGGAGAGGTCTGCTATGGAGAAGGAGGAGCTTATGCTCAGGGTTACATCTTTGTATATTGTTGGTCATCTATATTGAGGAAGCTTTACTGGGTTTTCTACCCCATGAGGGTTTCCCAGGATAAATTTGTGTCTCTTGTGTTTATGCTGTGCTTGTTGTTTCTTCAGTGATCCTATATATGCTATTATTGTGAAATGGAATGCAATGCTGCTATTTTCTGTCTTAGCATATTAAATCTTAACAGGTCTTTAGTGGTTAGTTTTCAGTAAATGAGCCTCAAGCTCCAGTCCCATTTTTCAGGTCATTATGACCACAATTCAAAGGAGTTGTCCCATACCAATAGCTAGTTACTTGCCTCATGAAGCTGCCAGTTGTACATTGCCTTCTACCCCAGATTCCATTCCACCTAGTGGGTTAGTAAACACTCTTTCAACAGTCTCCTTAGGTGTTTATCTCCTATTTAATTTATTTAATAATAAAATATTGTGCAAATTACAGTCATCCTTGGACACTTGTCCAATACAAAACTATACAATAAAAGTTAAGATAATGTTTCCAACATAAAATGTTTTTCAGCAAAAAGGGGTATGTTACAAACACCCCAGCTTAAGCTCAACATCGTCCTCGATGTTGCTTATTCTTCATTAGAGCCTCCCTTAAACAGAACTGGATATGTTGTCCACATATTTCTTTCCAGTTCCCAGGTAGCTTCATCAAGGCTAAGGTGCTTTCATTGCACCTTTACCTACGCTATGGTATGATTCCGGAGCATAATTTTCCTCCTGTCGAGAATACAACCCAGTTCCACCTGAAAATCTCCTTCGGGTTCCACCTGTATGTCATTCCAATTCAGCACATGAGTAGCATCGTGCACATACTTCTTTAAAACAGAAATGTGAAAAACATTATGGATTCTTAAGTTAGTTGGCAAATCCAACTAATATGCAACAGGTCCAATTCTTGATAGGACTTCAAATGGTCCACAGTACCTTGGTGCTAGTTTAGCACAACTCCCAAGCTTTAAAGAACTTTTCTTGGGTTTTACCTTTACAAAAAACATGATCTCCAACCTGAAATTCTCTTTCAGTGCGTTTCAGATCTGCATAACTTTTTTGTTGATCTTGTGCAACTTTGAAGTTGCCTTGAACCTGTTTCACGATTAGCTCCATTTCTTTTAACAAATCTGGTCCTAACATTAATCTGTCCACAGGGTTATCCCAAGAAATAGGAGTACAACATTTTCTTCCATATAAAATTTCAAATGGACTAAGTTTAGCAGATGCTTGATAATGATTATTGTATGAAAATTCAGCTAAATGTAAATAATCTTCCCACTTAGTTGGTTGATATTTAACATACATTTGTAACATGTCTCCTAAAATCTGGTTAACCCTTTCAGTCAGTCCGTCAGTTTGTGGATGGAAAGCAGTATTGAAATTTAATTTACTATTTAAACCCTTAAACAATGATGTCCATAAATTTCTGGTAAATTTGGAGTCTTGGTCAGAAATAACTACCTTCGGAATTCCGTGTAAGTGAAATATTTACTTCATAAACACATTTGCAATGTTAGGAGCTTTGAATGTAGTCTTAACAGGAATAAAATGAGTAGATTTACTAAGTTTATCCACCACCACCATTATGGAGTCATTATTTTTCTGATTCTTAGGTAAACCTGTAATAAAATCAATACTTATGATTTCCCATTTCCATTCTGGAATTGGCAATGGCTGCAATAGACCAGCTGGGTGTTGATGTTCATCCTTAATGGTCTGACATTCAAAACACCTAGCTATGTACTCATCCACTTCATTCTTCATGTTGGGCCAAATATAATCCTTCCTTAACATAGTTATCATTTTTTGATAACCAGGATGTCCTGAATAAGGACTTTTATGCACTTCATCCAAAGTCAACAATTTAACTGTTGACACATTAGGTATATAAATTCTATTTTTATATGTCATTAATCATTTTTCATTAATGTTGTATTCTATTATTAAATTTTCAGATAAATTTGCTGCAACCTTATCATGCAATTTTTGATAATTTTCATCTTGCTTAATTCCTTCTCGATCTGATTTTCCAGATTTGTCTTAAACGTGTTGATTGCTGCCACAAAACTTAATCTAGCATTTCTGGTCAAGGCATCAGCAACTTTGTTTTCTTTACTCTTAATGGGTTGAATTTCGAAATCATACTCGATGTTGACCAAAACCAACACGACCTCAGTCGACAGGGGTTCGACTCAATGTCGACACATACTGCAATCTCCCTGGGCACCAGCCCGGGCAGGTTTGAGCCCACCCAGCAACACCTGTAAAGTGGATCAGGTCTCACCCAAGGCTTCCAGGAAGAGCAAACGAAACCATGTTTCCGCTGAGAGAGGAGGAGAGTTGTGGCTACACGGGCTAACTCAGATGCAGTATTTAACCATAAACTTTAAACATTTGGCAAGGAGTTATAACAATTTACTTTATCGCAACATTCATCATCACATTCTACATGGAACATACTACTTAAACACAACATTTATCATTATAGCAACAGTAAGCAGACATTGCATCAAATAACATTCATACATCACAATATTACACAAAGTTGGTACCAAAACATCATTATATTACTGTCATGATCATATACCAGAATCAAAACACAGATCTCACACACAATTCCTCTACTTCCTTGCTTCTTCTTATCATCTTTCCGCTCTCTCCCCCTCTAACACTTAGAACCCTCATGTATTTATAGGCTTCCGCTGTTACAATATCTGTCCACTTACAACTGACTTCCTAATCGACACTATGGACAATTGACCCAATATCTAACTGACTCGGTCCAAATGACCCCAAAAACCCCCATACCATGGTACAACTGACTCACTATTACACAATATGTGGTCCAAGTGACCCAAAACCCGCCAACTGCTGTATTCTTTAGCACAAAATACTCCTTTCGTGCCCTCCTCTGGTGTTTCGCAGCGTCGGCGGTACCGTAACATTTCCCCATCAAACCGCCTGCCAACAGGCCCCCAACACAATCTTGTGGCTTGCCCTCGAGCCACGTCAACTGCTGGACAAAGTGCACATCACGGTCCTTGCCTTGAAGTCTGCATACGGCTGTTCGATATTCTGCACCAACTCCTGAGCATCCTTAGCTGCAGCCTGACTGCTGATCACTTCGTTGGCTGAGGGGTGATCGGTAAGCTTGTCCATGACCTACTGTCGATACTTCTGTACTACTGGTAGTGCTTCACTTGCCTGTAGCATCAGTTTCCCCCCAGTTTCCTTGAATTCTTCCAACTGGGCCTCACGTATCTTCTGGCATTCATCTGCCTTGGCAACCCGTTGTTGCAAGTCCTTCAGCTCACGCGCCTTAGCAACTTGCTCCAGTGGTGTCAAGGTTCTCATCGCAGCCTTTATTGTGGACACCTGGCCCTCTGCTTCCTGCCGGGTTTTAGTGAGCTGTTCAACTTGCTCATCATGAACGATGCGGCCCCAAAACTTTACCGTTTTGGTGGTGAGCCAGGTTTCCTGTGTCTCCAGCTCCTCCATCTAGGTGGAAACTTCCTCAAGTGCCCTTCTTCGTTCATCCACCTTGGCCTGAGGCATTCCTGGTTTCAACTGAGCCTTCAACAGGTCGTTCTCCTATCGCAACTGAACAATGGTAGCCCCCAGCCGTTGCACTCGGCAAAGCACGTCTACTTCTTCAGTGGGCTCCGGAACATGTTGATAAGCCTCGATGATCACCCAGCCAACCCGAACGCTATCGTCCCACATGCAAGCCTTTTCAGCAATAAGGAAGTCTTGTTCCTTTTTAAGTGCTTCAATGGTGCGACCCTTCTCGGCCCACTCCTTCTTAAGGTCAGCTTCAATTTCATCCACTGCTTTCCGCACTATGTTAGCCCTACTTGTAAGCTCATCAATATTGGCAGTTGTAGCTGCCTCTCTTTCCTGCAAGTGTTGAAAGCTCTTGCTGATTTCATGCATTCTATCTGCCATTTCCTGGGAGGTGCCCCTTTGCATTGTCGCCAGTGCCATTTCCGTTAGTGCATTAACATTGACAGTCACCTGGTCAATTGACTACAACATATTTTGCAAAACCTCGTTGTCGGTCACAACCGCAGTTAAGGGAATGTTGATATGCTTAACCCGGGGCGTGGTGCGCATTGTGACCATTTCTTGCATAGGTACATTACTGGGTTCCTTTTGTAACATTGCATTACACAAAGAATCCATCCGAGAAGCAAGCGCAGAGAATCACTCCTCCGCTTTGCCAGACATCTTGTCGACAGCCGATGTGGCGGCATGGTTAAGGGATGTTATTAGCCATCCTAACTATGCCTCTGCTGGTAAAGACATCCCACTGATTGTCGCATGCTCGTGGTGCCGTTTTGATCGATTTTCTTCAAGAGCGCGGTCACTATCATCCGCCGTTGGTGTTCTAGTCGACTCGTGATCAGAATCATGCCGACTCTGTTGATCCTGCGCTGATACCTGATCTATAGGACCCAATGGCGGACCTCCAGCATCGATCTCTGCTGAACTCATGGGCTGTCACCAAGCCTCTGGACACTCATTCACAACAACCTCCAACTCTTCTGCTGTCACCTTATACTTCGTCAGCAACCACTGTTGATTAGTATCCCGGTAAGCTTGGATATGTATGACACCTGGCCGTATTGGAAATGCCATGACGGGTTTGAACCATGCCACAGTATCTTCAGATATTCGTGGGATCTGGGTCGCTGCATCACAAAGCATTTCCGAATACATCCAAAACTGCAATTGGCACTCCCGGATGCGCTCGAGCTCTCGTACATACCATAAATTTTGATAGCGTGCCCCTCATCATTCCGCTGTAGTCGAGCAGTCCATACCTTGGTAGGTGTCGGGCTCTTTCCATGCAACCAGAGTAATTAGCAGTAACAACCAACTATATGAGAAGGCGCCTCGACCCACTTGGACTGTTGCGACATCCTCCATTAGTTGATTCAAGAGATATAGGGACCAATTCATCTGAACGCCTTCCGCACATTGCTCTGCACAAGCAACTATTCCCGAATTACATTGGTTAGGGCGACCTCCCCTAATCACCTTACAAGATAGGATCTTAATTCCAGTGAGTACGGCCTTATCATTACAGCTACTGGTGCGATATCAATGCCCATCTGATTCCAAGTCATACTTCTGCGCGAACTGATGTGCCTGCTTCTTCTCGTTTTCCATTCCTTGAATAAACTGCGCCAGATCAACACCACTCTTGGGCAAGCTGGTAATGTAAGAAATCAAGTCAACAGTAACCGGGACCTCTCTGTCCAACCATAATGAGCCCCTGTGGAATCATGACAAGAGCTTTTTTACACAAGAACCAACTTCCACTAGGCACCCAAAATGCGGCATGTTAATTATCCCTAACAAGTCGGCCTACCGCAGTCCTCATGCCCAGTCGCGTATCTCTGGAACTGGTGGATTTCGTGTCTCAAGCACATATGGTGCTGATAATTTCGGGTTGGGCCACCATGTCGTGATCCTCGTAGCACAGGTGCATCAGTGTCGTCCCAATATCCACCAAGCACGTCATCCCAGCCGGAAGTGCGGGCATCTTCATGCTAAATTTATGTTTCGGATTCATCTTACGCGGGGTGGAATCCAATCGAACAGGAGGAATGTAACCAAGGATATTATGCGCAGAGTGTCCTAGCCATGTGGCAAATGGAGGAACGGTGTGACTGGACGGCCCCACTCGCTCTGGAGCTTCACTAGCCACCACAGACCGAAGAAATCTCTTACTCTGCGGAGATTTAGAAGGCTGACCCCCTCGGTGCTTCTTAGCAACACTTGATGCTCCCACCGGCATATTGGAAACCTCGACTCCAAGATCAATAGTGTCCGAGGACACACCTTCTCGTTCTACAGAAGCCAGAATGAATGGGGATTCCACTTCATTGCTAATGTCCACTGTCTCCAGTTCTCCTGGCATGCCTCACCACTCTCCGTTATATACCTAACAGTAACTGGCTCAAGTCACTACAGTGCTCCACAACAACACGTCTTGCTAATTCCTCGGTGTCTTCTGCCTGATGCTAAACCATACCATCGACCCAAACCCACCGTAATTATGACTAAATCCTGCATTAACTCAACCAAATCCTATATTAATGAGGCAAATCCCCCAGTGATCTTGTCCGTCGATCGGCCGTATCCGCCATTAATGCCCATCATTCGAACAACGCCGTTAATTAACTATCTCCACTTTTGGCATTTATTACTGATTTGACTGGGTCGTCATGCTGCCATGTTTCTCCGACTGTTCCAAACATGCAGTACAAGCCTCCCTTCTTCGCATACCTTCTTCTGTTGGTGCACCATCTGCCAACAAGCCACCTGCAACAACCATTTTTTATTTTTATTTTTTATCGATGCGACTTAGACATCGCAGTGCTCCAAGCCCGAGCGATAGGGCTTTAACCTGTGACCATTTACCAGCTTGGGGAGCACCACCCCATCCAATCATTGCAACTGAACTGCTCCTCCTGAAGTAATACTATTGATATGATAAGGACCCAGCCAATGCATCTACAACTTTCCTGGATGTTTCATAAACTTATTGTCGTATAGTAACAATAAGTAGCCTTGCTGAAACTGTTTGTTTTTTATGTGGTGATCATGCCATGCCTTCTGGCGGTCCTTCTCTACCCCTTGGTGAAAGCTAGCGATAAATCGATCCTCTTCGAGCTCCACCAATTGTGCTAGACGTTCGTCTAATGCTACGACATTATCCATGCTCGTAACAGCTGCAATTCGTGGACTTGGAACAATGTACTCCATCGGCATAATTGCTTCCTTCCCATATACTAGCTTGAAAGGTGTCTGACTAGTCAACCTTTTACATGTGGTGCGATAGGCCCACAACACTGCTAGGATTTTCAGATCCCAGTTGTCGCGGTTCGCATTGCACACCTTTGTAAACGCATGCTCCAATACCTTGTTAAACGCCTCCACCGTTCCATTCGCCTGTGGGTGATAGGGTGTACTCTTCTTATGCTATATCTGCAACTCCTCCGTCAATGCGGTGATGGTGCGATTAAGAAAGTGGCTGCCTTGATCACTCAGCAATATCTTGGGGCAGCCGAAACGAGTGATAATGTGATCAAACAAAAATTGAGCAGTTGTGGTGGCAGAACAATCAGCTATAGGTGCTGCCTCATCCCATCGGGTCAAATACTCTTTCGTCGTGATGATGTACCGTGCACCCGTGCGTTTCCCTAGGGGATTGATCGGTCCGACGAAATCCACAGCCCATTTTTCGAACGGTTGCAATGTCACTTGAGGTAGCAGCGACATCTCGTCACGTCTAGACAACTTGCCAGTTCGTTGACAGACATCGCAAGACCGCGTATAGTCCATTGCATCATTATGTAATGTGGGCCACCAAAGCCCGTCACGCAGTACCTTCCTGGCAGTCGCCCGACCGCCATAGTGTCCTCCTGCTAATACTCCATGTGCTTCAGCCAATATCTACGCTTGCTCATGCGGCAAGACACATCTGCGCAATATCTCATCAACACCCAATTTGTACAACTCTCCCGCGATCAGTCGAAAGTCAGCAGCCTTGACGACCAATTTCTTCTTTTGAGTAGTTGTAAAGTCATCGAGCGCGGTGCCGGTCACCAGAAAATGAAGGATGTCATCAAAATATTGATCAGCAGTGACAACATGAAACAGTTGGGCATCCAACAACCCATCTTCGATATTAGTTGGTTCCTCCCCTATATCAATCTATGACAAATGATCTGGTCCAGCATTCAACCACCTCGGTTTTACAATGACTTTGAAATCAAACTCCTAAAACAAAAGTAGCCACCGACAGATATTCCCCCCCAACATAGGCTTATTGACCAAGTATTTCAATGCAGAATAATTAGTGAACATTTTAAAGTGGCCACCCAACAAATAATGCCTGAATTTTTGTAGCACGTAAACCATGGCCAGACCTTCGCGTTCTATGGTAGTGTAATTGCGTTCTACAAAAGCCAACTTCCGACTGGCAAAAGCAATGGGATGATCAATGTCGCCTTCTCCTGGTTGAGCCGATACAACCCCTAGTGCAACCGATGAAGCATCAACATGAACATGGAATTCCTTACTCTAGTCCGGAAAGACCAATATTGGGGTTGACGCCATCTTCGCTTTGAGCGTTTCAAAACTATCCTGACATTTCGGGTTCCACTGGAATGCCGCATCCTTCTCCAACAAATTTTCCATAGGGGCAGTAATCGCAACATACCCCCTGATGAACTTACAATAATATCCCGTGTGGCCCAAGGTCGCTCGCAACTGCTTAACGGTGGTTGGCGGTTGCAACCCCAAAATAAGCGCAATTTTGGCTGGATCAACCAGCAATCCCTGCTTCCACACAATATGACCCAGCAATATCCCAAACAGTGCACAGAAAATACATTTCTTCAAGTTTAGCGATATCTGGTGCTGTCGGCATCGCTCAAGCATTAACCGCATATTGGCCAGATGATCATGAATCAACCCATAAACTATCCAATCATCCATATATACCTGAAAAAACTTCTGAATAAAATCTTTGAATGCAACAACAAAAACCCGGGAGAATATCGCGGGTGCATTTTTCAAACCAAATGGCATTACCGTGTACTGAAAGCAACCCCATTCAGTAATGAAAGTTGTCTTATGGAGATCTTCCTTAGCAATGCAAATCTGATGGTAGCCATAGAATCCATCAATGAAAGAGTACATCTCTTGGCCACCCACTCCTTCAAGTACTTCATCAGTAAACGGGGTCGAAAAAGGGTCATGCAAGCAGGCATCGTTCAACTTCCGTAAGTCGACACAAATGCGCACTTCGCCTGTTTTCTTGTCCTGCACCACCATAGGACTGATCCATTCAGACTCTTCCACAGGTTCGATAATACCAGCATCCAACATCTGATCAAGTTCTGCCTTGACCTTTTCTTTATGTCGCGGATTTACCCGATAAGGTCGCTGTCGGACTGGCTTAGCATCTGGTTTCAATGGAATCCTCATCTCTCCTAAATCACCCATGATTCCCTTGTTTTCGGAAAACTTCATGGGAAATATGTCTTGAAACTCATGCAGTAACTCAGTAACCTTACTCATCATCTCATCATCCCAATAATCCCCAACAATAGCAAACTTGGGAGTAGCCTCGGTGCTGATATTCATCTTGCGAAGCTGCAATGGTTGACTGAATGGATTACTTGGTGCAACAAGTGGGACCACATCGCGACTTCCTTCAGATTCGGGAATGTTAACATGCCGGGGATCATCATCATCCTCTGGGCCACCACTAATGTTAAAGCACTCCATGAGAGACTGCATCTGATAGTGGATGTGTGGGTCGACAGGGTAGGCCACCGGAACAACCTGAAATATCACGTCGCGGATGAGCTGCAGGGCATTATGGACATCAGGGTTAGCATCCACGAAAGTGAACGTATGAGTGAAACAGATCGTCAACTCCCCCCATGTTGTAATGTCTTGGTGCAACTCGTATGTAGTGTACCATGAGCATGGTATCTCATCCAAAGTATGGACAAAAGCATGGACCCACTCATCTCTGGGTCGCGCGACCCATAAGCATTGGCACTCCATCACATGATCGTTGGGATCAGTCCAGCCATCATACTTGCCAGTGTGAGAAAGTTCAATATCGCCGAACCGAACCATCATCAACGTCCGACACTGTGGCCAACCTTTAATGAATTTCTTATGTGTTTCCCACCATCGTGCCGGAGCAGCCTTCAGTGCTTCTTCCAAGGCTAGCAATCACTGTGGTTCCAGGACGTGGTCTTCAACTTCTGCTAAAAGGGTGTTCAGGCCAGGCAACCCATCATAGACAGGCAATGTGATCATTTCTATCGCAACCCGACATAAGGATTGTGTAACTAAACCACATTTTCGGACTGATACTTCATGCATTCGATTCTGCCAATGTTCCAGTGCATCATCAGAGTCGGAAGACGCAGAACTCTCGTTGCGCCACTCCAACTCGCCGTAGGCGGTAGGATGAATATAATATTCAGAAATATTGAATGCATGGTCCCAGCCAGTGGTATCATCATCTCTAACAAGTTCAACGTATCGTCATCCTTCAACTGGATACAATGGGGCTATGACTATGAAATTTCGATTCTCAAAGGTCATCATGCGCTTCTTGAAGTTGATTATAGCTCCACTATCATTAGCCCATCCGATCCCCAAGAGCGTCGGATAAGAGCTTCCTCCCTCAACCACTTCAATAACATCAAAATCAGCATAAGTCTTCATGCCCTAAATATTAATCGTGAGCCGCGGAACTCACCCAATGGGTGTTACCTTCGCATGGTTAGCCAACCAGAGCTGCACACGAGACCAACTCAATGGGGGGATCCCCATCTTCTGCCACGCCTTCTTGGTTAAGATGTTAACATCCGAACCAAGGTCAAGAATCACAAAGTCAACATCATATTCACCAATCTGAATATTCATTCGTATCTCCTTGCCAGTCTTCCATCGCTGTAGGGAGTTGACTGCCGACTCCTGCCGTCCTTTTGGAAATCGCTGCAACCATCCCTCAATCTCAACCAAGGAAATCGGGTCTCGTGCTAATGATAGACAACTTTCAAGGAACTTTTGCAATGTCCCCGGTGGTGGTCGATCAGCGTCTGATGTAGTATCAAATAGAGGCGACATATCGCAAACAACAGCCTTACCGCAGTCTTTCTCCAAGGTACGATGTGCCTCCATGAATGTCTCTCTCTCCGTATCAATGTCGAAAGGTACCGTCTTTTGACGAACCAAACGAATCAGTGGTCGCGAACCATCCTCCCCAGTCATCTTGCCTCCACAAGTGACAACAGCCACCGAAGCATCTTGTGGTCGTGGTTCGGCAGAAATGGTCGCAATATTTGCACCCTGCATCTAGTTCTGCTACAGATTCCCTGGTTGATTGACATTTTGATTGGAATTCGGCGGTGGTCGAGGGGGCTGGTTCTGTATTGGTTGATGTACCGGGTTCTGTACTGGTTGCTGTGGCTAGGCCTGATTTTGTAGCTGCAGAGCATTCCCAACCTGCCATCGTGCAATCAATTGTGGACAATTCTCAACCGTATGATTATTACCAAAGAAAAATGTACACTAATTCTGTAGCAGTGGGTAGTCACGCTGATAATTCCCCCATACCGCACAGTGGTAACATTGAACAGGTCCACGACCACCTCGGCCTCCTCCTCCACGACCAAATCTGCCACCGCGTCCACCCCTGTAGCCTCCCCGGTAGCCGGCCTGCTACTGGTATTGTTGCTGCATTGGTGCTGGTGGAATCCCTTGCCCTTGTGGTAAATACTGCAGTTGTTGTATATATTGTGGCTGTGGGGGAGTCATCTGCATCAGGGTGTATTGCGGCATGAACTACTGCGGTTGTTGTTGTTGTGGTGCAAACTGCATCTGCGGCTGTGGTAGCAGCTGGGCTACCTATGGTTACAATTGTGGTTGTTGCACCGTGCGCTGATTGTCCTTGATGTAGAATGCATCACACATCCTCTCCTGTAGCAACCCATATGCACGGAAATCCTTGTCATCGTGACTCACCGACTTGCAGAATGTGTAGTAAAGATTACGCAGGGTTGTGACCATTTTCTGCATATATGGGCAATTATCGTGACTGTGCCCAAACACGTGACAAACGCGACACCACAACATACTTCATTCAACAGGTTTGGCGTGCCTGAAACCAAATATTTATGGAAATCCGGGCAATTATCCTTTGTATGCCCTTCTCTTCGGCATCGCGTACACCATACTTCATCGCGTTGTTCCTTGTTCTTCTTCAAATATTGCAACTGTATAGTCAGGTTAGCAAGCTGTGTCTGTATCTGTGACATCCCGACTGCATTATCTTCGATTGGTGACGCCTCCAATCGCATTGCAATCTCTAGAGATTCACTAGGCGTCGATATGTTTTGTTGCATCAGCGGTAGCCGAATGTGGGGTAGCAGTGCTGCAATGAACCATTCTTTAAGTTGGATGGCGCTCATATCGAAACTAACCTTTGCCATCAGCGTCTTGAATCACTGGTCGAAATCCCATACTGTCTCATTGGGATACTGCTTAATTTCCTTCAGTTTAGTAATGTGTTGAGCCTTCGACTTAGGCTGTCTGAATTAAGCAATCAGCCCATCCCGAATCTCATCTAGTGACTTCTCTGGGGCCCCCGTAGGGACTATAATAAACTTCATGAACCAATCTAATGCACGACCCCGTAGAGTCATGGATGACTGTCCTTTTTTAACATCGACATCAATGATCTGCTTCATGGTCCAAACTGCTTCACATAAAAACCAATATTGTTCTGGGTTGTCTGTCACACTTCCATGGAACAACGGTAACTTAGCATCATCGCCCTCCATCCTAGGCTTCCTTCCTCCCGTCACTGGGCTACTACCAATTAACTTCTGCGGTATTGACGAACTCAGCTGTGTCGAAGTAGTATTTCTTGCTAGTTGAGAGTCAGTGAGAGGAGGTGTGGGTACGTTGGTGCTGGGGTTTGGTCCTGCCTCTATCCTGGGCGTAGCCTGGTCATCCCTATCAGGACTATGAGGTCGCTTCGTCCTGTGTGGTCTTCCTTCGCGGTTTTGCGGTTCGATCGCAGCAGGACCTTCTCCCGTCCTTTGCCTCTTTTTCTGTCGAAACCTTGCTCCTCCTCTTGTAAGACCACTTTCTTCCTCGATTTCGCTCACAGTCTCCTCATGTTTTGCACCCATCTACCCCTTTACCATTCCATGTACCATTCCCCAGCAGTCGTGGTACCCACGGCCTCCGCCCACCAGGCAATCTACTGATCAAGGTGCATCTTTAGTATACCCTTTTCGCAGATTAACATCTTAATCGACAATTGGAGCGACAGCAGAAACTTTCCCCTTGGACCTCGGAAGAAGTATGTTTCAACTTCACTATAGGATTTCTTCATGTCGACCACAAATTCAGTGATATATCCTTCCAAGATGCTATCAAGCCACACTTCGACAGCCCGTGATGCCTTATTATCGACTTCCTGCAATTCCTGAATTAATTCCTGGGTCCAAGCCGTCGGCTCACCACCCTAGAAGTTCCTCTTCTGGAAGGTTAGCTTCGACAACCATTCATACATAATGACCAAGAATTCACAGAAAAACCATTCGTGTGGACCGTCGTGAATATATCTTTCCAGCCAGTGATCTACTATCAGTCGCGTGTTCCGACTTTCTTCTTCAGCAAACTCCCGCAACTTCTGATCGAACCATTTTTGTATCTCCGGCTTCATCGGGTGCCACAACATGACCTCCTTCTACTCTGAACACAGTCCCGACAACAGAACCATTTGTTGACCAAAACCAACACGACCTCAGTCGACAGGGGTTCTGTTGGCTTGGTTTTGCAACCAAGCTTAGTGCAATGGGCACCTGCTAACTAGTAGCAACAGTTTCAATAGAAATAAATAACAAACTAATTTAAACTAAATTAACCATGGATCTATGTGAAGTAGATAAGCAAATAATGGAAATATTATAGAAAGCAAAACAATTGACAATATGTAAAAGAAATGATATTGTATTAAGAATAGGGGCAAGCAAGTGCTTGCAATGGTAATACCTCCAAGTGGTGAAGATTGTTGAGTAGCTCCAAAGGTCTCTTCTTCTCCAATGCTTCCTGGTTTGTGCAAGGCTCAAAAAGGTGGGCAATGCTCAAAAGGGATTTTGGCAGCATGAGGATAGGATGATGGATGGATGGAAAGTGAGGAGCCCCTACCACCTTTTTATAGTTTTTGGTGGTGGGGAATACCATTATGGTTTTGAGGAAACCAATGGTATTGACCAACATGGTTTAGGTACTTTTTCCCTCCTTTTTACTTTTTTGAATATTTTTAATATTTTTATTCCCTTTTTAATATTTTTGGGAATTTTGGACTCTTTTTTAGGGTTTTTTATGCTTTTTGAGGAAAAATATTCATTTTGAGTGGAAAAAGGGGTGTATTAAGGTCTTTTGGTGACCTTTTGATGGCTTTAGAGGCTCAAATGGTGAAAAAGTGGACAAATGGGTCATGTGAATAAGGAAATGAGCTAGTGAGCACTTTTTGGGTGTTAACAGATTTCCCCCTGATGTGTGAGGGCAGGAGCTCATCGTATGGTCGATAGACATCATAGTTCTTTTGTCTTTTTCTGGGGTTTGGGGAGGAGAAGAGACCAATTGGAGACTGGATCCACGACCCTTGGAAGCTGCAAAAATAAACAATATTACATGGCCTCAATATGAATGAGGGATAATCTCTGATAATGGACAAGGTGGGCATACCCATGCTCGTATCAAGACATATACATAACAATTAGTCCCAAGAAGGGGGACCTAAAAAATATAAAAAATCTGATGGTACATCATAATTGTCTAGACAGGACATCATTTTGGGATGTACTCATGATCATAACATGACTGATCTCGATAACTGATACACTGGAAAGCATCAATCGTTCTGAATAAGGTCTCAGAAGGGTTGATGAACTGCTGAAACTGAAGGTGTCCAACATCTATAGTGACTCAATGACTGTAAGTCATCTCTGAGAAGTGCATGTAACTGTATACTCGAGGGAGTATAAAAATGGGGTACATATGAATTCTATCACCATGCGCAACCCAGATATCTATAAAAAATGTAACTGGTTGTATCCATAGGTAGACTCTCAAAAGTGGAAGAGTCGGGTGGTATCCGGGGTCTTGAACAAATAACTGAAAGGACCAATACCCTGTGTGATTCTCAATGATGCAATCAAGGTGTTGAAGTCAAGCATGTGAGAAACAACCATTGGAGAGGCACTGAGGACTCTTCTCGAAATGATTCGTAGGCACTCATCGTAAATGGTGATGAGTCCAAGACACAAGGACCTCTAGGTCTATCCTCTGGAATAAATTTGGTTGTCGTCGACAGAGGGAGACCATCAACTAACAAGGCAATGATGTTTCCTTGATAGGAGCGCGAGGTGTAGAACTGAAGTGTGGTAGTACTGATGGTAGGACTGACATACTTGTGGGTATGGGAAGTAATTGGGGTCATATAGTGGGTAGACTCAAACTTCCTTTGTTCAGAGCATGATGACATGGTTGACCTGGCAGCGTAGGGAACTGACTTGTCGGTGTGGGGATCATAGCTTTTAAGGACTGAAGGGTATGTATTTACTGAGGGGACGAGCTGATGGGTGTTGTCGAGGGATTCTCAGGGTGACATACTGTAGAATACTCTGAACAAAGGCGACCAAAATGGGGAAGCTGCCAGATGTATACGTCATCTGTTGTGGCACCAAGAAGCACCATTGGGTCCTTCTTCGTAGTTTAATGAGCTCCAAGAAGGGATAAAAGTGTGCTCTGAAATGGTACTGTCCTATGGATTTTGTGAGGCCAGGACTGTTCGTGCTCATGGGTGCTTTCATTTTTAAGGAGTCTGAAAATGATAAGAAGACTCTGCAGTGGTTGTGAGTACCGTCCTGTGGGTTTTTACGAGCCCAGGATGGTGATTGCTCGTGGTCGCTTTCATGTTTAGAGAGTCTGAAAGCGGTAAGGGGACTCCATTGGTGTTCTTTTTCGTAAGTTAGTCTCCAAGGCCCGAAAAAGCATAAAATGATGCAAATTGAGAACTCTTCTAGCCGATGTGGCTAGAGTATTCCTTTTTCGTAATTAGTCTACAAGGTCCGGAAAAGGGGTAAACTTATACCAGGTAGATTCCCTTTCAAATACATTTAGCGAGCATGAAAGGAAGCAAGGTTGCTCGGCGATCTTTTCATTGTTTTAGGAGTCAGAGAAGAGCTTAACAGAAACTCCCTAAGTGCCTTTTTCGTAAAAGGGATTGCTCAACCCGAAAAAGGGGTAAAATTATACTGAACAAAAAGGGATTGATGAGGGTGAGAAAAGGTCTCAAGCATCATCATGAGTGCAAAATACTGAATCCGGTGACATAAAGATTGTCAAAAAGGGGCAATGGCCAATGTGGCACGCAAACCGAGGTGATGGGTGGGCATGGTAAAAATGCTCAAAAAATCTGGGCGTGAGAGCGAGAAATGATCTCAAGCATCATCACGAGCACGAAAAACTGAATCTGGCGATATAAGACTTGTCAAAAACGGACGACGGCCAATGTGGCACGTAAACTGAGGCGATGAGGGGGCATGGGAAAAATGCCCAAAAAATCTGGAGGTGAGAGTGAGAAATGATCTCAAGCATCATCACGAGCCCGAAAAACTGAATCCGGCGATATAAGACTCATAAAAAATGGACGACGGCCGATGTGGCACGCAAACCGAGGCGATGAGGGGGCATGGAAAAAATGCCTGAAACATCTGGAGGTGAGAGCGAGAAATGATCTAAAGCATCATCACGAGCGCGGAAAATTGAATCCAAAATTATAAGACTCATCAAAAACAGACGACGGTCGATGTGGCACGCAAACCGAGGCGACGAGGGCATCCAAAAAATGGACCTGATGAAAACAAGAAAAGGAAGGAACTATCATGAAGTTCTCGCTGTGCTGATTCCAACGGTACCAACGGTTTGAGGAACGGATGTCGTATGACACCGGAATGGTTGTTTGAAAAATGGTGGAATTTTTATAAATAGGGCGTGGGGCCCATATGATGTGTCATTGTTACGTGTGAGTTTGACAGAGCAATCAGAGCTCTTTCTTGATTTCCATTAGATTTGACCGTTGGATTTTTATTCCTCAAGTTTTAGGTAACCCTATTTTCCTTAGCCTTTTCATTTATGTCTTTTTTGGTTAGCGGCGGGCCCCCGAAGGCCGCGAAATTCCATGTTGGCCTCCCAACGTGGAATATCGCGGGTTTCGTGTCCTTTCCTGCGATGGACATTGCGGGTTTGAGGCCGACAGTCGCGATGTTCATCGCGACTGTCGGGCTGAAAGTCGCGATGTTCATCGCAAGTATGGGGAAGATAGTCGCGATATTCATCGCGATTGTCTGGCCAATACCCGCGATGGTCATCGCGAGTTATTGTTTGGAAGCCGCGATGATCATCGCGGCTTTTGATGGAAAATACGCGATGCTATTTTTTGGAAATTTTGCCCTGGTGCTAAAAAAAATTCTTTGTTTTTTGGCAGGATGTTGAGGAGGCCATTAGTGTCATGGCGAGAGCAAGAGATGGAGGAGGATTTGATGGTTCGGATTCGGACTGATCAGGGGGTCCGGCAGGCTCTGGCAGTGAGTGGACTGCTAAAGTTCGCTCAGATTCCACCAATGCATTCAGTAGGGCTGCTATTGAACAAATTGGTGAGTTGGTGGGTTCCTGCAGAGAGTGCATTTATTGTTGGGGGTGAGAGGTTGGAGATCACCCTTACAGATGTGTATTTTCTTATCGGGTTACCTCGCTTAGGTGAGGTTGGGGATCTTCTGCCAAGGATTCCGGCAGGTGTGGACATGGAGGATCTCTTGGAGACCTTCTGTGTTGCTGGGGCGATTGTGCAGAATAGCGCTCTGAGTCTGAGATCATTGCGGGAGTGGGACATGCGGGCTGTCAGAGATTGTGTTCTGCGGGTGTTGGGTGTTGCAGCACCACATCGTTTGTCGGGGGGACAAACGATGATGGTGGATTCTATGCTGAGGGGGACCTACTATGCACGGGGTCAGATGTTTTTGGCTGGTGTCTAGAGAGATCTAGACAAGGTCAGTCGGGAGGGGGGAGAGTTCTGCTATGCTTCCTTTTTGTGTTGTTTTTTCCTTGAGCAGGTACCGACTTTGCGACCACGGGTGCCAGTTCGGGATGGTTTGGTGAGCGAGCCGCGCATGGTGCGGCGGGGAGCAGATGATGCCTCGCGGTGGTGGTGGTATCCACGGGTTCTTTTCGCAGGAGATGTATGAGTAGTGGGAGCAGATCCCTTTGCTGATTGAGGACTATCCATATGCTGGTATGGATTATCGAGGAGATCCGGAGATGTCTCGAGCCTAGGGACAGGCCTGGGGTTTAGATGGTATGTTTTGTGTTTTGTTCTCTACTATATCATTTGTCGATGTGTTTGTTATGACTATAGTTAGATATTTATATAATGGTTACTTGTGTGATTGTGCAGATGTTGGTCCTGTACCACCAGTCGACTATGTTGCTCGTAGGGGACAGGCGATGGTGGTTGCTCCACCTCCTGTAGCAGTACCGCCGCCGCATGGTCAGGGATTTGGGGCTCGCGGTCGAGGGGCTGGCCCTCGAGACGATGCGGTGGAGGGTGTCTGAGAGACACTTGATATGATTCTAGCAGGATTCCCAGAGGATGGTTGGAGGGATCTGGATCGGGACATCGTCGAGGGATGTTTCGATGCGCCCCGTGAGTGGCACTTGATCCTTCTGAGAGCAGCGTTGTTGGTGGCTGAGTGGAGGGAGGGGGCTCGGCAGGATCAGGAAGGGCCGGTGGAGGGGAGGATTCACTTACGAGATGCTCCAGCGGGGCCGGAGGAGAGGAGAGTTCGGGCTCGACATGATCCGTCGGGGCCAGCGGAGGAGGTGCCAGAGGAGCCGAGGGACCATGATGATTAGATGATATTGTATCTGCCCCCAAATGCTGATGAACATATGGGGAAGCACTTTTTGTACGACTGATGTATTTTTGTATATTGGGTGTTGAGGGCACCTATGACATGTTTGGACTATATTATGATGATATATATATATATATATATATGATTTTGGCATATAGTCGCATATGCACATGGATGCATTCATTGTCTTTTTGTTTGCCCGTGGAGGCATGTTTAATTTTCTGTATGCCCGTGGAGGCACATGTTATGCACGTGGATGCATTATTTTGTTTTTGGTATATGCCTGTGGAGGCACATGTTATGCACGTGGATGCAGTATTGTCATATTTATATATATGCCCGTGGAGGCACAGGTTATGCACGTGGATGCATTTTTGTTTATGATATGATTTGATTGGTGTGCCAGTCAAGAATGTTGTTGGCCATATGGTCTACTACACTATTGAGGTTTCTTGGGATATGTGTAAATGAAATGGATTCGAACTGTCGAATCATTTGTTTAGTGCGCAAAAATTTTCTAAAAAGACAGGGATCGCGTACCTGGTAATCATTGTTGAGCTGTGAAACAAGGAGTTGTGAGTCTAAGAACACGTTAAGGTGACGTATGCTCATTTGGAGAGCTGTGGCCAGGAGACCGGTCACGGCATCGTATTCAGCTTGGTTGTTGGTGGCAGCACCTAAACACACTCCGTCGATGTGGATCAACTCATGTGAAGGGGAATATATTACCCAAACTGCGGAGGCCAGATTGGGGGACCAACGGCTTGCACCATTAGCGAAACCGACTTAGCAGAGTGGAACAGGATCCATCTGTGGTCATGCAGAGAAAACAAATATTTAGGTTTTTTGAAATTTTTTGTGAAAAAAGAAAATAATACTGTACAATAATGGACGGTGGTGTCCATCAGGTTTACTATGGGTAAAATTGCTTGAGGTACAACCCGTTGCGTGGGTTGCGTAGGGGGTTGCCTTCTGAATCGGTCAAAATGCATGCCCCCTGTCCGAGGCAAGTGTGTATAATGTATGGGCCTTGCCACATGGGCACAAACTTTCCTTCCCCGGTTTGGTCATGAGCCTGATCGTAGGCGAGGACAAGGTCCCCTTCAGTAAAAGTTCTTAGGTGGACATGTTCGTCGATGTGATGTTCCATAATTTTAGGATCGAGGCCAGGCATCTTGGTGTAGGGCCAGGCGAAGACATCATGAAACTCTTGGGAGACTTCCTTATATGCCTGAGTGTCCGCTTGAGTGCATGATGCACCTAGCGAGATGAGCTCAGGTTGTCCAGGTGTGGTGGAAATGTCGATTTGTAAGGGTTGAACATGTGTGTCAAATGGATCAATGGAAGGGGCCGACTGGACAGAGGGTTATCCAGTGGAAATCGTGTAAATGGTGTTAATTTCTTCTGAGGAGGAAGATGGTGGGGGATGAATTTCCCCAATGAGAAGAGGGGATATCTCGAGGTCGACATTATTCATCTCGTACAACGCTACTCTGTAATCTGGGAGATCAGGGCAGTGGTGTGAATAATGGCCATAAATGCCACATATCGCACAAGGGTGGTTAGTGCGGAGCGTTTTGTCGCGAGGCTGAGGAGGTGGCTCAAGTCTTACTACTGGAACTCCAGTGTCGTCATCCAACATATTCATGTGCTCCTGTAGTGCAGGTAATTGTGGACATTGATGAGTGGCATGGCCTACGTCGTCACACAACGAGCACTTAGGGGGAATACGAATAGCTAGGGGGTTTTTAACTGCCTTGGGGGTTGCTGGGGGGGTGCGATTTATGAGTCTAGTGTTATAAGTTGTTGGGCCTCTGCCCCCTGTGTTCCGTAACGGAGGTGGAGCGTTTCTGGATGTTGATGCCGTAGTCACTATTGGGGAAGGTCTGTTTTGCAAATTAGTGACAGGAGGGGGTGGGTGGTTGGTAGTGGGGATAGGTTGTATCGGCTGTAAAATAACAGTCGGAGTCGGCGGGGGGCTCGGAGCAGGTAAGTACCATACAGGTATCCCTAATGTTAAGCCAGGAAGGTTGAGTGTATCCATTACTGGCGAACTAACAACTCCGGAGAATGGGCACACGAATGGGATGGTGTGAATTGGCATTGTGCCAATATGAGTAGGCACTGTGTGTGCTTGTGGTAGTGACGAAGGCTGCTGTGTGGTGTGCGACAGGGTGCACAAATCCGATGTTTTTGTCATCGATAAAGGTGGTGAGATCGATGGAAAAGTGGAAGTCATAGGTGACTCGGTGTAAAGTCCGGGTCCCACGGAGGATACAAACGAGGTAGTGGCACCACAAACAGGTTGTTCAATCATGGGGAGAACATTTTCGGGTGTAGCGGGGCCTTGGGATCGTAATAGGTGAGTTGGTCAACCGTGACCACGCGTCTGTCATGGGGGAACATCATGGTACGAAAAACGGATTAGGCAACCGCCCGCATGGCATACATGTAGTTGCGACCAAGTAAGAGGTTATAATCAAGATGGGCATTGATGACTTCTATGTCAATGAGCACGGTTTTACGAGCCAGCTGGACGGGGACATTAGCTAACAGACCTTGGGGTTGAGCCGAACGACCGTCGTAGGCTCACAACGCAATGGTGGACTGCTGGAGAGTAAGGGATCCCAACTTCTGCCAAACGAATGTGGACATAACGCATGTAGAGGCACCTTCATCGATAATGCAACGATGGATGACAAGATTCCGAATGGAAATAGAAACTTGGAATGCTAAAGTGGAAGGCAGGCGTGGTTCAGACTGGTCCGAATCGAATGCCATCAGTTGTGAATCATTGGGGTCAATAGCACCAATGGCAGAGAGCAAAGTCTTGCACTGTGAAGGACAGTTTTTTAAGACTTCTAAAGCAGACATGGCTGCGGGAGACTGGGCTAAGTTGTCTACAATGTTGTAATTCGATGCAGCGCGAGCATTGGGGTTATTGTTGATGCGACAAAGTGGGAAGCGAGGTGCTTTAGAGGCGCCATCGAGTGAAATCGGGGGTATACGTAACGTCTGATCAGTGGGATGAGCGTTAGTGTTTTTGTCGGCGGGAGGGGCTTCAGAGGTGGAGCCATATTGGTTCCGACGGGTTTGGAGGTTGACATCAGCGGATGACATCATTAACAAGTGGTGGGTACCTGAGTTGAACATGGGTTGATCAGGAGCGGCATAAGTGATCTGGTGTTGTGGGGGCGCGTTGCCTTGAGGGGGATCCAACGGCTGAGTGTTCACTACGCCTTGGGTTGGTAAGGGGTTTTGTAATACCATGGGTTGCGGTTGATGAGGTGGAGCTGGCTGTCCAGCATGGCCCTGGCGTTGGGCATCGTCAGTCCAAAGTTGACGTGCTTTCTCTAAGTGGGGGAAGTTATGAGTGTAGTGGCCATAAACCCCGCAAATAGAACAAGGATGGTTTGTTCTGAGGTTATTATTTTTGGGCTGCTTGGGATGATGATCCGGATTCTGGGTGGGAGGAGCAGCGTTGTTATTATGTGGAGGATTGGTAGGTGGTGGACCTTGGTGATGTTGTTGGTTGTTGCCGCGGTTACGTCCTCTTCCACGGTTTTGTTGTCCACCCTGGTTGTGTTGGTTGTTTTGATGTTGGGGCTGATTGTGTTGTGTGTACACTTTCCCTTGAGCAGTGGGAGGATTTTGGTTTACCGCAAGTGCGGGAGCAGGTTGCGGTGGATAATAAGCTGGTGGGGCTGGAGGTGGTCCAGTTACCTGCTGGGGTTGTTGGTAACCATGAGCTATTGGAGGTGTTGGGTTAGCTGTTGTAGCTTGCTGTGGGTAATACATCGGTTGTGGTGGGAACTGCATTGGGTTCTGGGTAGCCGGTTGGTTATAGTATGTGGGTGGTACATATGCCGATGGCGCTTTCCCATAGCAATGTTGTGGACAAGAGGGTCCATGAGTGTGATGAGTCTGATTCGTTGGAGCATATGAAGTTGTCGCTCCAGAATTAGATGTATCCCTAGAGAGGTCTGGGGCATTTATGGTGCTCACCATGCTAAAAGGTTTAATTTGCGGTGTGACTTGGCCAATAATACCATCAGCAGCATGTGATGCCCTCGGCGCATCACCACGTGAAGAATCGCCTCGTGGGGCGTCTGGTATGATGGTGTAGAGATAGCTTGATTGGGCGTAAATTAGGTCGAATTGCTGAGCTTTTAGGATAGCTTCTTCCTCTGAATGGGGTCGCTCGGAAGCGACGTCTTTTGCAATGAGGGGTAGGAGTGATTTAAGAAACCAGTCCAAAAATATAAGGTCATCCAGTTTAATCTTACAGAGGCTATGATGCTTGCGCCACTCATGGATGTGGTCCGTGATGTGGGTAGCTATGTTTTGTCTGCAAGACAACAATATTTCAACTCTTGCATCGTAACGTATAGGTAGCTAAAAAAATTGAAGGAAAGTGGAGGCGAGAGACGTGAAAGTATGGTGGGTCCCATGTGGTTGTTCGATGTACCACTTGGCTGCAGAGCCAGTGAACGTTCGTTGCAACAGTCTTAGACGAATGGAGTCATCCACAATGGAGTTACATGAACACCATAAGTGAAAAGACATTATGTGGTTTTGAGGGTCCTCCCCAGGTTTTCCTTCAAACTTGGGTATGTCCGAGGGGAGCTTTGTCGGCATGGGTGACCATGTGGGGCTGTGCCTGATAGGATCGTTGGTTAGCCTGGCTAATTCTAGTAAGTTCAGACTAGCCATATAAGGTAAACTAGCAGATGGGTGTGGCGTAGTGACTGGGACATAACTATTCATGGTGGCATTATGTAGTGCTCCAGTAGCCCCTAAGGGTATGCTAGGTATTGAAGGTATGTGTCCTCCAACTGCTGTGGTTTGGTATGGACCAGCGTTTCCAAGTGCAACATGGGTGACACTAGGGTTAGGAATAGTACCAGGAATTCCTGGGATCTGGGTTGTGCTAATGAGAGGGGGTGTGACCCCTATATTTGGCATACCCATAATAGGAGGTAGTCCAGTGTTGGGCATTCCTAAAGGTGGAGTGTCCCCCACATTAGGCATGCCTAGAGGGGTTGTTGTTACCATGGATGGCACAGTAGTGGAAGGGTTTGTGGATGTATCTCCAATAGTACTGGTAAAAAGTGGGTCGTATTGTGTTCCAACCATGAGGTTGGTTGGTAATAATTCAGTAGGGTTTTCGGATTCAGCCTCAGAATCAGATGTGAAGTGAGGCGTGTCAGAATCGAATGACTGTATGTTTGGTCGATAACGTGTCGAGTCAAGGGATAAGGCTCGACGTCGGTGACATGGAGAGCCAAGTAGACTGAACTCTGGGGGTTCACCCTGAAGACGACGAGATCGTCTAAAATTCTCAATGGTGAGAAATATGTTTTTTTGTTTAAAACTTTTCAGTGTAAGGTGGTGATGTAAAAAACTCGAAACCCTAATGCAACAATGAGTGCAAAAAGGGGAGTGAAAATAAAGGCTCTCAGGCCAAAAAATCAACCTCAAAAAACACTTATTATAGCAGTTGTGCTTTAATAAGTGGAGGAATGCAACAAAATTGGTCAAAATACCAATAGTCAGAAAGTTTCTAGAAAAAAGAGGTGCTACTAGACCAAAGGTGGGTAATGTATCATGCAAACACCTAACTAGAATTATTGTGAGTCAACAAACGATATCCTCTGCAAGGTGATGAAATCCAAGTCAGACGATATAGAGTGTTGAATCAACGGCTAGATCTCCCCCTACCGGGAGGGAAACCGGGTAGACAATCCTAAAGAGTGGCAACTAGGATACCCTGTTCATGACACATTTAGAAAAGGTGAATCTGCCGTTTGGTCCTTTTACCGCACTATCCCCATACAGGGATACCCCGAGAACTGGGAGAGGTAGCCTTCGGTTACTGAATGGATTGCGGTATTCCACTCAGGCCTCCGGAACAACTCTGGCGACTTCAACCCTCCTAGGGGAGAGGCCTTCCGATAAACTGGTTATGACCATGCCAAAAAATACTGGGGGATTTTGGTTCCCTAATGGACAACAGCTATGTCTCAAATGTAATAACTGAGGGGTGTTATTGGAACACCTATCCCCTCAATTCTACCTAACTAAAAAATTCTTTTAAGTGCTCCCCAAGTGGGGTTAAAAGTTGGTTGAGTTTAAGGTAAATTTTAAGGCTCAGTTTAAATTAGTGGCAGAGTGGGTGCAAGTGTGGTATTTAAACTGAAATTGATTTGCCTCGCTTGGGCGATTTTACAAATGAAAGAAAAGACGCTTCCTTTTTTGCAAAAAATAAAGGCGTTTTTGAAATGTAAATGCTTGAAAAAACTATTCAAAAATAATGGATCTTTGAAATAATTTAAAGGGAAGCAAATAGCATGAATATTCAAGAAATAAATGGATCTCTTAAAAATTGCTTGGGCAAAGTATTGAGCAAATAAACAGTAAAACCTTGATCTACCTAAAATGCAGAAAAATCTCTCATTCAATTTCTGAAAAAATTTTAAAAGACTTTTTAAATGAGCATTCTAAATAGTAAAAGATTTCTATGGCTGTAAAAAATGCAGGAACTTTAATACTATAAAATGTGCTAAATGGGAAGAAAATACAGCAAAACATATTTTCCAAAAAATTGACCGAATTGAAAAAATTTGCATCGCGGGTTTCGGGAGAACAGCCACGATGGACTGCGCGGGTTTCGGCCGCGATGTGCAGCGCGGATTACTGTCACACAGTCGCGATGGGCAGCGCGGATTTCAGTCGCAATGTGCAACGTGGGTTTTCGTCACACAGTCGCGTTTTGCAGCGCGGCAAATGGCCGCAAAGCCGCAATGTGTAGCGCGTAAATTGGCCGCGGTGAGCCACGCGAAAAACTGTCGAAAAGTCGCGATGAGCCGCATGACTGTCAAGCAAAAAACCGCGATGCGAAATCCGAAAATGGACGCCGAAAAATGAACCCGAAAATGGAAATTTCAGGCTGTTAATGTCAATAAAAGGGGCCAAGATCTAGAACAGCAATGGATCTGCTATCTAGGATGGCATATCTATGGATTAAACTGATAAAAACTAACAAAAACTAAGATCTAATGCAAAAAATTGAGATCTAAGAATTCGAAGCCAGTGGAGTCGCCAAAAACTGTTGGCTTGGTTTTGCAACCAAGCTTAGTGCAATGGGCACCTGCTAACTAGTAGAAGCAGTTTCAATAGAAATAAATAACAAACTAATTTAAACTAAATTAACCATGGATCTATGTGAAGTAGATAAGCAAATAATGGAAATATTATAGAAAGCAAAACAATTGACAATATGTAAAACAAATGATCTTGTATTAAGAATAGGGGCAAGCAAGTGCTTGCAATGGTAATACCTCCAAGTGGTGAATATTGTTGAGTAGCTCCAAGGGTGAGCAGCTCCAAGCTCCAAAGGTCTCTTCTTCTCCAATGCTTCCTGGTTTGTGCAAGGCTCAAAAAGGTGGGCAATGCTCAAAAGGGATTTTGGCAGCATGAGGATAGGATGATGGATGGATGGAAAGTGAGGAGCCCCTACCACCTTTTTATAGTTTTTGGTGGTGGGGAATACCATTATGGTTTTAAGGAAACCAATGGTATTGACCAACATGGTTTAGGTACTTTTTCCCTCCTTTTTGCTTTTTTGAATATTTTGAATATTTTTATTCCCTTTTTAATATTTTTGGGAATTTTGGACCCTTTTTAAAGGTTTTTTATGCTTTTTGAGGAAAAATATTCATTTTGAGTGGAAAAAGGGGTGTATGAAGGTATTTTGGTGACCTTTTGATGGCTTTAGAGGCTCAAATGGTGAAAAAGTGGACAAATGGGTCATGTGAATAAGAAAATGAGCTAGTGAGCACTTTTTGGGTGTTAACATGTTCGCCCCACTGTCAACATATACCGCAGTCTCCCTGGACACCGGCCCGGACAGGTTTGAGCCCACCTAACAACACCCGCAGAGTGGATGAGGTCTCACCCGAGGCGTCCAGGAAGAGCAGACGGAACCATGTTTCCGTCGAGAGAGGAGGAGAGTTGTGGCTACACGGGCTAACTCAGATGCAGTATTTAACCAGAAACTTTAAACATTCAGCAAGGAGTTATAACAATTTACTTTATCGCAGCATTCATCATCACATTCTACATGGAACATACTACTTAAAAACAACATTTATCATTATAGCAACAGTAAGCAGACATTGCATCAAATAACATTCATACATCACAATATTGCACAAAGTTGGTACCAAAACATCATTATATTACTGTCACGATCATATACCAGAATCAAAACACAGATCTTGCACACAAATCCTCTATTTCCTTGCTTCTTCTTATCATCTTTCCGCTCTCTCCCCCTCTAACACTTACAACCCTCATGTATTTATAGGCTTCCACTATTACAATATATGTCCACTTACAACTGAATTCCTAACCGACACTATGGACAATTAACCCAATATCTAACTGACTCGGTCCAAATGACCTCAAAAACCTGCATACCACCATACAACTGACTCACTATTACACAATATCTGGTCCAAGTGACCCAAAACCCGCCAACTGCGTTATTATTTAGCACAAAATACTGCTTTCGCGCCCTCCTCTGGTGTGTCGCAGCATCGGCGGTACCGCAACATTGCCCCATCAAACCACCTGCCAACACTCGCTAAGAAAAGCTAGCCATCTAGCTTGCCTTGCGTTTAGATTTGTTTGATCCAACAAGTATTCTAAACCCTCATAATTATCTGTCATTAGTATAAACTTTCTTCCAATCAAGTGATGGCACCACATTTTCAGTGCATGTATCACAACTTCCAACTCTAGATCGTAAGTTGCGTAATTCTTTTCGTGGATTTTTAACTTTCTAGACTCAAAAGCAATAGCATGACCTTCTTGAGTTAAGATCCCACCAAGTCCATCATTGCACGCATCAGTTCATACAACGAAGTCTTTGTTAGGATCAACAATTTTTAAAATGGGTGCGGTTGTTAATAATTCTTTTAACTTATTAAAACATTTTTGGCATTTTTGATCCCATACGAATTTCTTCCCCTTCTTCTGCAAAGTGATGGGATTCGCAATTCATGAGAACCCCTCCATAAACGTTTTGTAGTAACCTGTTATCCCCATAAATGACTGAATGTCAGTTACGTCTTTAGGAATAGGCCACTCGTTAATTGCTTTTATCTTATCAAGGTCGACGAAAATTCCATCTTTAGAGATTATGTGACCTAAGTACTGTATTTTATCTTTATAAAAGTCACATTTGCTGAACTTAGCATAAAGCTGATGTTCTCTTAGCACTTGCAGAATTATTCTTAAATATTCATCATGCTCTTCTTTAGGTTTTGAATAAATTAGAATATCATTAATGAACACAACTACAAACGTATCCAAGTACTTATGCAGAACGTTGTTCATTAAACACATGCAGACTGTCGGTGTGTTAGTTAGTCCAAAAGGCATAACTACGAACTCATAGTGTCCATAACGAGTTCTGAAAGCAGTTTTGAATATGTCTTCGTCTTTTATTCTAACTTGATGATATCCAGACCTTAATCAATTTTAGTGAATATCTTTGCTCCGTGTACTTGATCAAATAGATCGTCAATGTGGGGCAAGGGATATCAGTTTTTAATTGTCATTTTATTAAGTTGACGGTAATCTATGCAAAGTCACATGGTTGCGTCCTTCTTTTTAACAAAAATAATTGCCGCTCCCCAAGAAGACACACTTGGCCTTATGTAGTTTTTATCTATTAATTCCTTCAGTTGAGATTTTACTTCATTTAATTCCAGAATATTCATTCTGTAGGGAGCCTTTGAGTTTGGTACCGCACCCGGTACTAACTCAATGGTGAAATCAAGTTCCCTTTTCGAAGGTAGTCCTGGAATTTCTTCTGGGATTACATCAGAAAAGTCCCTAAGGATGGGTATATCCTCCAGTTTTAACTTATCTTCTTTAGATGAACATTCATCATTAATAACATTAACAGCAAACATTTTACAGCAAACATTTTACAGCCCTTTCTTGTAGCTCTCTTAACTTTTAAAGCAAAAATTTGTCATACAGAAATCTTCCTATGAATTTCTTTTACTGTTTTAGTTTTGCCTTCATTATTCAAACAAGTAAAAGATTTCTCATAACAATTAAGTACTACTCTATGCTGTTCCAGCCAGTCCATGCCAATCAACAAGTCATATGACCCTAATGGTAAAACATTTAGATTAACTTGCGTTTTCAACTGACTCATAAATACATCACAAATTTTGACAAAATCTGTAATCTTTCTTTTAGTGCCTGTTGCTAGCTGAACTAACCATGAATTATCAAATTTCTCTACCTTTAACTTGCAACTTTTCACTAATTCAAGTGAAATGTAACTCAAACTTGCACCTCGATCTATTAGAATGGAAATAGATTTGTTGTGTATCATACCTTCAATTTCAACCATAGACATTTGATGATCTGCTTGATGATTTTCCAGCGTTGCATTTATCTTGGGCATCTCTCTTGCTACATCACCAACTGTAGGGTCCGCTTGTATGGTGTGAATGGTGTTGACTATCTCTCTGTTGCGTGGGCATTGAGCTCTAGTATGGTGTCCACCACAATCATAACACTTCAAATTAGGTTCTTTATGTTCAGCATATCTGGTGTTGTTATTATTATTAGGCACATTCCTTGCTGCAGTAAAATTCTGTGGTGCATTACTCCTGTAATTATTATTACTTGGAAAAAATTTGTTATTAAAATTTTTCTTAAAACTTCCAGAATTATGATTAAAACTCTTCTTTTTATGATCAAAATGATTAGACTTATTACTCTTCCAGCCAGATATTCCTTCTCTTTTTCTGTTTTGCTCGAAACAGAAATTAGCTTTCCTCATGGCCTCTTCCAAAGTTGAAGGGTTATCATATTCGATTCTATCTTTTATGTTGAAAGGTAGACATCTTAGAAACCTTTGTACCTTAGGCTTTTGTTCGACCATGTAAGGTACATACCTCATCAAGCTAAGGAACTTGCTGCACAACTCCTCCATACTCATAGTTCCCAATTTTAAATCATAAAATTTCTTGGATTTATCTTCATAGTACTGTTCTTACAAAAACTTTTTCTTAAATAAATTTTTAAACATACTCAAGGTTATGTTTCTTTCTTTTATGCTCCTAATTCTTTTAAGATCCTGCCACCAAATATATGCCTTTCTGGTCAGATTGTAAATAGCCATCTTGGCTTTTAACTGAGAAGAGTAATCGTAAATATGAAAGTATTTCTTCATTCCAGACATCCATGCTTCAGCTATCTCAGCCTTTTCACTTTCCACATTAAAAGTTGGTGGCTTAATCTTTTTAAACTCTCTTGTAATTTGTTCATGATGATTATGCTTCCTCTTCTTAGAACAACAATCACTGTCACTGTTGTCATTAACAGAATTATAATTACTTTGATCAGATTCAGATGAAGAGTAACTTATATTTTTACCATTCTTTGCTTTCTTACTTTTATGTTTGTGAGACATTGTACCAAAATCAGAATTTACTTTCGATTTCCTTCCTCTTTCCTCGTTATGGTATTTCTCCATTAAAATCTTATTTAACTCTTCTTGTGCCTTCATAATTCATTCATTCTCTTCTTTAATAGTCGTTATTTCAGATTTTAAATCTTTTACAGTACATATTAGTTCAGAAGATTGATTATTTAACTCTACGTAAATTTCTTCATTACCATTATTATGTGTGTTGTTATTATGTTCATTCTGATGAGGAGATCTGTCCTCTGCTGATTCCTCCGGTATATCCATACCTGAAATTTAAACATCAAACTATTCTATACAGAAACAAAATTTAAATAAAGTCAGTAACTAAGTTTAATTTTTTGTGCGCATGAGCCTATTTCAGGCCTAGAGTTTGAACTCGTGCTCTGATACCACATGTAACATCCCGAAATATCACAAAAATTTAAAATTTTTCAACGTAGCATTTAATGCTTAAACTAACTGTGCCAGATTATAATTAATGCTTCTATGTCGTTCTGCTGAAATAAATGTTTGTAACGATCATTCGATGTAATGTTTTGTGTCTTGCTATGAAATGGAATTTAAGTCTACTCTAAGATAATATTGGTTGTTTTTCTTGTCTCATCTATATTTCTATATTACCTATGCCAATGCTCAATCAAATATTAGTGTTTATAAGCGCTAATTGTTTTTCTTCTTTTGGTGATGAAAGGGGTCCTAAGGGTACCCCAAGGCTTACTTAGCATTCATGCTAAAGCATCTGAACCTTCCTTTTTGCAGATTACAAGTAAGGGTGACACATCAGATCCATTAGTACATGTATAATTTAAAATGCACTTTCAGTTAGCCTTCAAAAGTTTTGTGTAAAGTTTCTAAGGTACTTATAAGTGAATTGTCTAAAGTTTACAGGTGTAAGCTATACATCTCATGCATTTCCTTGTTTAATATTCAAATGATGCAATAGAGTATCGTAACAATGGCTTAGCATAATATGTCAATGTAATTATTGTAAAAATAGTGATGTGCCTTTCTCATACCTAGGCTAAATGCAAGGTACCAATATAATCCTATAGTAGGTGAACTACATGCAAATAGTCGTACGATTTCCTATAATAGATGGACTATATACTATTTCCAATTAATTTCTATAGTGTAAACTATATGCCAATGTTGATGTAATTCGTATAGCATAAAAACTATATGTGTATTCTATGCAACTCCTATTAGCATATAAACTATATGCAAATTATCGTATAGTTCCTATAGCATATAAACTATATGCAAAGGCTTATGCATTGGTCCTATGTACAAATTAATATAACAAAGTGTGAGCATCATCGTGACCCTTTTTAAACATATGATCTAAGCCTAGTTGAAATGATACCATAATTACAAACTATGACTTACCATAAGATCGATACCATGACAGGTTTGCAAACATGAACAACGGAACAATCGTGATAAGGACAGGGTAATAAATGATGTATTGGATATGTGCTGACAGGCATTTGCATCCAACCTTGCCATTTATCACTCCTACCTACCAGCTCGGTGGAAAAACTTGGTGGCTGCCATCGTGGTACTTAACACGTGAAGGCTTAGTGAGCATGCAGTCAACGGGGTCGAGCTGTACATGGTTTTGTTGGAGCTTATCCTAACTGGTCTCAACAGTGGCAATGATTATTAATGTAGTCATAACTGTGGTGGTTGCTTGGGAATACGAGGTGCTATGATGTGTGATCTCCACCATTGATATTATGTTACTCTCGGGCTTTGGGAATTAACCCTAATCTCCACTAATTTTCGAGGTTGTTGTTTCCTTTGGCATTCAATGTGTTAAAGAGTGGTTCGGTGGAGAGGTCAACAGGCCTTAGAAATTTCAGGGTTTCGTTAGTTGGTTTTGGGAGCTTCTCCCACGATTCGAACTTGTAACATGAGGGTGATTTCTAATACCTATTGAAAGCTTAAGAGCTGATCCATAGTGTGAGAGGTACAACAATTGTTTAAAGTTGGAAGGACTCTAGGATCGATGATGGTCTGGTGCATATGTTGAACTAGTGGTCGGCTTTCCTTGTATGTTAAGTAGTAATTCTCGGAGTTGTCTCCAACCTTCATTGCATTCGGTAGTGAGGTGACGGCTACGGTTTAATACTAGCTATGGCGTCTCTTCCCCATCAGTAGCTATCTAAAGGTAATGTACAGGTTTCGAACCTGTCTTCTTCTATTTGTTTATGAGTTGCAGTTGTAGTTATTTCGTCTTAATGAACTTTCTTTTATGATACTTGTTTGACCATCTTCTTGGTTGTGTGGAAAGTTCCTTCGGCTTTGGTTCCCAAGCTTGAGTTGTGAATGATGGAAACTGCAATTGGAAATGGTAAGCTTCGGTGATTTCCCTTGTTGACTTCAGTTTGGTGACTATTGGTCCTTCTTTGGTTTTAGCCGAAACTTCAATGTTGATGTCTGGTTGTGGATGGTGGCCATTGTTGTGAAGTTTTATGTGCCAAGTGATGGTGTAGGGAGGATGGGCTCCTCGACCTTCCTTGATGTTTAGCTATGACACTTCTATGTGTTTTTATTTGCTACATATGTAACAAGGGTCTTATCCCTCTGTCGTTTTAATGGGAATAAAAGAAACCCTAATCTTACTACCTTCCTTCTCGGTACTTGTTAAAAGGATTACTGTTGGGTTTTGACCTTGCGTCGATACTGTAATTTAAATGTTAGTTGTGTTCAAAGTGAAGGTGGTTATGTTGTAGTTCTATGATGTGGAAAATAATGATAATTATTCTAAAAAACTCGACCTTCGTGAGCTGTGCTTTATGGAACCTGTACTAAATTTAATAATTTTTTTTATGAAATGTTTTGGATAAGAGATAACCTCGAAAGTTTTGAGAAATCAATCCTGCAAACTTAGAGTTATTCTCGTTTTCCTAATTGGTTTCGATGCAGGCTATGGTTGTACTAGGATTGTAAAATCCATAGTCGAATAACGATACCAGATATGTTTCTTTGTTTTAGTTGTATACTATGTGTTGGAATCGTGACTAAATCTTTACTATTGTTTGAATGAGGGTATTATATCTTACTTGTGTTATCAACATGAAAGGTAGATGTTTAAGATGCTAAAGGTTTGACTATTGAAATAGTTATAAACCTGTCTTGATGATTAAGGTTATTTAATTATCTGTTTAGGGTTTCGAACCCATGTATGTTATGTATACAGAAGTCTTATGTTAATTCTGTCTTGGATAATTTATTTGCTTTGATAAATGTTGAAATGTATACTAAATGTTGAAGTATAGAAACTAGGGTTGGAACCTTAGGGTTTTTAAATCTATAGTAGAAGTGTTTGAATTTATAACTGCAGTTTGATAATGAAATCAAAATAAAAGATGTGAATATTGTTGATGGAATAGTACTATACATCAATGCTGTTGCATGCAATTGATAATAATTCTGTTTTAAAGATAAAGCACTTGGTAGCAGTTCTGTGTAATTAGAATTGTTTATTTTTGCAGCTGTTATATTTCATGAATGTTGATGAAAGACTTCTGAAATGAAAAGATAGGGGTATGGAAGTAAACATAGTAGATAAGGAAATAAAATTACTGTTTTAGGAGATTGGTTTGTTTTTAAAATAATAACATAATGAAAATGTTATCTATTTTTTGCAAGGGTTGAGAAACGTAGAATAGTTAAATTATAAATTTATTTTGATGCTGCAAAAATAGAGATAATGAAATGTTTAAATACTATGAAAGCTGTTTAAGTTTTCTGAGTCTAGACATACGATAACTTCATGTTTGTAGAATGTAACAATTAAGGGAAATTCTAAAAGAAACATAACAGAATCTGTTTCATTCATTTGACATTCCATCTATCATTCATTTATCTAATCTTTCCTCTCTGTACTAGAGTACTATACAGAAAATAGTATGGGGAAAAATACAGTGGAGGCATTTTATCAATTCATACATCGATTCAACAGTTTACAAAATCCTAAACATATTAGAAAATCACATTTATACTTATGCATTATCATTTGTTAGCTAAAAAGTACTAAATTAACAATTTACAGAAAGTAAATTAACTACTTAGAGACCAAAATGACAAGTAGAACCTGTAACTGTAGATAGGGTGGACAAACACCCAAGGAGGCCTGTTCCTCTCAACCTTGTCCAGAAGAAGCCGCCAATCTACTTGCCTCCTTTGGACCCCCGAGCATGTTTACTAACCCACCACATAGATGAACTCTGTGTAGAAACAAGGCACTCAACTTTGTATAACCAGCAATCAATGGAGACTTGCCAAAAAACTCAATCTCTGCACTTAGCAGTAGAAACCCTGCACTCAGCAGTGTAGCTCTGCACTCAACAGTAAATCAGGTAGACTTACGCCATGATAAAAAACATAGCATATCCCCTCATCGAATCTCTTGGGTGCAAGCAGCAGAACCCCAAGGTAAATTTCCTCATCAGGGAAAGTGATGAACCTCAGTCCAAAATTCGATGGCTCTTAAAAATATTGCCTAGGTCTTTAGTGGTCAGTTTTCAATAAATGAGCCTCAAGCTCCAGTCCCATCTTTTAGGGAACTATGGCCATAATTCACGGGAGTTGTCCCATACCAACAACTAGTTACTTGCCTCATGAAGCTGCCATTTGTCCATTGCCTTCTACCCTAGATTCCATTCCACCTAATGGGTCAATAAACACTCTTTCAACAGTCTCCTTAGGTGTTTGTCTCCTATTTAATTTATTTAATAATAAAATATTGTGCAGATTACAGACATCCTTGCACACTTGTCCAATACAAAACTTTACAATAAAAGTTAAGATAATGTTTCCAACATAAAAGAACATTCAGCAAAAAGGGGTATGTTACACTCTCTCACCATCCGTTCCTCCCCCTCCTTCTCTCTCCATCCCTCAGTTAAATTACCTCTCATCCTCTCTTTAAATATTTATTTCCCTCTCCCTCTCCCTCCCCCCTCCTCCTATATATATCTTTCACTCTCTCTCCCTCCCTTCGTCATTCACCCCCCACCTTCTCTTTCGACCTACGCTCTATCTCTCTCTCTATACCCTTAACCCTCAATCCCTCTATCTCTTTCTCTCTATTTGAATCCCTATCCCCTAATACCCAATCTCTCTCTCTCTCTCTCTCTCTCTCTCTCTCTCTCTCTCTCTCTCTATATATATATATATATATATATATATATATATGTATGTATGTATGTATAAACCCCCCTAACCCCCAATCTCTCTCTTCCTCTCTATAAACCCATAACCCCCAATCTCTCTCTCTCTCTCTCTCTCTCTCTCTCTCAGCACCTAAGGCCTCTATATCTATGTCTTTTTAAACCCATAATAACCTCAAATCTCTCTCTCTCTCTCTCTCTCTCTCTCTCTCTCTCTCTAAAACTATAAGCCTTAATATCTCTCTCCCTCTCCCTAAACTCCTAACCCCTAAATTAATTATCAAGTTTTAAGGGCTACTCTTAATTTCATGTTGAATGGTATATATTTATCAAACCCTTCCTTGATGATAACTTGAAAAAATATTTGTACTTTTTTTACAAGTGTAAAATAGGTATACACTTCAAAAAGAAATATTCTAAATAAAATATTTCTCTTCAAATTGTTTACAATGTTTATAGTGGATTAACCACTACATACACACATTTTAATTTAAATAAAAAGTGATAACATCTATACTTTATAATTTTACGTTATGTACATTAAAAATAAAAAGTAATATACATTTAAAGTCGAGCTATACCAAAAACACATAGCGCTACCATGTCATAAATTTTAATACAAAAAACATAGTGTTACCAATACAATGAAATGACATGAAAAAAAATGCCCACATTTTATTAGGTTCATTCAATGCTTATTGTTTGCTTTTAGAAGTTGTCCTTCAGCCATACATTTGCAATTAATATTACTAACAAGTTTTACACCCATAACATGTGATTAATTGTGTTAGTATTTTATATAGATAAAAGGGGAGGAAAAGATAACAAAGAGAATGAAATTATGGTGATTATAGGATCTCAAAAGTTTATGGAAACAAAATGTGATGCCAATTCTCATATGGACAAGAATCAACAATGCTCATAACCCATGAATTCAAGTGAAGATTTAGAAACAAAAGGTGTCCAAGCTTTTGTGGGAAGCTTTCATTAAGTGACACTAACAATGGTGCATCAATTAATATGATGGTATATTATCTAGGGGTGAGCTATGTGATGGATTTAATGTTGTGGAATGGTACACAACATCAAGAAATAGATGGAATACAAAAGGAACACAAATTAATTTAGTCTTTCTATGCCAAAGTAAAGTATTGGAAGATGACTCTAAATCATGTTCACATTTCACATCCATCCTCACATAATTTTCATTGAAGCCATTGACAGGTTGTTGAAAATGTGACCCTTCTTTGGAAATTTTATAAAATTTGTTGTCCTTCATAAATGACAAGTGATTTTTAAAAATTGCATTTTTTAAGGGTGATTTTTTAATAACCCTTTTAGGAAGGGTTTGAACACCTTGGAAGGGATGGGAATGATTCAATTTTGATCATTGTTCCCAATATCTCTCTCTCTAAACCCATAACATCCTAGCTCTCTCTCTCTCTCTCTCCATACATCCCTCACACACTCACCCTCTCTTTCAATCCCTCTCTCCATATTTCTCCCATCTTCTTTCACCCACTCTCTCTCTCTCTCCTTCCCTCCCTTCCTCTCGAACTCACCCACCATTCATCCCGACCCTTTCTCTCCCCCTCACTTTTGCCATCAATTTCCGACCATTAATCCTTCCCTCCATATCCATCTCCTTCTATATCTCTCGCCCCCTCCCTATTACCTCCTCCATCTCTTTTCTTATCTAGCTCTATCTCTCTCTATCCCTCCATCCCTAACTTGATCTCTCTCTCTCTCCATCCTTTCCTCCCCCCTCTTTCTCTCTCCATCTCTCACTTTACTTTTCATCCTCCCTCTAAATATATTTTTCCCTCTCCCTACCTCCCTTCCTTATTCTCCCCCCACCCTCCATCCATCCATCTGTCCCTCTCTCCCTCTATATCTATCTTTCAGTCTCTCTCTCTCTCTCTCTCTATCGCTCTATCCGTCCATCCTTATAACCCTCCCTCCCTCTCTCTCTCCCTTTCTCCCTCCCCCTCACTTTCTCTCCATCCATCCCTCCCTCCCCTTGAATGTCTCCCTCCCTCAATTTTCCCCTCCCTCCATCCAACCAACCCCCCCAATATCTCACTCCATGTCTCCTCATCCCTCTATATCCCTCCCTACCTCACTATGTATTCTGTCGTCCCTTCCTACTTCCCTCCATTGCTCTTCTCTACCCCTCTCTCTCTTTCTTTCTCTCTCCTTCATCCTCCCTTTCTATCTACCTCCCTTGCATCAATCTCTTTATAACCCCCACCTTGGTCCTTATTTACATCTCTATCTCTCTCTCTCTCTCTCTCTCTCTCTCTCTCTCTCTCTCTCTCCATCCCCCACTCTCTCACTCCCTAAATTCCCCCCCCCCTCTCTCTCTCTCCAAGCATCAGACCCTCCCTCTCTTACTCTCCCTCGCTTTGTTTGTCGCCTACCCTTATTCGCTAACTCAATCCTCCCCTCCATCACTACATGTTTCTCTCTCCATATATCTACATTCCATCCTCCACTCTCTCTGACCATCCCTCCCTTACCCTCTCTCTCTCTACCTTTATTCCTGACTCTCTATCCGTCCCTATTTCCTTCTTCCTCTTTATTCCTCCCTCTCCCTCCATTCATCCATCATGCACACTCACTCTTCTCCCCCCCTTACACTCTCTCTCTCTCTCTCTCTCTCTCTCTCTCTCCTCTCACACTCTCTATATCCTTCTCTCTTCATCACTTTCTCTGTCTCCCCACTCCCTCTCCATCCCTCTCTCAATCTCCCTTCCTCCCTTGACTATGCCTAAGAGGAAGACAACAAAAGAGTTATAGATTTAGTTTTTGAAAATATGAAACAACCAGTATTGTATTATGAAAAACATATAAATACAAAGTTGTAGGTATCATAAATACCTTCCAATGGTATATGGAGCATCAAAATACAAGTTCAGGAACAAATGTTAAGGCCAAAATACTTATTTTGTTCATTTATGTAATAAAAGCGTGCATGTGTTCTTAGAAGTGCACACACATTTTTAACCGCGCACACATTTTTAATAGTGCATGTGCATTAACAATACATGCATGTTAGTAGTGCATGTGCACTTTTGTACCAACATGGATGCTTCAATGAAGATTCGACAATTGTCGGACCAAAAGCATGTGCACGATATTGGAAGGATGTATGCGTTTTTTATTTTTAGTGCTTGCGCACTGCTATTGCATCAGTTTTGGGTACCATATTCATGCCAACACCCATGATAGGATGTAAAGACATTTTAAATAAACTTATAAAAAATGTATCAAAAACTAATAGAACATTGAGAATTTCATTTAGACCATCAGCATAGTTGAACTTCTTCGTTTTGGATATGTATACGTTCAAAAAAAGAATTGATATATACGAGAAATTTCAAGAGGTTAAGATAGTTAAAAGTGATGGATTATGAGATAATTGTGGCGAACCACAAAGCAACGTTTTATTTTTTCCTTAAAAATACTATTGACTAAGTATGAAGGAAGAGGTCAACATATTTGTTGTAGGGTATAGAATCTGTCATTGACTAATGAGTGAGTCAAAGTATAGTAGTTTATATGTACACTTTCCTTAATTCCATATATGCTTTGGAAAGATATATATATATATATATATGGTTTTTGTACACTAACTATTGAGAACGTAATCTATAACAACTTTTTAAACATGGCATATATTTTCCCTTCTAAAAATATTAGTGATATAACTTATTGTAGGGAACCTATTTTCATGGAGTGGTGTGATTGCATGGATTGTTAAAGATGAACATATCATATAGATATCCAAGGCCTTTTAGTCATTTTTGGAGAGCATTGCAAGAAACAAGATGGAAAAGGAGATACAATATAGTTTAACTTGTCATCCTCACTATTCTAGATGGACATAGAGGTATTGCATGGACATCTTGGAAATTCTTGGATCATGATGTTTAGTTAGATATAAACTAAAATAAGGGTTTAAATATTTGGAATCAAGGTATGTTCACTAATACCAACTCTATAAATAAGTTGAAAGGGTATTTACTATTGAAAATTGCTTTTTTCAAGGAATTTTAGAGTAATGGACTTAGTAAATATGCAAGTTAATACGAAAAGGATTGATGAAATATATAAGGTGTGAATATGTAATAAAATTACAATTTAAAAGAAAAAAGGTGTATAGAATGAAGAGTGCAGTGATGTGCATCATATATTTGAGATGCTTATAGTTGGAAACATGGTAATGGTTCATTTTAGAAAATAGTGTTATCCCAAGATGCATACAACAAGCTTAGTATCAATATGGGACCATGTCAGATAAGAGGAAGTTTGGAAATAATGAATACATGGCTGTGTTGTCATAGGATATGTATACAACAAACTTAATTTGAACTACAGTTCACTATGGACCAAATAGGAGAATTGACATAAATAAGACCCAATTTAATAATCCAACACTTAAATGAAGTGCAAGGGTGAATTGCAAAAATTCTTTCCAAAGGGGCATCATCATTTAACAATTTATCAAATGCACAAGATAAAATGATCACTAAACGGATCTCTTTGATGCATATATAGGAGAAAAATGGGGATAGAATGTGATAAGATAACATAACTATGATTAATGTACAATTATAATGAAAGAGGGTTATGACTAGGTGCTTAGCGTGCCCCTCCTAGCCTTCAAAACATCATTGCCTTGGATGGCCATTAGCTATGGATCCTTTTATATTAAGAGATGATCTTCCCATGTCACATATTTTATTGGCAATTTCACCCACTTGATGAGCTACTTAGTAAGTGCATGGTTTCATAGTTTCTTGATCCATGTTTCAATGAATCTTTCATGGCTACCATGATCTTTCTCTCTTCGTCCAACTATTGTGAGATAATATGAACATAGATATTGGCATTGATTACATATTTTAACTAGAAATATTGGATGTGCACATGAAGATGGTGGTAACTCCCATATGTAAATCATATTTCCAATCCTTTGCAAAACTTTATATAGATAAGTGGGTGCTAATTGTTTGTCCTCATTTTATTGTTTGATGGGAATTTGTTTGTATGGTTTTAACCTTAGGAATTCCTAGCTCTCCACTTCAGAGTGTCTTTTACTATGATATTATTCTACTTATTTTTTATCATGTTTTTTTCTATAACCAAGTGGTCCTTCAATAGTTGGAGAACCTCTTGTTGGTGCTTAATGTTATCCTCCACTACTTGAACCTTATGTTTCCCTCTCAAGGGTGTTGAGATCGATGGAGAATGATACCCATTGAATGCCATAAACAAGGAAATTTTAGATGATGTATGGAAGGGTATGTACAACCATTCTACTAGAGGTAACCATTTGACTCATTGTGATAGTTAGATGCAAATCTATAGATATAAACATTTATTCAAGAAACTAGTTTTCTAATCAAATTGGGGATAATGGTTCAAGGAATCGTGAGCTATATAAATATCCATACAACAAAACAAGTCAATCCAAAAATTACAAATGAAATTTGAATCCTATCAGGTGAAATAATCTTGGGGTGTTTGTGGAGCTCCTAAATATTTCTATGAATGTTGCAACTACTATATGTTTTTTAGAAGATGAGAAAATGTGAAAAATGGAATATTTGTGAGTTGTTCCACCACTACCATGATGACATTATTCTCTTCAAGCTTTGGTATAATAATGGGAAAATCTACCCAAACATCTTCCCAATGGTGAATATATAATACATTTAAGTTCAATCACTACAATGTTCATAAATAGGTTACTAAAAATATAATGAATATCAAATGAACATATGATTTAATCATATTTTAAAAATTATATACTCAATTTCAGCCATCCATGTCAAATAACAACCTTGATAAGTTTTTTTCAATGACATAGCCTCTAACAACAAACATAAAGTATTCATAGTCCTTGCTTTTAATAAAAAAATAAGAAATTTCATTAGACAAGGATGGCATGTTCTTTTATCGACATGGTATAGATCATGTTTCGCAAAGCAATGTGAAAGGTTTAAAATCGTATTTTATGTTTAGAAACACATTTTCAATAAACAACTTTTATAAGTCACTTAAAGTTATCCAAGTGCAATTCCATTATGCTTCAACAATTGATCTGGATTATAATAAAGAATCAAATGAATGCAAGAATATGAATTGCAACAACATGCAAATATATTATAGAAAACACAATATTACAGTAAAACCCAAAATTTATTAATGATTGAAAAGGAAATAAATCGTAACTAGCTAGAATGGTGGTAGCTTATCTATGAAGAGAGATATATTAGTTATGAAAAATGGAAAGAGGACATAGCACAAAATTTCCTTTTAACATAAATTATGCTTCCATGGGATGTAAAAACCCTGAGATACAAAACCCAACCCTAGGAAATGGTGTGGCAAAAGGAAAGTGGGTCTTGAGGATGCTAGTTGGTACATCAAATTCCCCAGGGAACAACATTTGCATAAAAGCTTTAGTTAGGGTGTTTTTTAGAACACCACAAATCTTAATTCATGATATATAAGTTTGGTAGGAAATACAATCAAAGAACAAGTGGCATATGTCAACTTCCCAAAACATAATGGAAATGCCCAAAAATGTGTCGAATGGTTGCAACCTAAAAAACTAAAGTAGAACTATAAGGGTATGGAACCATTATGAATTAGTGGAATGTGTAGGTGGCCACTAATATATGATCAACTGTATCCCCTTAGAAAGAAATTTATCATATTGTATCAAGTTTCTCCATAAGGTAAGTAATATTCTATTGGATTTGACTTATAGTGACTCACTTGCCATGGTAAATAAGTTGCTCTACTTTGATGACTTGATAGAGTTAGATTTTCTATTTATGAGTGCCCTTCATTTTGGTGTTTATGATCCAATTGATTTCCACATGAAAAATAAAGCTAAGATTGAGTTTTGGAGGGGTCAATGCTTGACCACCTTTGAGCTGTCCAAGAGAGGTGTAAAATATGGTATACAAATCCACATTAAATATAGCATGCAAGCCAAGAAAAAGTGAGACACTTAATTCAAAATCATTTTCACACACAACCTTGGTGATAGTGTAAATCCCATATCAAAGTGAGGAGATTTTTCGATCGTGTCTTGTGAGGCATAATGAAAGCATACCTTATCCCCTATTTGAACTTTTGTGGAACCAATGTCTATCAGGGTGTTGCTTGTACTTGGGACTCCCTTTTTGCAAAATATCATGAAGTTCTTGTTGGTTGTGTTCACGGGGGATTCACCTTGTTAACCAATATCTTATCACGTTCATCCATAAAGGGGAATTTTAACATTGTGAAAATTATGGTCAATATTGTGTAGGTATTGAGGGGTGTCTGTAAGGTATAGGGGGTTTATATGTATTAGGGGGTATAAAAAAGTGTATCTAGTGAAAACAAGAGATATTTAGTAAAAATATGTATTTTTTAATTGGAAATATGTATTTGGAGGAGGGTCAACATAAGGATTTTGGTAGGTATTTATCAATATATAGTGAAATTAAGGGTATTTTTGAATTTCCCACAAATTAAGGCACGATGTCATAGTTTCATTGAGTGAAAACCATAAGGTTGTGCACGACCCATTCAAAAATATTGGATGCTTCATCATCTTTAATATGAGCATGGGAAGATTATTTTTGTGTAGATTCAATGGGAAATGCTACATTAATTATGGATAAAAATGGAATCCGAAGTAGGCCTAAAAAGGGTTATGTCCAATAGAGGCATGATAGACGTACTATGTTGTAGCTATGTTGAACATAAGGAAGGTTGTAATACCATTTGAGGGAATGTTTTGAGTTGTACATTCTTAGTATATGCACAATCATCATACTGAAATTACCTCTATTTATCCATTAATTTGAGGGAGGAAGCAGATTTGGTCATCTTGGTGTCCATCATTAACCATCTGATAGACTAGAAAATACTTAGGAATATAATACCTTGACTTAAAATAATGGCTTATGGGAGCCCAAAATGAATCTAAAAACGCTTGAATAAGATATTAGTAGTGGCACCTATGGTGATGCTCTTCTGATAAGGCATTGAAATCATAATAGTAAAAAACTAGTCAACAACCAAAAATTACACAATGATTGCCATGCTTGGTTGAAGGTAGGATAGACATCTAGTCCATATAAATGGAATCCCAGTGTCTCTCTAAGGTAGGTATAGGAGTGTACAACCCCTACTTCTTGATGCCAAGTTTGGTGAGGGAGCATGTTGTGCTTGATTTGATATATCTATCGATGTCTTATCGATTTGGCCAATAGAATTTCCATCCAACTATAAGTCACCTCCAAACTAACTTCTCACATTCATTAGAACGAAAATATAGATGTCTGAGATGGCATAAAATTTCATCTTGGAGATCAAATTCCAAGACTAATTTTCCCGTGTCTGATGATTTATAGGAAAAAATAAAGATAGGATCACTACCATACAATTAGGATGAACATAACTGATGTCGAAAAGTTTTGAGCATTATAGTTGACACAAAAACCAATTAAATTGGTTGAGGAAATCTAGAATGTTATCTGCACTTATACCCTTCTTATACTTGATGTTTATGTGGAACTATTGTCGGTATGTGGACCACTTCTAATTGTGGTCGTTCTATATTTTTTCTATGTCTACATTAACTATATGGGCTTCTGGTCAATGTGGATGATCATCTCCTTCCCCATGATGTAATGCATCCATTGAAAACAAGATTTCACAATGGAGTATGCATCCTTATCATAGATAGATTATCTACAAACCAAATTAGAGAGATTTTGATTGTGAAATGCTACTTAATGTCAATATGCATATGTTCCAATCTAGAAGGGTTGTTGCAAATCTAGTGGAGTGAGTAATGATGCTGAAAAAGGTGACGATTTTAGATCCTCAAATGCTTAATATTACAACTTAGACCAAAATAACTTGTATTTGGACCCACTCTTCGTCACATGGATTAGGGGTTGAGTAATAAGAGAGAACCACAACATAAACTTGTGATCAAATTTGGTAAAGCCTAATAAATCTTAGAGATATCAGGGAAAATTGTGAGCGACTTGGATCTTTGATAAAGCCACATGTACACGATGTTCATCCATGATGTTTTCCAAATACTGAATTCTCTCCATGTTGAATGAGAATTTCTCCATAATGGCATATAACTTGTGTTGTTGCAGGGTGATCAAGATTTATTGAATGTGCCATAAATGTTTTGCCCAAGTTTTGTTGACAATGAGGATATAATCCAAGTATACAACCGTAAAAAATTGTGAATGTCAACAAGATATCCTCCACCATCCTCATAAATGTTGTTGGAGAATTGGAAAATCTAAAAGGAATGACTAACCACTCACGGATTATTCTTTAAACTTGAATGTTGTCTTTTATACATTTATTTTATCAATTGGTACCTAGTGGTAGCTTGAAATAAGATCAATATTGTTGACTTGGTGGTTAGCACCTCCTTTTGTATTGATGGCATCGTTTAACAATCTCCCATGGATACATTCACACCGGAAGTTGTATCAGAAACTAACATGTCACGCTTTTGGTTTAACAACAAACATGGTCCAACAATTCGTATCAGACCCAAAAAAGTCACAAGTTTGAGTATTCTCGGTTCATGTCGAGTACTACAGTCAGTGTTGATGTGGAGAATGTTAACTTCGTGTTCAACACCTCCTTCTAGACTCATGAAATGGTTTAAAATCCTCCCATGGATCCGTTAACATTGGTGGTTTTATTAGAAAGTAAAAGGTTGGCCTTTTGGTTTAGCAGCAAACATGGCCCAACAAATATTAGGCTTAAAAATTTGGCACCCTTGAGTTGATAAAGAAGATTGTCAATTTCAAGAATGATTGGTGCTTGACTATGTTTTTGTTTATGGTTTTGTAATCAATACAAATTCTCCATGTCCCATCTTTCTCTTGCATTAACATAATTGGGATTACACAAGGTTTGGATTTTGGTTGAATGTGGACCTTTTAGGTGAGCTCCTAAATCTAGCATTTGATTTTGCTATTATTTAAAATAGAAATTATGTATCTTGGACCATTATGCAAAGGAGATTCATGTATCAACTCAATTAAATTCTTGAATTGGAAGTACGATGCGCCATTATAATAGAAGTGAAGATATCTCTATATTCTTCCACTATCTTGTCCCCCTTATATTCTCCTAAGTTAAATTTTGACACTAAGTATTTAATATCAACCAACAATGACTACCTCGAACAACATTCATCAATTTTTTTCAAATCACACCACTTTCTAGTATTGTTCTTCATCTTGTCATTACCCTTATTTTCCCACAACTTGGAATAGTTTCCCGAAGGATGCATATCCTTTCTTTTTCATTCATTGTATGAGTTAGGGCCAACTTTATCATGATTCAACTATGAAAAATGATCAAATCTAAACTCGTGCTTACTATTTTGCTTAAATTCTTGCTCAAATTTTGTAGCAAATATTAATAACTGTCTCCCAATGAGGAGATGTCTAGGAACTTCATCTCTAATTCGATGCAGATATGAAAGTCACTACAATACTCTAGGAACAAGTACCACGTAGAGTCTTTGATACCCATCTTTGGGAAAAAGGTATGGAAGACAATGATGAACTCTTGCATCATTTGGTCTCTCTTCAAGCACAAATTTCTATATCAATCTCATGTACTAGTCCTCATTGTTTTTGACATGGTAGAATTCCTTCTTGAGGGAATTAACAAAAAATTACCAAGTGGGTTTTGTTAGAATATTGATAAATATACATAAACATACATTGACAATATATTTGCTAACATCTAAGTCAATAGCAAGAACTTACTAGTGTATCCTTCTATCCATACAAGTACCAAATAATCAAAATAGGAAGAGAGGGACAAGAGAAAAATAAATAGTATACTAGATATACATGGTAAAACAAAAAATGGGGAAACATCCATGGGAATATATGTTCTTTATTCTTCAAAAATACGCAGTCTTAGAATACATGCCATCCTCACATAATCATCACATTACTCTCTATCTTCACTTCATGTTGCAATTACAAAACAATTGTTAGAAAAACAAGATCACATAACAATAACATAAATTAAGATTCAAAAATAAAAGACATAAACAAAATACAAGAGAGACACCAATATACGTGGTTCACCCAATTTGGTCTACGTCCACAAATAAACTGCCAATCCTTTTATTATACCATCCAACAAATGAAGGGATACAACCCACAACACATATGTTCCAACTTCATATTCACTCTCTCACAGTCTATCTCACACAATCATAGAGATCTTTACAATACTACAATACACAGAGACATATTACAATGCCTTCCTTTTAAAGAGGGAAAACCATGGGAAAATACCACAAGATACCTAGTACCATGGGCCCAAAAATTACCCATCATTTGAGTCTTCTGCATTAGAAACTATGATGATGTATTTGGGAACCGAAAGTCTCTATAATTCATGTACTTCAATATAGGAATAAAATGTAAATAACGTACCCTGTGGCAGAAAGAAGGTAGTGCACGAAACAAGGGACTGCATCAAATCATGAGCATTAATGATAGGTCAGGGAGTGACAAGACTAAAAATGTGGTGTCATTAATGATCGATGGCAGAAGATGGTTAAATGTATTTTGATCAAATCAGGGTAAATCTGAGTAATACAAAAGGAAATAAAGACAAAAAGGGAATATAAATCTTCCAATGCAAGTATTTGACAATTTACAAAGAGAGTCACTAACCCCTACTGAAAATATCAGTTACAGAGTAAACATAATATAGTAAGGTTAGATATGAAGGAGAGTGATGTCAACCAAGAGACAGTGTAGAACAAAGAATCCATCAGTGGGTTTGCATGAAAGGACTAAACAGACACCAAAGTTGTCAACATCAAATCCGGTAAATTTCCCTCGAGACTACATTCCACCAAGAAAACCCACTGCGACATCATTCAATCCACCTTCCATAGGCGATAAGAGTGTACCAACACTAGGGATACGAGAGGGTGTGCTTGTTGAAGAAAATTATCTTGGTCAACTATAGAAATTTCAGTTTGTTGATTATGATATATAATCAATGAAGAAAAGTTTCATGAGCTTATCAAAAGCAACTACTTGAATAGAAGAAGAGGAATAGACGCTAATGCATGAGTTATTATGGAACTTCAAACATGGGCATATGGGTTGAAGAAATCAGGGGTTCTCAATCTGATGGATATTCCACACTTTGGAAGGAAGCCACAAGTAAAAATGTTCACAAATATGCTACTATCATTGATACATGGCGGATTTTTGTGGCTGAACACATGCCTATATCCATTGATACCCATTTGATAGAACTAATCAGTAGACTCCCTACTAGGGGAGAATACATGAGTACCTTCCTGGACATCAAGCAAGAAAATTCCCTTGCAAAGAAGGTAGTAGAAAGATACATAACCCAAAGAGAAAGCATAGGTTTCCATGTTGCACACATAAATGATAAATCTTTGAGATTTGCAGCAAAAATTCTATCATGCAAGTTGTTCTGGAAGACTCGACAAGGCCAACTCTCAGCAACAATCATCACAACTCTAACACAATGTGTGGAGGGGATTCAATTCAACAGGTCAACAATTCTACTAAATGAGTTCTTAATTGGTTGCCACAAAATACAAAGAAAAGGTACACCTTTTCATTATACCTGACTATTAATATGTCTTGCGCTAGTACGCTGGAAAGAACCAGATGAAAGTCAATTCTTTGATAGAAACAAGAAACCTTGCTTAACTGTAAGGTACACAAAGTTGTGGTTTACAAAAATCCCATGTAGATAGGTAGAAAAAAAAATTAATTTCTTTGTATATAATGAAGAAATTAGAGTTATCATAAATGACACACCACGTATACACCCACGAATCATTGATATGTACAAAGAAATTGCAAGCTCCAAAGTGGGGATGCATCAAATCTATGTACAAGCCAAATGGGATCCCCATAAACAATGGTTAACCACTATGTTCTATTGCTCTGAGGAGGACATTCAACATATCATAAATGTTTGGGATTCGACATGGCAATTTCCCTTAGTAGAAGAAGAAGAATTCGCATAACAAGAGAATCATTTATAGTAGAACACTTCACCATAGGGTAAATCTATAGAAAAAGGAAGTGTATAAATATTTCTTGATGCTAAAAAAAAAATTGCGCAAATAAAGAAAAAAAACAAGCCAGTGCCATACAAAAAGCGAGGCATCCCCACTACCACACAAGAAGCCAATACCCCATCCTATATAGCCAATACTAGTACTAGCAGCACCCAATACCCTCACTCTATATAAACAATACTTCTGTTGTTAGTACTAGATAGTTCCCTGCCAATTGGTACACAACGCCTATGTGCTTACACACTCTATGGCCATAAATATTTTCAACCACGACTTGACTTAATTTTGGTTATCTATAAGCAAATACCACTAGCTATATCCTCCCCTTCAATTGTTCATCTTTCTATTAATTACAACTTTATTTATTTCTTTTATATTTTCATCTCTCTCTCTCTCTCTCTCTCTCTCTCTCTCTCTCTCTCACACACACACACACACACATTTATATTTCATATGTATTGCTTGTATTTCATACACAAAGAGAATTAACCCATTGGCATTCTTTTATCTCTTCTTTTGAAGAAGAGGTGTTTACTATTCTTAGTTAATTCCTTAGGTGATGCCACCTACATAGGAGTGTCAATTATAGAAGAGTCTCTTCTCTTGCTTCATTTAATTCCTGTTTTGTTCATTTTCAGTCTTAATTATGTTTTTATATTTAACTTATTTTAATCTCTTTGGTCATCCTATTTCTTTCCCAAAAGAGACCAGGACCCCTCGTTCATCAGTCAGTAACCACAACAACAAAAAGATATTTATTATAGTTCAATAAACAAATTAAACACATAGCAAGGTCAACTACACAGTTTCGTTGTTACCGAATACTTAGCTGCAAACATGGGTTGGAAAATCCAGGGTATTACAGTGAGTATATGATGTATAGCATCAAAAGTTAATTGTGCAATTTGCAAGTAGCTATATTTTTTCACTTCCCTCATTTCTTAATGAATGGAGCAACAAGACATATTTATATTAATTATATCAATTATTTTTCACAAACCTATATTAAACAAAGTATTGAGTGAAGCCAATAGAAGATTTGTTAAGAGATGGCATGATGAATTCCTTTGAAAGAGTGTGTATTGTTAAGGAATCAATTTTTTCTCTATTGCACTTTTCAATTTATACAGTCATATATATTATAAATTGTAATGTTGATATACTCATTATAGTTTATTTCTATGTTTGTATATGAAAAATGAAGAGGAATAACAAAATCAATCCAATCAAAAATAAATTTACTACAATAACTCATGTACAATATCACCTACAAGTGATAAAGATGTGAGGCATGCAATCATATATATTATAAATTGTAATGTTGATATACTCATTATAGTTTATTTCTATGTTTGTATATGAAAAATGAAGAGGAATAACAAAATCAATCCAATCAAAAATAAATTTACTACAATAACTCATGTACAATATCACCTACAAGTGATAAAGATGTGAGGCATGCAATCAACTCAAGCAATTGCATTAGCTCGAGTGAAGAATGATGATCAATATAATAGATTGTTCTTGCAATTTGTATGCTTTGAAATGTTTGTCTATAGAAATCAAACATTGTGTATAATGTATTGGACATATATATTGTTCCAATTGGATGACAACAGGCTACCAATAAGTGCACCAATTACATATTGGCATTTAGATTACTATGGATCATTATGTTTTGTAAGATGAAAGGTAGACTCTTATTAATATATAATAAATGAGAATCTTGTTCGATAGCATTGTTCAATGTTGTAAAACATTACATTGTTGATTAAATATATGAATACATTATGTACAAATGATTAAATATTACACTAAATAAATATGTAATCTGATGACATGATGACACATGCATACAATCATTAAACCCCAAGTGAAATAATTGAAATTCAATTATAAATATTCTTATAAAAATGATTTGATTTTTTTAGGATTAATTAAAAATAGACATATTAGTGGTGCATTGTATTCGGGCATAAAATTTGTTAAAGATGCAATGATTTTTACATTGTCAAAACTTATACATGAGTGTTGTTATTGGAAACACTATTTTTTCTGTTATAAAAGCACATGAATAACAATGCTCAAGCAATGGTAGGCACTAGTGCTTTATATAAAAAATTCACATCGGCACGCTTCATTGTAATAAGTACAATGAAAACATAGAAAATGGAAAATTATTTGTCGTTTTCATCATTGTTAAATTTATAGGATGCAATAGTGTGTCATGCAACGTTACTAACAAAATAATTTAAAAAATTCATGTCGGCTCATATAATAAAAAAATTAAATTATGGAAAGTATTTTAAAAAAATCCATGTTTGTTCATAAAATAAAATACTATGAAAAGTAATTAAAAAATAGATGTTCCTTTATAAAATAAAAATTTAAAACTTAAACCCAGATCTATCAATCAAGAGAGATCAAATTTCTTGAGTTTAAATTTTAAAAAATAAATACACCTCAAGAAATTGGATCCCTCTCGATGCTTGATAGATATGGATTTAAGATGGATCTATGCTGGTAATATTTTATTTTATGAACCAATATGGATTTTTATTTTTTTATTTTATGAGCCGACATGAATTTTTTATTTTATTTTGTTAGTAACAAAGGTTACATCATGATGTAACGTTAAACCACACACATTACAACATCTCCCCCATGCTGGGTTGTAGAGCACCTCGTTTCACTCGGTGCAATAACATTGAAATTATATGCATTGGTTCTTTTATTTTTTCCAATGCATCAGGCGTAACATTAAATTGTATGCACCTATGCTCATATGTTTACTATGCATGAATGTGTTCATACAATATGCACATTTATTAAAATGAATGTGTTCGTACAATATGCACATTTATTAAAAAAAAACCTTCTATAGTACCTCCGATCACACAATTTTTTAAGTTAAAGGTACATCCATTGATGAACTCTATAGAAACCTCCATTACCAATGGTTGTGGTTCTAGCCAAAGTTTATTTGAAAATTTTGGCAAATCATGTAACACTAAAAGCCTTCACACAATTCTCCACTAGAGGGTGTTTTCCTCTAAAACAACCATTGGCACATAGATAAACAAATTATGAAATTGAGTAATTATCGAGTACTACATCGAGTGGAAGAACTTGCCAATAGAAGATGTGACATGGGAAGATGAGCTTTTCATGCAAAAGCATCCATAGTTAATTGTCGAAGAGAACACTTTTTTGAATTGGAGGGGCATGTTAAGCCCAAGATATTGTGATATTATATTTTTATTATTTTATTTGTATATTGTATTTGCATGGCCAAAGAGGACCTTGATTGTAATTGTAACCTTTGTTTCTTGTATATACCAAGGAGACCTAGTTTTAGTGATCATCTCATCTTGTCTTGTGCATTTGATACATTGTAAAATGAGTTTTCCCCTCGAAAGCTTCTTATTTAACTCTTTATATCACTATGGAGGCATTGGGTCTCTCTCTCTCATTTTCAGAATTTGGTGCATAACATCTTCACTCGGAGAATATTCTAATTGTGGCATAGTGAACAAAAAATAAATGAGTGGATTGCATGCAAGAATCTACTCTATAAATAAAGGAACTTAGTCCTCATTGTAAAGCACAGTCGATTGATTGTACTCCATGAATGTTTGTCTTTCTATTGTTTTTTCACTATGCAATTTATGACTTTGATGTTATGCTATGATCCTATGACTATGCAATTTCAAATTTTTGTTGTATGAAATATGTAGGTGTTGCATTAAAATATGTAGAGTGATCCACAAGTAACACTTCCAACTGTGATTGCATTGTTAGCTTGCTAGATGAGATCAAGAGAATATAAAGTAGAAAGTACCAATGACAAGAGATTACCACAAGGTTGTAATCCTTAGGGTTTTGGCTCTCATTTTATGTTTTCACAAATCATTTTTATTTTTATGTATTCACAAAGTTTTTACCAAATTTTAAATTTTGTAATATTATATTTTTTTTTTAACATTTACAAAAGAAAAAATCAAAATAAATATAAATTAATTTAAAAATACCAATTACTATTTTAAAAATGAAAAACAAATTATAATAATAAAACCATATTTAAATCCTTTGAATTTTTTTATAACAAATTACTGTTGATTGTTTTCCTTCAGAAAGCCGCACTTGTTTGTTTGAAGGATTTCTTCCCCCAAGAAACCCTAATCGGTCGCTAACCAAGAAGTGAACCCTATAGCATTTGTAATGGTCCCTCTGCATATAACCTGTTACTAAACTGGAAAAATCCACAAAGCTCACCAAAGGTATCTGACCTAATGCCTGCACTACCATTTTGACTGACTCTCACAGTGGAGTCTAAGCCACCCACAAATAGAGTTGTGATATTTGGATCATTATCTGAGGCTGAGGCTGAGGCCGCCACTTGGATACGATTGCTAATAACCTGTAGTGTTTTTTCTTGTGGCAGGACCTATTCGCATAGGTTTGAAGAAACAAAACTTTCCATTCATCTCTATCATAGCGCGAACTTGCTCATTCTCATCCCCAAACCTTACAAAACCATATCCTTGCACTATCAGTAACAACCTTGGCACCTTTTACAGATGGGTATATTGATCCGAAGGTCTCTTGCAACAAGTCGTCTGTGACATCAGATGCCAAATCTCCCACGAATATAGTATAATCCTTGGGACGTTTTTCTCCAATGTCAAATGTATTAAGAATAGAAAGAAGGAAGTGCAGAGCCAAAGGCTCGCACGCACACACGGTAGGAGAAACACTCCACACATTATATTACTGAATAAGCATTACATTTATAGGTAAACCCAAACCAAACTAGATCCAAGAATAATGGATCAGATCCTATGAATTAGGAACTAACAAAGCACTCATGCTATCAATAGACGATGCATTTCTACATTATCTCTAACATCCTTAATGTAGAAATGGATCAAAATACTAAATATGCCTGTAGTTTCAGGCTTACAAATCAGCAAAGCAATTTCACGATCTAGGGTTCCAGGCCTTGAACTCTATAGTCCTCCTTCTTCTTCATTTTGACCTTAGTTGCTGTAAGATAATATTTGTTTATGTTTTCCCGTTTCCTGCTCTTCCAGTTTGAGAGCTTGAAGTCTTCACTGTTCATTATGGAATTTGATTGAGCATCTGCTGTCCTGAATCTTCCTTGTGCTTCTGCAAATTCTGCGAACTTTTCACTGATAATTGTCCTCCATGCTGGGTTACAATCAGCTATGTGCAGTGTAGTGGAAATCTGCAACAAAATCTCTTCAGCATCTGCAAACCTGATACATTATGCACCACAAACACAGTCAACATTCTTTGGCTTTTCAAGCCAGTCTTCAAGAAACTTTAGTTCTGCATCAAAGTCAATTTGATTTGCTTCAGCGAATGGAACTAAATCGATGAGCATCTCATCAAATGTATTTAAGTTCTCCATATCTTCAATAACCTGCTCTTGCTCCAGCGGAATCTCCTCATCTCCTTCTTCATCTGCAAATGAATCTTGCAGTTTCCTTTCTGCACTTTCGTCATCCATATCAATAGCTACAGGATTATCATGCAAAGGTGGATCTGATTCCAGCAAGATCTCTTTGTCTCCTTCATCATTTATAGGAACTTGACTGAAGTAATCATCTTCCTCTTCGTCTTCAAAGATGCTTTCAAAAGCAAGTCTCATGAAGAAGTCCATTTTGAATGGAATAATTACCTTCAATGCTGAAGATTGCAGCAATCTGCAGTACCATGCCCTAGCAGTGAATCTTTATAGCTGATTTGCAGCCAAAGAATGCAGTACCGTCCTCGGGAATATAGCACCGGCGCGGTAGAAGCCTAGAAGAATACCACCTATCTCCTGGAATTACCGCGCCCTAGCAGTGGATGTATCGGCGGTAGTTCTGATGTACCGCTCTGTATCAGTGGAGATGCACGCGGTAGTCTGTGTTCCCAAGAAACACAAATGCGTTTCAAAAAAAAAATTACCTTTGCCAATGTCTGTCTGAGTACAGTTGAATACGTAGCCACGCCTTTGCTCGAATAACAAGGAAAGAAACGTCTTTGGGCGAGCTAAGTTTCTGATTCCGTGGACGAGCTATCGTGGATCCTCCTCTACACACGCTCGTGGATCGTGGGCGACTGCTCTATCTACCCCGAGATTTCTCAGATCGTGGATCCTCCTTCAACATGGCTTCTTCACAATTGGCATTCACGGCCTCCTCACTGGTATTCACGGCCTCCTCACAAACGGCCTCTTCACAATGGGCATACGCACGGGCAAAACGCGCGACTCTTACATGGGTATGGTGAAGTCGCCCATGTCGGCAGCAATGGGTCCTCTGGTCGTGCAACAACGGCTCACAATTACCAACAACGGCTCACACTTATACACGTGGGAAACGGCTCCTTTGGTTGGGCACGCGAACAGGCCGCAATGGCTCTCACGGCCTCCTTCTCACAATAGCAGGCCTCTTCAATTTGGCTGGGCAGTAGTTCTTCCTCCACGACGGCCTGGACGATTTCCTCCACGGTGTCTACGGGAAGCAGATCCCTTATATTGGGAATCGATTCTCCAACTTTCGATACAAGCAGCCACTGATTCTTTTAACACGCTCTCACAGCACGGCTTAATACAACAGGCTCTGTCTCTCAGCCTCTCATAGATCAGCACACAGGCTCTGATACCATATTAAGAATAGAAAGAAGGAAGTGCAGAACCAAAGGCTCGCACACACACACGGTAGGAGAAACACTCCACACATTATATTACTGAATAAGCATTACATTTATAGGTAAACCCAAACCAAACTAGATCCAAGAATAATGGATCAGATCCTATGAATTAGGAACTAACAAACCACTCATGCTATAAATAAATGATGCATTTCTACATTATCTCTAACAAAATGTTGCCCAATTTAGCCTATAAAATTCTTCAGCGTTGGGCATCTGTAGACCATTGTAATTTTGCAGAGACATCTGGGCTGCTTCATGGCTTACAAACTCTAGGAAACCATAACCTGCTGATTGTCCAGTCTGTTTATTGCGAATAATCTCAAGAGAAATAAGGTCTTCGGTAGAAGGAAAAGAGTTATGAAGATATGTCTCATCCATCCAATGTTGTAAACCTCCGATCCAGAGCGTCCTATTCTCGTCAGCGGAGCTCACTTGTTGGGTTTGAACCCATCCTACAGCCTGCACTTGTTTGTTTGCAGGACTTAGTGCCCAAGGTAGCCGAATTGGTCGCTTACCAAGAACTCTACCCTGTAGCATTTGCAATGCTCCGTCTGCAGATGCCCTGTTGCTAAACCGGACAAATCCACAACCTTTACCCATAAGTATCTTCACTTGCACAAGTTCACCAAACTGAACAAATGTCTGCGTCAGCATTTGGACTGTCACAGTGGTGTCTAAGCCACCAACAAATAGAGTTGTATTATCTGAGCCTGAGGCGGCCAGTTTAGGATACGGTTGTTGATAATCTGTAGTTTTCTTTCTTGTGGCAGGACATATTTGCATAGGTCTCGATGAACAAAATATTCCATTCATCTCTTCTGCGTGAGGTACTTATACACGGGTACCTCATACACGGGTAATGATGATACAGGAAACGAGTCGGGGTACTTATACACGGGTAATGATTATATCCTATATATTCGCTTTTACACGCCGACTTACAATTATGTGTGTAAGAGGACAATTTATGTGTTACTCTTATGAACTGACGAGGGAAGGTTGCCGCACGGGTGAAATCCAAAGCCTTTCCGGCTGCATACGGTGTGGATGACCTTGGTGAAGGATGGCGCACTTCATTTTGTTGGAATTTGGTCCCTGGTTATGGAAAGAAATAGATTCATGCTGGTTACATCATCAATTAGATGATGGCCAGCACGTCATGGTTAACTACAAAGTAACACAAATAGGATGCACAACTTGTCTTTCAATGGCATAGCTTTATGAACAACAAATGCACTATATAAATATTGTTGTTATGGTGTTGACCCTAATTCTATTAGGCCATGCCCACCATATATATTGATGCTCCCTTCTATCTTAGTTTAATATATAAAGTTAGGTTGGTATAGCCAATGCTACAACATATTGGAGTAGAGCAATACATAGAAGATTGAAGATTGAAGTAGTTGCGATTAGGTGCTATGGGTTGAATCTAAGTTGGTTGGAATCCACATACGAACCAATTGTTTCATCCTTTACTTATATGTCATTGTAATTAGATTCCTTGTCATGCTTAAAATGTTCATCAAATTCATTTCGAATAAATGTTATGTGATTATTCACACAATATGTTTATTGAATAGTTGTGAGTTTGGAAATGAAGGTATCAAATAATGAGTTATTTTAACTACCACTTGCATGTTTGATTAGGTTGTTGGTTTATTAATGAGGGTGGTTGAGGTAGCTTGGGGGTTGTGCGTGGGGAGTTGATAAATAGGGAGGACAAGTAAATGTTGATGGGTTCTTTGAAGTTGAAGTTTTGCTTGAGGAATTGGGGAAGTTGTCATATTGAGAATTAATTGAAGAAATGTTTTTTGTGAAAATATTTTCTAGAGACCTGTTGTGGTTTGTCGTTTTTAGAGACTCGGGCACATTGGGATAGGAAACTAAGATATTTCTTGGAGCTAAGACATTGGCTAGGTTCCTATTTGGAAAAGAGTTTTAATTCCACTTTGGGCAAATGGCAAGGGGTAAGTTAGAGATTTTCTACTACACTAGAATGTTGCTCTAGCGGGACAAATTCAAGCAACCAAAGGAGGAAACGTTCTAGGCTTCAAATTCAAGCAACCAAAGGAGGAAAAGTTCTAGTCTTGCTTACCATAAAATAAGTGCTTTGCTAAATTATAAAAAGGTCCACTGCAAATTATCTTGGTAAATTTTAATAAAATGTTAGTTTATATGCATAAAATTTTAGCATTTACAAAAGTAACAACCATTAATTCCAATCATGTTCATTAACACGACCTTTCATTTTATTTAGCTTGTCAACAAGTGAAATATTGCAGAACAATAAAGGACTATTGATTTCACTAAAACGATCCTTGTATCCCATGCATACATCCCACATGGAAATCACCTTCTTGAAGTTTTGTATGAGGAAAATGGTTTGTTTTTATTTAGGATTTCAACAAATGCTCTCTCAATTTTGAGCATATACACGAGCTACAACATTAATGGGGTAGGGCCCCTTGCATAGTAACCAAAGTACCATCAAAACAATCTAAATTACAATGACAACCATCATCTCAAATGTCTCATTAGGGATCACGCCATCACAAGCTCCATCGATGTAGGCAAGCAGGAAGGTGCATAACAAAAGGGAGTGAAGGGATTGAATTAGAAGTATTTTGGCACTAGTACACAACAAATAATACTTCCAAGATTAGAAGTGTTATATTAATCCAAGCTACAAAAAGGATATGTTATAACTAGAGCTTATCCATCCAATAGATAGAGCCAATACAATGAATTCCCTCTCATGGTACACATGTAGAAGCTTTATTTTATTGGGTTGTGGTTGAGCTTGGTGTTCCTAGTGATCTCTTGGCATCTTATGGACATGTGGCAAGGATGAATTAATGTATTTCCATGGTTGAGACATATGATGGACCTCATATTGTCTTTGCATGCTACTTTGATCCAAGGAAAATTTTAGGGGCGAAATTTAGCCCATGGGCTATTTTTCAATGTTTTTTTCCAAAAAAAGATTCGCCAATTTGCATTTTTTGAAGCCCTGTTTCGCCCAATTTTGATGGGTTAAAGTTTTTTCACTCTAAAAATCGCCAAATTATTATATAAAGGATATAAAATACTTATAAATTTAAATTTGTTAGAAAAATATCGCTAAATATTTTATAGTTGACATTTTAAGAAGTGGTAAGATTCGCCAAGATTTATACACTTTTAAATAATTATGGATCCTTAAAATCATCCCTGCTTTGATCTCTCTCCTAGATGACCTATATCGGGGTTTGAAGACCTCCTTTGTCTCTCATGGTACATATTTGAAGACCTTTTCCTTGATGCTTCATGACTTGTTTCAGGATATATCAATGATATATTAAAGATGTCATTCATTTGAAATTATCCCCCATTTGGCACTTGATGTATAGTTGCATGCATATAACCACACAGGTGAAAGTGATAAGGCCTACTCACATGATGGACCCACTGAAAACTATAAGAAAACTCTAGTACTAAGAGATTTCCCTTACTTGGAATATATCAAATTCAATTTCTTTAAGGTCAGCTCTGTTGCCACCAAATTTGTAGGGCAATTTTGAACTCTTGCTTTAACATCACATAGCAGGTGACACATGTTGGATGGGAAAAAGAATGACCTAGGAATTCAGTGAGAGATGATTCCTCCATGCCTTGGTTGATGGTGGTACTCTACACTTATCATACTTATCGCTAGTAATTTGGCAGCTATGAAGGTTCTCCTTATAATATGATTACAATGATGGTGATACACTCATGTTGTTCAACTTATTGTCCTTGTTTATCATACAACTAAGATTATCCATTGATAGCTGATGCAATGTAATAGGTTTATTTTATGACTATGGTTCCATACTTAGTTTTTAAAGGGAACATAAGCATCAGACATAGATATGCAATTTCATCTTAGAGAATCCCGCAAAGTCAACAGTAAGTTTGTGGTATTTATATGGAAATAATGTTGCAACAAAAGAAGAGGGTTACATCAAAAGGAACACTCAACCTATGAATATTGACCTTGGAGACATAAGAATTTACCAAAGAAGCCTATTGAATCTTATGTTGTTCAATATAATACCTTTTTTCAAGTTAAGGGAGCCATCTACAAATCTTATTTTTGTTTATGAATCCATAATTATAAGAGAAAGGAAATCTACTACAAATTTCAATAGTGATGAGGGATTTGCGACCATCAACTCAAAAAATGGCCAAACCTGGGCATGCATGTTAATTACTTGAAGCCTGGAAAGTGAAACAACATACAGATTTGTAGCTTGGTGAGGATAGTACATGAACAACAAGATGAATCAATTTCTCTCAGTAGAAAAATATTGACCTAAGAGACATAAGAAATTACCAAGTCACAAGTTGGACCTACTAAAAAATACAAGAAAACTCTAGTACTTTGAGGCTATCCTTGCTTGGAATATATGAAATTCAATATTTTTGGGTCAGCTCTGTTGCCACCAAATTTCTAAGGAAATTTTGAACTTTTGTTTTGACATCACAAAGCCTGTGACACATGTTGGATGGGATGAATAATTATCTAGGTATTCAGTGAGGGATGAATCCTTCATGCCTTGGTTGACGATGGTAATCTACATTGTTTTATCATACTTATCACTATTAAATTGGCATCTATGAGGGTTATCCTTATAATATGATGACAGTAAACTCACGGTGTTCAACTTATTGTCCTTGTTTATTATACCACTAAGATTATCCATTGACAATAGGTGCACGATTAAAGGATGTAAGGGGTATATTTTATGACTATGGTTCCATACTTATTTTTCAAAGGACACATAAAAATCAGACATAGATACATACATTTTCATCTCTTAGAATCTCGCAAAGTCAATAGTAAGTTAGTTATATCTATAAGGAAATAACAGTGTAAAAAATAAAGAGAGTATCCTCAAAAGGAGCACCCATCCTATGAATATTGACCTCATAGAAATAAGAAATTACCAAAGAATCCTACTGAATTTTATGTTGTTCAATCCTATACATGCTTTGAAGTTAAGGGAGCCATCTACACATCTTGTTTTTGATGATGAATCTAAAAATATAAGAGAAAGGGACTCTATTGCATATTTTGATAATGATGATGAATTTGCCGCCATAAACTCAGAAAATGGCCAAACCTGGGCATGCATGTTAATTACTTGAATCCTAGAAAGTGAAACATCATATAGATTGGTAGCTTGTTGAGGATAGTACATGAACATCAAGACGACTTAGTTTCTCTTCGGTTCTACAGTAGGAAAATATAGTTGACTTATTCTATAGAAGTTCTATTGGTCAGCCTTGGAAAGAAAGGACCCTAGCTTGTGGTACATTTTGATTGATCCTATATGTACGAAATAGAAGGGATGCCCAACCTATATGATGATGGGTCAATAGTTAAACATTTATCTCAAGCCGACCAGCTAATTTTTTATAACTAAGCGGACATGTTCTAAGCAATTTCTCAAATCCGACCTTTGTTAAAGTGTTCATTCGTTCAGTATCAATACATTGAGTTGAAGGTCCTTTTATTTGTTGATATGGAATTGCATATATGGAAACAATAAATGTGCCTTCGTACATAATGAAGTTTGTTCGATTATATTGAATCAAGGTCCTTTTAGGAGTGAAAAGACTCAGTAGTGGTAAGACTAGGTATGGTGTATGAAATATTTATTAATGAGTAAGAGTAACAAGAATATCCTCTCAATATGCCTTGTATGTATCTAGGTGAAACCTAGCAATAAAGGTTTCATTCTACCCACAATGTATGGGGTGCTTTCTTTTGCTCTAAGTCCCATTGTATCTAGGTTTCTGTGAAGTACACATGGTATGCTAAAAGCTAAGATTATTAGAAGTTGAAATGGATCCCTTTTATAATCTCCTTAGATTGGAGTTGTTAACTTTATATTTATTTCCTTCTATAAAGAGTAATAGGACATAAATCATACTGAATAGATAATAGACTCGGCATACTCTATATATCCTAGTATTCTTTAATCTAGAGGAAAAGGTTAGCTGGATAGCTTTTGCTACCTTAAGCTCTTAATTTCATAAAAGCAAGCAAAGGATCTGAATATTTTGCTTCTTCTAGGACAATTTTATATATTACTTATGGTTTATTCATTCTTATTCCAACTAGAAGGACTTCTCTATATTCTTCTCTTTCCTACATTTCAAACTTCCCATAGACAAATAGAATAAAATCGTCTTCATCTTCACCTTATTCCTGAAATCCTACCTTTATTAATACCAAACTTGATATTCAAGAAGATCATGTATTAAGATATCCCTGAGAATACAAAATCAGGTAGAAGTCTTCTTCCTATATCGGAGTTATTGTATTCTCAAAAGTTGAATAAGCTTATCGAAAGGGTTGAGTATGAATCTAATAACCAAAAGGAGCGTGTCATTACTAAGTTGAGAGAGGAAGAAGGTTGTAAATGGGACCTATTAGTGCAAAGTTTGAGGAAGAAAAGGAATGACAACATGTATTATCAATGCTAACATGTTGCAAGTAATAAGTATATCAATGTGTTTATAGGTAGAACAAAACCAAGTTGAATGTATTAAAAAAGGGATGTCAATCCATCATAGAAATGGCACCCAAGCAACAGATATTTAGTCACCATATTCTCTTACATAACAACCTCATCTACCATCTGTAATACATGGCACAATTGAGGAATCATACTTCCTAGATGCAAATTGGGTCATAGTATTGGGTTTTTCGATGGTTTAGTTCACTACCCCTGGAGGATAATGTCTTGTGGCAAATGATTGGAATCAAGATTTTTATGGAAATGTGCACACACAATGGACAAATGATGAAGACTATGAAGAATACGTTTATTATGTATTCACGCAATCTGATCTGGTTTAAAAGGAGGTAATAACTACTTTGTCAAAAGATCAATTTTAAAAAATTGAAGAAGCACGTGGTTTATGTAAATACTGTGCTGAATGAAAACTACCCTTTCATGGGTATGATTAAAAAAAAATGATGGTTTATGTAAATACTGTGCTGAATGAAAACTACCCTTTCATGGGTATGATTAAAAAAAAATGATGCTTTGTTGCAAACTTACACTAGGGAAAAGAATAATGGGGATGATGACCAAATCGAACAACACGTCCTCCCCAAAAGAAGCAAAGACAATAGAAAGTACAAAGCAAATCTCACCTCATTTTCCCTCTTTTCACTTTGATTTGGCTTAGGAAATATAAAAAGTAAAAAATATTTATCTTAATGGAACTATAAAATTCTAGAACAATAAAAAAAAAGACAAGCCAAAAAAAAGAGAGTGGTGCAATTGTTCGATGTGGACAATCCAGATAACTTATTAGATGAATGTGTTTGCATTTGGTCTTGGAGAAGAAAACAACAATAACGATCTAGGTCTGTCCTCAAAGAATTAATTGCAATCATGTTCATTGACATGCCATTTATTTTTATTTACACTGTCAACTAGTGAAATATTGCAGATGAGTAAAGGATTGCTAATTTTACAATAAATGTCCATGTATTCCATGCATACATCCTATAGGAAAATCACCTCCTTGAAATTTTGGATGAGGAAAATGCCTAGTTTTTATTTAGGCTATGAACAAGTGAAACAATGCAAAATAGAAACGAAATGTTAAGTTTACAATAACTACCCCTATATCCCATGCATACATCTTACAGGAAAATCACCTCCTTCAATTTTTTCGTCGCTTCTTTAAGGAACTAGTTGACTAGAACTAGAACTAGAACTACTTTTGCAATTGGATGTGAAAAAAATAGAACTACTAGTGCAATTGGATTTGCAACAACTATAACTGTTAGTGCTGAAAATGGCTTTCCCTGAGGCAAATAATAAAACTACCCAGATCAAAAAAATGAGAGAAAACCATATTATAATGGAATACCCTTATGTTGATACCATGATGAAACTATAGGCTTAACGGAGGCATTAAACAATTGCGAAAGTCTCTCATTATTACCATAAATGCAATGCATTACATGTTGGTACCCATCGTTCGAGTTGACATATTCATTTACAATGGCTCTTACATATATGCTTCTTTCAACTCCAATAAATGGTTGTGAAATATGTGGCAACGATCTAGATTTCTGCTGGATTTTACTGTCAGATTCTCTAGAACCTAATGTTTCCATAGAATTCACAATATCTTATACACTTGGTTCTCTATTATTGTTTTGAACCTAAAAGATAATGTCAAGTTTTAACATACAATCGGTTCAATAAATAAATCCAAGTAAATAACACCACATAAATTTAACCAAAAAAAATACACTGAAAATTGTCTTTTTGGGCCTACAACCCACCTTGACCAAATGAATATGTATCCCTCACAGTATATCTTTTTCTTTGGCTTTGTTCCTCTTTACAAATAGTCTGAGGAAAGTATATTTTCCTTCAAATCCTCCCACTCTTTGAGAGTTAGACAGGAGCTTGTCCTATCTTTTCCCTCCATGATTGTTTTTCTACAATTGTATCTAAAATTGTTCATCAAAATTATCATCCTTTGGTTGGAATATTTTCTATAGATTTGTCGACCGACAGCCTAAAAATAATTTTCCATTATTTGGATAACATTTTCCATAGCTCTTGGATATTGCTCTGAAAATTTTCACTTGGAAATATCCAAATGAGACCTACATCGTGTACCGAACTCAGTGGACCACCTTGCGACATTTTTCCCAACGGACTCACCATCTTTCGACACCTTAACCAAGAATGGTTTCTTACCTTCTAATTTTCTTTATTTTTCAGTTATATCCATAGTTCTATATCAAGCATGGATGAATCTTCATCTTTTACAAAAGAAAGCACATCTTCTTAACTACTCCCAATATTGCTGGCTGATCCAATTTCATCAAATGTTGTGGATGCATGAGGTGTAATTTGAGGAACACCTGATGTAAGTGGTCTCTCTTCATGACTTGTATTAAATATAAGTAAATGCTCCTTGGCGACATAAGGTGTGACAATAGGTAGCTGAACACAGTTCTCCAGAGGTGTGCCTTCAAACAAGTCCTTTAATTTTGAATAAATCAAATGCAAACCTGATTTAAGTTCTTTTTTCTCATGTTGATCAATAATGTGTTTTAGAATTTGTGGTATTAGAGGATTATGCTCCACATCACCATGTGTTATATCATGTTGCACATCACCACAACTCTTATTTTCATCAACTACATTTTTTTAATCACAAATGCATTGGCTTTTAATAGTTGGTGTTACTATACCTTTTAATAGTTGGTGTTACTATACCTTTACTTTCTCTTGGCTTCTCTAGTTTTTCTTTGCCCTCTTTTCCTTTCCTATAAATAAAAAAAATTATTATATTATTATTTATATACATAAAGTTATTTCCTATAAAACATTAAGAACTGTTAAACAAGTAACATACTAAAAGTGGATTACTAACTTGCCCCTTTTTCAAACAAAGAGATGATAAATATTCACCATTCTCTGTCATAGGTTCTCTTTGGAGGCACTCATATTCTGTCTAGCTGCACTTTTTATTCACCTCCTCATGTCCAACAATTCACATAAACAATAATGTATAAATCATCCACTTGAATCAATAGAATATCTATGGAATAACGATCACATTTCTATATCATACCTCTGTATAATTAATATTAAACATTTAAGAATATAAAATAGAAATGAACAACAAATAATAAATCTCTTTTATCATCTTCTACCCATGTTTATTGAGTAATTGGGTGGCCTTCCATCTCTATCCTCACATTTTTTGTGATATAATGAATCCATTCATTCATTACATATTGAATCTTCTAGTAAATAATAGTGCACAAATTCTCTAAGTTACTAGTAGCACCAATGCTGCAATATTATAAGAAAGCATCAATTTTATTTTTGTAAATTCATAGTTTATATTTTCAAAAATATCTAATGTTATGTTAGTAAGTTAATAATTAGATGATTTTTTATTTTAATGAGATTTTTTTTCAATCATCCTACAATGTTGTTCATCCATATGAATAGGATATTGAAATAATGTGAGAGAGCATGGGAGAAAATGATATGCCCTTTGTCTCAAGAGACATGTTATCTCCTTCATGGTATTGGCCTTCTGTAATATGTTGTGGTTGTAGTATTAATGAAGGTGAAAAACAAACTAATGTAGAACTAATTCCTTGTAGAACTAATTCCTTGATAGTATAAAACATGCAAGTCATTTTAGATTGTGGTGCACAACTAGTTTAGTTCATCATAGGATGACATTTTTTAATCACCAAATTATCTAGTATGGTATAACATGTTCCTCATTACCCAATATGCATGACTATGTTTCTATTTCAAGTCATAGACAATACATCAACAATTATTGTAGTGATGAGGAAGTTGTTGAAATTTGGTTGAGCTTTGATATTTAATTCTTTTAGATGCAGAGACTTGAAACAATGAGACAATTCAATCCATGAAATTCATACAACCATAACAAAAGATGTACCTTGGGGAAAATCCTAAAAATTATGAGAACAAAAACCCCATCAATTCTTTTCACTATAATATAATGGATAGCAGAGAATGATTTCTTTTACAACATAGCATATTTCTTTCGAAAGATAAGAGATCACCAAGCACTCTTGATGAAGTTATGGAAGCAATAGAGAAGAGAGATCAATCAGAATTGTGCTAACACAACAATAATAAGCACGGACAATACCTTTCACAAAGAGAAGCACCTTTCCTTCAATGGAGAAGAGAATTTGCTTCACATTGGATTCATCAATCCTGTATAACATACTTATACATTCTTCTCTTCTATTTTTATATTCTAACTTTAGTATGAACTCACCCTCAAACTGGATATATTAATATTGCATGCAGAGGTGTGTCCCACTTCTCACGGGGTGCTTTATATCGTTGATTTGTCACTTAGAATGATCTGGCCTTTTAATTGAAATCTAGCACACTTAGTTAGGTGGCTAACTTAAGTGTCGACATGCAAGTTTTGCAACTCAAGTGTCGTCTTTCTTTTTAACATAAGTGTCATCATGCAATAACACTTAATTAACTAGATCTTATTTGTTGTCAATTAGTTAACTCTCTTTAAATGAAGTCATATTTTAGTTTAATTAAAGTGAAAACACTTTAGTTAACTAGTCCGTCTTATTTAACACTTAGTTAACTAAAATCAAGCTGATTGATTTACTTGAAGTGACCACTATGAGTTCTTTAGTTAATTGATGCATATCTTTAACTCATGCTTTAATTGAAGCATTGATACTTAACTGAAACTTTATAAATGAAGCTGTAACAATTCGAGTTCTCTTTAATTAGTTGAATTGTCTACATGGGAAATTTCAAATTCTCTTGATCTATGTGCTTTATATTTTATTTCTTTATCTCTTACTACATGGTCAATACATGCTAAATTTAATTATCCATCACATTACATTATACTAAGAAGAATTATCGAATGTTGTGATCATATTATATTATTTTGGACCAAATGCTCATATGATAAAATAATTTACTTTAGAGGTGACCAATCTGTAAAGGAGACTTAATAGAAATCGGGTGATCATGGTTAATAATACATCACACAACATTAAATGCTTTTAACAAGTAAAGCATGACCTTTATATGGAAGAACCACTTCTATATGACTGGTCCTTAGGGATACCTTTATACGGAAAGTTCACATGATAATCATGATTTGACACACAGGTCTATAGTCTTGACCAACAAGACTTTACAACATCATTACTTTGATCAAGTACCTCTGTACAGAAGGAATAACCTTTAGAGAGAAGGTAATCAAAGTGGTCACCTCTTTACAGGAGGATCAATCTTGGCTACAAAATATTGGTTTGGAGAATGTCTCCTGATGTTGTATATTTGTAACATACCCAATACTTAAGACATTTTATGATTGGGAAAAAAAAATTCTTAATTTTTATTGTAAAGTTTTATATTTGACCAGTGGTCAAGTATGACTGTAATTGCATAATATTATTATTTAAAAAAATAAAATAGGAGACACTCACCCAAAGAGACTGTTAAAAAAGTGTTTACTGACCCACTAGGTGGAATGGAATCTGGGGTAGAAGGCAATGGACAAGTGGCAACATTATAAAATCTATAACTAGTTGTTGTTAAATGGGACAACTCCCTTGAATTGTGTTCAAAGTTCCCTGGAATGTGGAACTGGAGCTTGAGGCTCATTTATTGAAACTGACCACTAAAAGACCTAGGCATCTTTTATAAGCCATCAAATTGAGCAGATGCTCACACTTTTTTTGACAAGAAAATTTACCTTGTGGTTCTGCTGTATGCACACAAGAAATTTGAGGAGGGGAAGCTATGTTTTGAGTTGGAGTGTAAGTCTATCTTATTTCTACTGAGTGCAGAGGTTTGAGGTGTATGCAAGTCTCCATTGATTGCATAAGTACAACCTGAGTGCCTTGCTTCTACACAGAGTCTTCTACGTAGTGGTTCAGTAAACAGGCTCGGGGGTCCAAAGGGAGTAAGTGATTTGGCTGCTTCTTCTAGAGAAGGTTGGAAGGAATAGGCCTCTTTGGGTGTTTTTCCACCCTATCAACATTATCAAGTTCTAATTGTTATTTCTTTTCATTTCTGTCATTGATCATTTATTCTGAAAATTGTTGAATGTTTTACATGATTTTATATTAATATCTCAGTTATATCAGACACGATTAGAGAAGATTAGATTTTTGTTTTGTTAAACTATTTCTGAAAATTATGAATGATCAAGCTTCGAATAGTAAATGAGTAGAATGAATATAAATGTCTCCCTGTATTTTTCCTTTCACATTTCAACGAAGTACTCTAGTAGAGGAAGTAAAATTAATTAACATAGATTGAGTATGATCTCTAAATAATGACAAAAGATAAAGTATTTTTTGTTTAGGATGCTATATTAACTCATTACTATGGTTTTCGTAAATAAGCTCTGTAGATCATCTAAGCATAGATTTTTTTAACGCCTAAACAACATACTAGGTTTTATTCACTAACAGAACGAAATATTCATATCTTATGTTCAAATCAATAAGCTAAACAATTTATACATTTCCACTCTATATAAACCAAACATATAGTAAAGAACTGTAGTGATAATAATAATATCATTAACTACTAAGTTTATAACTAAATGTACATTAATTTTTAAAGGTTACTACCTCATATCAAATATCATCGACATCATGTTTTAAAAACGATGTATATCGAAACAATATAAACTCATAGTAATAATTAAAAACCCTAAGCTTTCACCATCCATAACATCATCGTTGGGGTATTCCAACATTTAATTAAGTTTTATTTCAAGTATGAGAAAAAGGTTGCGGGTTCAAGTCTCATCATGGAGGAATGCACAGTTTGCCCAGAATCTACTTTACAACCACCACATAGTTCGGGATCGAGGCTGGCGAGCTCACCCGAGCTTCATTTTATAAAATTATAACAATGCAATTATTCTACAATAATCTATTTAAAAGAACTACGGGTTAGCATGATTGCAGACCTTGCATCATGGCATCAAAACCACTTATACAGGATAAACAAATATCTTTGTACAGGCCCAAAACCCCATCGAGGCCACGCCCAGAATGATGCTCATTCTTTATTATTAAAAGGAGAAACATTAAATTACAGGTTTAAAGAGTTCGAGTCCCATCATTTACACAATAAAATTAAAACTAAGTCGAGGGTTCAAAACTCTGTTGGGGAGTTTTCCCTGTACATACTTATCAAAACAATCGGAATTCAAACCCTGAATACTTCAACATCTCACCTTCATGATCATTCCTTACTTACATCATAACAGAGTTAGGGTTTAAGCCTAGTTTTCATCTTTCAGAAGTTGCTAGTAAAGGCTGAGAGTTCGAGTTCCTTTGGAGGACTCGCTCAGTCAAATTTTAATAAATATCCATTTATATTTATAAATAAACAAAATACGAAGGCTCCAGAAATCAAAACCCTATGATGTGTAGGCCATAACATTCAATTATCAACATTTATAACCAGTTTATCATTCTGAATCAATGAGGAACAAAATATTTTAATACATCGTTTTACAGTAATTTTTTTAATCAAAGAGTCAAATTGGAAAACAAGTCGTTATTCCTTCAGGGTTTACAAGATGCAGTCATAACTACAAAGGAGACCAAAGGTCCTCCATCGTCACCACTCTGAATTTTAAAATCTCATCTAACAACTGTCAAGCGAACCCCTGACTCGAACCCTTGACTGAAATAATAAATCGTTACAGTAATGTTGCTCTAAGCAGATTCATAACTCAAGCAACAAATGCAGTATGCATGAGGTGAAACGCTAAATGTCAACCCTGTTGACAGGGTAACAGATGGTCAAAATCGAGGCTTACCCGGAAGATTTCATCGCTCAAGCTTAGATTTAAATCCACGTCCCAAACCAACATAATAAGGATTGAACTCCTTCCCTGTCAAAAAACATACAACCAGAGATTAAATAGTGAAGTATGCCATTAGTACAAATTAAGATTCCATACTGAAAAACAACGAATACGTTTAACTTACGATGCGAATAATGGAACCCTGGCCGGTACTGAAACTCTCCACCACGACCTAGCCTCCATTAAAGAACCACCTCACAACTACATTAAACACTGTAACACACACTTGATGGCATTGTGCAGGAGATGAAACCCTAGCAGCCGAGAAGGCGTGCCCTCTCTCTCCACCATGAAGAGTAACTAATGCCCAGGAGACCAAAACTAGATAGCTTAGCGGTAGGGTTTTGATAAACCCAAGGCTCAATAACTGCCAACCCACGTGAAGATCATAAATGCATATCGACCAAATCAATGAACCCTCTTGTTTATAGTTCCAAACATAAAGTTTGATACATGTTAATGTAGTGTCGGAGGGTTGTCAAAACCCATTATCCCATAGTTTGGGCATAAAATACTTTTACTTAAATCCATAAACTACCAGAACATAAGCCATCACTTTCACTAACTTTATAACTATTTCCAATAGGGAATTCCATTAACCATATAGTCATAGTATTTCCAAACTCTCTCTAACTATGAAGTTATCATGACTTAGGCTAAAAGACCACCACGTCTTTATAACATAGCCTTTGTATTTTCACCTTTTTGGAATTAACCCTTATATGCTTAACTTACTTCTTGTCATATTTGTAGAACACTTGAATGATAACCTGACGATGGAGACCACCTGTAAAGCTTAAAATAATAAGCATGTTTTAGCATAAGCTAAGTAAGCCCCAATTGCTCCTAGTGTCCTCATGTCAACTTTGTAACACATCCTACTTGTCTAGAATTAACATTTAAATAATTAAATACACTTACGACGGAAACAGTGATAACAATAGTTTATCATAATCAACATAATAGCAACCTTTGGACTTTAATAAATACTATCATTGAGTTGTAAAATAACCACAACTACTTTCAACAAATTATAAGCTAATCTAGTTTCTTTAAATAGTAAAAGGTGACTTATCTAGGATGCATCTAGGATATCATTGTAGATATGAGTCACTTAGACATATTGTTTTCCATAGAAGGGGACGATAGTAATAAGTATTACATTGTTTACACAACTATAGGAATGGTTACAGGTTTAAAAGTTTATAATAATAATAGGGGTATTGCAGTACTATATGAGTGTTTTAATGCAAGTTTTAATTACTCTAGTATTACGTCATTTCCATTTAATTAACAACTAGCCAATTAAATTAATCTATGTTTACATAGACGAAATTATAATGTCCCTTTTAATACAAACAGTTTTAAATGCCATAACCTAGTCTTCTCCATAGCATTTATTGGTGTTAAGACCGTGTAGAAAATTTTAAATGTCTATGACTTTTCAGGATGTTACAAGTGGTATCAAAGTGAGGTTCAAACTCTAGGCCTGAAATAGGCTCATGTGCGCAAAACAGAAAATAAAAGCAGAAAATTTAGTTGCTAACTTTTATTTAAATTTGTTTCTGTACAAAACAACTTGACATTTAATTTGCAGGTATGGACATACCGGAAGAATCCACAGAGGATAGATCTCATCATAATGAACGTAATAATAACGAACATGAAAATATTAATGAGGAAATCTACGTAGAGTTAAATGATCAATGATCTGAATTATTGCGTACAGTTAAAGACTTAAAAACTGAGATAAGAAATGTTAAAGAAGAAAACGAAAGAATTTTAAGAGCACAGGAAGAATTGAACTAGATTTTACTGGAAAAGTATCATCATGATGAAAAAGATAAGAGAACAGAAGTAAAGTCTGAATCTGAAACAATGTCCTATAAACACAGGGATAAGAAAATGAAATACTATAAAACTGAAAGTAACTCTTCTTCTTCTGAATCTGATGATAAAACTTATTGAAGAAGATATAATTCTGATCAAGACAACAGTGATAGTGACTGTGTTCCTAAGAAAAAGCGTAAACATTATGAACAAATTTCAGGGGAATTTAAAAATATAAAACCCCAAACTTTTAATGGCGAAAATGAAAAGGGTGAGACAGTTGAAGCATGGCGTTCTGGTATGAAGAAGTATTTTCCGATTTATGATTACTCATCTCAGTTAAAATCTAAAATGGCCATATACAATCTAACTGGAAGGGAAGACATTTGGTGGCAGGATATTAAAAGAGTTAAAAGCATTAAAGAAAGATATATAAAATGAAGTACATTTAACAAACTATTTAAGAAAAATAATTTTTCCGAACAATATTACGACGATAAGTCAAAAGAATTTTATGATTTAAAATTGGGTTCTATGAGTATGAAGGAGTTGAGTAGCAAATTTCTCAGCCTGTTAAGTTATGTACCTTACTTAGCTCAAGAGAAACCTAAGATACAAAGGTTTTTCTTGGTAGCAATGGATTCATCTCCGAATATAGTTTCCAATGATATAATAATTGTTTCATTTCGATTTGAATTTCTATTTATTAATAATTTTTTTCTAAAACTTATCCCTTAAGAATTTTATTCCTATGAAAATCACCCAAAATGAAAATTCAACATCATAACAAAGAAAACACCAAAAAATTTGAAATCTTCACAAAGATCATAACTGGCGTGTCCTCCCCAAAAGGGTACTTTTAATTTTTTCAATAAGAGTCACAGTAAAAATAAAATTGAAGCTCACCAACGTGTGTCAATAATGCACCATTTTCTAAACATATGTTGTTTCGATAAATAATAAGAAATAGCTCCCAAGTCTTAAAATACTCAAACTATAGGCCACGCACAAGTGTAGTGTGTGTATATTATGAGCATACAATTGTTTTCCCTAAAATGAATAACCATCTATCAAAAAACCGGCGGTCACACAAGTCACTCATTATCCATATCTAAGATTTTTAAGTATATGGCATTGGTGGCCACCAAATTTGTCCCACGTTATGTCCATAAAAAAATTAAAACAAATACGAGCAGAAAGCTAATTCAATTCTCTAAAACATATTTGTTTACTTCAAGTTGAAATTCCTAAGGGCGATATGGGTTTAAAGAGGTCGAAGTTGAAAAACATAAAATTTAACAGTTTTGTTTGTTAAAAACAAGCCAAAAGTGTTACCCAACTTCGTATTTTCACCCCACCACTAGCAAATAAATATTCTATCCATTTCCTAATGTCAAAGGCCCTCCATTTGAGTTCAACTCTATTTGTGAGGGCATAAATTTTAATATAAAGTTAAACATTAATCTTTTACCAAAGTCTATCCATTCTAAGGAAGTACTAGATCATAGGGTTATTCAATGCCACCTGTAACCAAAAATTGAACATGCATTAGCTCACAACAAGCTAAGTTTACTTATGATTTTTATAAACTAACAAAATCTTTCTTTTACTGACTAATTGAATTCTACAGATATAAGAGCAATCTGAATCATGGACACAAAAGAGGACAGTAGTAAACACGGGAACATGGATTCACCACCCCGAGAAGAAGAGCTCGTGGTGGAATTGAATGATAGTATTAAGAAATCCAAGACATCTGACCTAATGAAGACAATACAGATGGAGCAGAGTGCTCGAGTAAAAAGTCTAAGCCAAAGCTTATTGTCAGTTCAACGTTTTAAACAATCCATCTGACATTTCCAGCATGTGAAGGAGAAGATTTGTTTAATAGAGAAACATGAGATTACACTCTCATATGTTGGAGAGATTTGGCGCCCCAGTTAATGGTTTATCTGACAGTACAATTGATCTATGAGGCTATAGGTGGAGGCGTTAAGCCTATTCGTGTACATCACCATTTATTTGCAGAAATAAAACAAGGCGGGGGCGTGATCACATGTCATACCAATGATCCGACTCGGAATACCAATCACATCTTAAGTTAAAGGATTTAAACTACCCTATAAATTTCATTCTGGCTTTTTCACAAGAGGGAAGTAAATTACAATTAGGCACAAAGGATCATGAAAATTACAGTCAGCGCACTTATTGCAGGCATAGATCGCATAAGGTAAAATAAAATTTCAATCTTTCATCACACGTAGAGGATAAGGGAAAAGAATACGGGGCTCACAACAATGGTCTCCTTTTACCCATGTTTTCAATGAGATTTTATTTCTGAATTTAAAATTTAAAATTTAAACATTCTATATATGAACCGATCGCCAGTCATCATTCATCTAATGACTAGCTTCTTAAGTTGGGTTAATTTTGTACAGAACAATAGACATAACGTTATACGTCCTAGCTGAGATCTTATCTAGGTTCTAACTCTGTCTCAAATCTTATATTTAACTCACAGATAGATTTCATGGCAAATATTATAACTATGAGAAATCTAGAGCACTCCTAAATATCACAACTGTGAGAAATCTACAGGGACCACAAATATAAATAAAAATTGGACCGCTAAGATGAATAAAAATTGGACCCCTAACATAAATAAAATTACAGATCCATTAAACACATATAAGATAAATCTAATTACTTGAAATAAATGGGAAAGATCCATTAAATAGATATAAGATAAACCTAATTACTTGAAATAAATGGTAAGAGCACTTATCTTTAGAAATGTAGAAAAGGGCGACTAAAAACCTGACTACAACGTTCCTCCCATCCAATCTGATCTCTGTCTGGCGTAGGTTTTTCCCACAGAGAGATCACCACCGAGCCGAGCATGAAATCCACTATGGCTTAAGGTTGTTTCTCTCTTTCCTTTACTCAATTTTATTTATCTCTTCTCTCATTCTTCTCATTCCAAGATGAAGAAGAAGAAGAAGAATTGGACCGCATTTACGGCACAATAGTGTTCTTTTTATAATCAAATTTAGAATTGGACTACCAAGACAAGTTCTTGTTCTAACTTAAATTATTTTATCTTTAATTGATTTTAACTTAGCTAAATTCATTTTTGCTTTATTTAACCTTTAGTTTTATCTTTATATAATTATTTTTTAAGATAAATAATCTATCTTAACTACAACTCCATTAATTTATTCCTTAAGCTTTATATTCAATTGATTATAATTCACTTAGATAATTATCTTATTTAATCATAACTAGAACTTTGAACTAACTTTAACTTAATTAGATTTATCTAGTTAACTCGATATTAATAGCTAAGTGTTATCCATGTATACCTAAGTATTAACTATGAGTTAGCCTTTTCTTCTTTTGTAGATAAACTTTTATAGATTTTTAATTCTTCTAATGCGTTTACTTTTAATCAAGGAAAATCCATCCTTCCTCAATGGCACCTACTTTATTTATCTTATTTGTAATAATATTTAAATATTTATTTATAAATACCAATATGTTTTCCTAGTAAGAATAAATCGTTTTATCGTTTATTCCTAATTTATAATTAGGAAATATTAATCATTTTCTGCTTAGGAACTTTAACCAAATCTTTTGTCGAGGTTAAGATACCAATGTTGTTTGGGTTAAATTATTATTTTTAATTAATGGTATTTAGTATAGATTAGTCTCATGCTAATATTTAGACCATGGGGACTTGTTACTTCCTTGCGACGACTAGAGGTTTCTTTGACATCCTTATCTAGGAATAATTATTAACACACTTCTAAACTTCAATGTTTTCTTAGTGAACATTCTAGTTCTTTTTAAGTGCTTACAACACTAGGATTACCATTGTCATCAAACTCAAGGCTATCAAGCCATTCACACTCTCCCCCTAGTGGATTCCATTCCCCACTCATTTCGTTGCATCAAGCCTTCAGTCTCCTAAGTCTACAAGTTCACTTAACACTTAGGAAAACACAATCATATTTACAAATTTTTACCTGCGAAGCTCTTTCCATTAGCTCCTTGCCATTGGCGGGTACACAGTTGTAATTTTTGTTGCAAAAATCCTAAGGGAGAAAGAGGGATATTACATCCTCCCCCCCTTAAGAATAACACCATCCTCGGTGTTTGTACCTTTTCAAATTTGTCTTCTGCTTTTTGTTGTCCATGTAAGCATAAAATTTTCAACTATCTTTCTTGCTTCGATATCCTTTTAGATATCCTTAACATTTCTTGCTTTTGTGCCTGTACTTTTCACAAACAAAACACGTTGTTTCTAGCATTTTATCATAAAATACATGCATACATATGATTTTCCCAAAATCAATTAGAACATAAGAAAAAAAATTTCCTTGCAACATCATGTTGCGACCTTTTCATGGAAACTCTTTGTCAAGTTTGATCTTGTTACCAATATTTAATTTGAAATTCCCTGTACTTGCACATCTGTCATTCATACATGATCATGATCTAAGATACTATTTTCAAAATTCTGGTCATGAAATTCCTTTCAAAAGTACGTTTAGTTATCCCCTACTTGATTTTTTTCTCGAAAGTAGCAATATCAATGCTCATAATGTGAGCCGTGCATGAGCATAACATAACACATACATAATCTAAGCATAAATATGCATAGCTTAAGTATAACAAGTTCATAACATAAGTATATGTGCATACCTCGTGCATAACATATGCATCGTAGAAACAACTCTTGGTGTGCCATCTCAACACCGAATAAGACTTTTTTATTCTAGGTACTCGAGAGGTACCTATCAATCAAAAGTAAGATGATTACTGATGCTCCAGATCCTCTAGCTCAACATTAGTAATATAATGAGTTGTAGTGCCTCCAGAGCTTTACGCTCAACACATATAAAAGTAATCCATGTGCTCCAGAGCCTACGCTCAACACATAATATAGTAGTCTATGTGCTCTAGAGCTTATGCTCAACACATAACAAAGTAGTCCATGGGCTCCAGAGATTATGCTCAACACATGACAAGTATTTATTGGATTATTGATGCTTTAGAGCCTCCAACTCAACATAAGCTAATCATAATGAGCCAAACTACTCCAGATCTTACGCTCAACACATAATAAAGCAGTCTATGTGCTCCAGAGCTTATGCTCAACAATAACAAAGTAGTTCATGTGCTCCAAAGCTTATGAACAACACATGACAAGTAGTTACTGGATCACTGATGATCCAGTGAACTTGTAAACACTTGCCCCATGCAAAGTCCTCTCTCTGCAACCGTTCTTTTTGGGAAAGGTTCTTCATTGAATTTAGGTCACCTTGTTTAGACATATGTTTTTCTTATTTAATTGCTTCTTTCATTTACTGGTTAACTCTTAAATAAATATTTTGTTTTTAGTGTAAGGAAATTTCTTTAAAATTTCCAAGAGCTTTTATAATCTAGGGCGTCCCCCGTGATTAGCTCAAAAGTGTTTTTACACTCTTTCCTTATTTTAAGTTAATTGTTCTTTACTGCAGGTTTCATAAGTTTAAGATATTTCTTAAGTTTATGGTCTTTATGGAAGCTGCCATAAGTCTTTACCTGCAATAACCTCGAAGTACTGTCAGTCACAATGACACAGAACTTAAATTTTGAATAAATGAAAATATTACAATCATCACATTGTTAGTTTATGCTTTGATGTGCAAGAGCCTATCCACTCAACATCAATCCAACCCCAAAGGAAAACAATCAAGATGCTTCCAGATTCCTCCGACTCAAGATTAGATCATAGGATATAAATAACCATGATGCTCTAGAGTCCTCTCGACTCAACATCAAAACTCTAAATGGTAAATAGTCATGATGCTCTAGAGTACTCCCAACTCGACATCATACTATAAAATATAAATAACCATGATGGTCTAGAGTTCCCTGACTCAACATCATTCCATTAATTTAAATTAATTTATCTCATAATGGGATTTCAATTTTATCATTTTGCTTTCCATTCAGTTTCTTTATAAACATATTAACTCATTCATGCAAATGACTATCATCAGTCTAATTGTAACTTTGCATTATGCAATATGTTCAAAATAGTCATTGAATCATAACTCATGATTAAAAAATACCTCATGTATTACCTCTCATTCACCAGTCTTGATGAAGTCTCTTGTACCCGCATCCACCTGCAAGCTTCACTTACAATCTCTTGCCAGCAGTTATTTACATCATAATCTCTTGTTCATCATAAAGAAAAACATAGAATATATCAGGTCCCTATCTCGATCATATATAAGATCTTGTTTGCAATCAACATTCTTATGCGTAGTTCTAATACATTACCCCTTTTCCGACAAGTGAAGTTACAAATGAACTTGGACATATCTTGATATTTTAAGCATATCAATCATTTAAAAACTTATGACCAAGTACAACATATATTTTCAAGATAACCTACAAACTTTCATGAGTCCAACCAATCCTGTTGAGTTTCTGAGAATCTTCTCATCTACCACAAGTTATAAAATCTCGTTTATGTTTTTCTAATACTTTAATAGATGAACCTTTCATCGTGATTTCAGTGCCATGCTTTCAAATGGTTTAGACATTTTATTCTCCTATAACGTTCTTGTGAAGAACCTGCAATAATTAATTAATGAAAGTACATGAGATAGCAGAAATAACAGGACTCAGAATCGCTTTATTGATCGCAGGCCACTTCGAGGGAGCAACCTCCTTTGAGCAAGCTAAATACAAATAACTTCACAATACCTTCATTGGCCTCAAGACACACTTATATACTAATTCTATGCCTAATACTATGGGTCAATACCATGGGACATATGATACTACGGGACGAATTACAAAGCATATGCATCCAATAATAAGGGTCAATACCATGGGCTAATACAAACTATGGATCAACAATCACTACGGGATGACTTACAAAGCATATGCGTCCAACAACAATATACTAACAAATCAAGGAGAAGGGTTGACATGGGTTCCTAACATTCCCTCTCCCTTAGAAAAAGATTTGTCCTCAAAGCTTTAGATGTGGAAATTGATGCGGAATCTGAAGGAGTGGTTCCCCTGTAGCATCCTCGGGTTGCATTCCGTGCCACTGAATTAATACCTCTCTGATAGATTGAGAGAGAAATTGACGCCTTTTGAGTTTTAGGGAGGATTTCTTAGAAGGTTGTAGACGAAGAAGAACCATATCAGTTGCATGAAAAGTGCGCTCAAAATGGTGTTGATCGTTCTGTTGTTTCAGTCGAATTCTTGACATGTGAAGATTTTCCTACAGACTGAGAAGAATCTGATCGTGCTTTCAAAGAACCGAGTCAATTTCCTGAACTGGGGAACTACTGAGGGTGTATGGAAGAAGAACTGGTGGTATCTGTCCATAGGCTGCTTCATATGGTGTCATTTTATATGTGGTATTGTACCACTGGAGCACTTCAAGGAAATCCATAGAAATAGCTGTCCAAATATGTGTAGGGATGGGCAAGGGTTCGAGCAGTCCCAAAAGGAGTGTCGTTTCACCCTTATTGACCTGGTAAGTATCATAGCTAGCCACCATCTATTGAATTGTCATTTTCAGTCCCTTCTAAAAGAAGTTACAATGTTTGCGGTCATACGTTTTGAGGAACCCAAAGTGCCCTGCCGATGAAGAAGCATGGAGTTCATAAAAGAGAGAGCCCTGTTGAACAAATTGCAACCAATTTGGAACAAGCATAGAAATAGTTGTAAGAGAAACTGGGTCATCAAATGTGTGAGAAGGATCATCTGCCATCTGATTGTCCGTACCCTTCTTGTAAGTGGTCGCATAGGCATAACCCATGAGTTTGATAACCCATTTTAGGTGTGCTGGGAGGAGACCCATTCGTCCAACAAATTTTCCAGATTCTAGAGATCAGTCTTGATGCAAAAATAATTCCCTGATAGGTATGGATGCCACTTTTGTACTGAATGCAAAATAACCATCATTTCCTTCTGAGATGTAGATGCGGCTAATGTATTACCAGAAAGGTCTCTTGAAGGCGGCAAGCCCACTGGTTCATCAAAGACACCTGCATATATATCCCAGGAATTAGTGGAGACCGTTGATGGGTGCATCTGAATGGATGGAGCTGAGCAATGACCCCATATGAATTCTACTTACGGATCCTTTCCAGGCGATGTGAACTGATGATGCAGAGAGACGCTGGTTGTAAGTCTGTAAATTTGTGTTGTTTCCCATTGACTGAAAATTGTAACCAAAGTTCAGCAAAATCCCATAAGATGGGGCCAAGCGTGCGTAACCATTGAACTCCCAAAACCACATCACATCCACCTAAGGAAAAGGAAAACATGTCATAGCGTAGGTTATAATCTTCCAGAGAGATACACACATTGTGACACTTCTCCTTGCAAGGTAAGGTGCCCCCATTTGCAATCATGACTTCAAAGTTGGAGCAAGGATGGACAAAACAATCAGCCTGTTTGGAAATCCGATGGTCAATGAAATTATGAGTGCTACCAAAACCAATGAGTATTTTAAGAGGGATCTGCTTGAAGTAACCCCTGACCCACAGTGTTTAGGGTGTGGTGATTCCGGCTAAAGCATGGAGAGATATCTCTGGCTGGTCGTCCTGAGACGGAGGGTTAATAGGTGGATCCTGAATGTTGACCTAGTCATCTATTGTATCTAGAGCTTCTTCACCAATTTCAGAGGCAGGCAGAGAATCCACATCCAAGAGATAGAGATTTTGCTCAACAAATCTATGTCTCCGAGTGAATTTCTCATCACAATTATAACAAAGTCTTTTTTTTCTGTGTGCCCCTATCTCTGTTTCAGACAAATGCTTGATAGGAGTTGGTCGAGGAGCTGGCGGGATGGGAGGTCGTTTAGAACCGATATTTCTGAACAGAACAAAAGTGGGTTTGGAGTGTTGCTGGGCTGAAATATTGTCTTATGCCAACTTAGCCAACCCAAGGTCTTCCATCATTGTGTTGGGATAAAACATTTTGACCTCTGAGCAGATTTCATCATTAATACCACTGACAAAACAACTCCTGTAGAATTCATTAGACAATCCTTCTGTGTGATTGGCTAGTTTCTCAAATTCTGTCTAATACTCTCTCACAGTGCCAAATTGGCGAAGTTTAGTGAGTGCTCCTGTGAAGTCATCAAAAGTGCTAGGACCAAATCGTTGCAAAATGAGTTGGCAAAAATTTGTCCATTTTGATGTATCAATGGTACCATTGAAAAGGTTCTTGTTCCAAATGAAAGGATGTAAGTGGAACTTTGTAGACATCAAAAGTATTATGCAGACTGAAATATTGTTCTGCATGACAGATCCATCCAATCAGATCAGTACCATTGAAGCGAGGAAAATCAAGCTTCAGACCACAAAAATTGCTGGAAGAAGAGAACCCATTGTCTGTTGAAGACTCAGACTTTCGTTTGTTCTTCATGGCTGAATGCTCAAGATGGAGGCCAAGAAATTTTTCATCCAGATCCTAGAATTTGGTTTGGATGGCTGCAAGTGCTTCCTCCATGGTTTTTTCTCCTGCGCGGGTGACAACCATAACCAAGAGGTTTTTTTTATTTTTATTTTTTTCGAGTGGGTAGAAAAACAAAAACAGAAACTGTTTCAGCAAAGGAAAATATGGATTTGGGAAAAAATATGATGGGTAATTTGGGTTGGACTAGGTTTTGGACACTTTCGAAGGGACAGGGAAGCAGAAAAAAGGATTTCAGAAGTGGGGTTAAAGAATGAGAAAATTTGGCAAAGAGGGACAAAGAAGGAGAAATATGAAATAAACACTGTGGTAAAATTTGAAGGCGATTGGGTGAAAATCGAAGAAGTTATAGAAACCCTAAAAATAGAGAAATGTGGAATTTCTAGGATTGGGAGTAGAGTTTGGGATAGGGTCCTCGGGAATAAAATATGCAGAATGGGATTGCAGGGGTGTCAGGGAAGTTTCAAGGGAAACAGAGTTAAAACAAGGGAGATATGGTGAAAAACAGTTTTTTTCTTCTTCTTCATAAATGGATCTGCAACGACGTGTGTAATATCCCATATTTTGGACTGACTATGTTATACTGTTATATTGGGCCACGGCCCCAGCACATATGATTTATTCTTTTGTAGACTGACATATTGGGCATGGACCCTGACTGAATTTCATTATTTGATTATATACTGGGCAAGGGAGCCCCAATATTTTGATTTATGTTTTTACCATATGATGTGGGTACAAAACCCTAATATACTGAGATGACCTTTTCTTACATACTATGCAGTGATGTGAATGACATAATTGACTTATATGGTGTGTTTAGCATGGACTAAGAAACACATAGATTACCTACGTATTGGGCAAAAGCCCTGATGTACCCAGAGGAAATATGATGTGCTAGGAGTAAGCCCCGATGCAAATTGAGTGTTGGGCATAATCCCTGTAGCACTCCAAGATTGATAAACGAATATCGGATCTGAGGCAACTTAAATATTCTAGATGTGCCTCAAAACCACATTCTAGCACTAGTGTTGAGCAGGGACTCTGGAATTGCACTAGAGTAATGCCCATGTGAGAGTGTTGAGTTGAATGGCTCTGAAGAGCACTCGGGGTTACGGAGTTTCAAAGTGTTGAGTCGGAAAGACTCTGAAGAGCACTTTTATCATATTTATTTAATTGACTAAATGATTCATCTTTTTATCCATCATCACCTACTGCAGGAGGTACAATGTTAAACGAGGGAATCCGACATGCAAAGAGAGAGACTAGAGGTACCTAACCAAGCTGACCACGACCGTCCAAAAGAAGTGGACCGTGTCCCTAAAAGTTAAAGAGAAAAGAGTGTCATGTGATGACACATAACTAAATAAAAGATAATTACCAGGAGTCTTTTATGACTAACCTGATTAAAGGCCTCCAAGTTATTATTATTATTATTATTATTATTATTAGGAGCTTTAAATAATAATAAGTGTTATTATTTAATTATGGGATATAATTAGTATATCTGATTTATGCATCATTTAATATTTTAAATGATGTATTAATAGTTAAGTGAAGTATATTTAATATAAGAATAATTATTAGTATAATTATTGTTATTATTAAGAGCATAAATCAAAATGACTTCTAGTCAAACAGTTGGAAAAGTCCTAGTTCAAGAGGACTAGATAGTTAATTAAATAATATCTTTTAATTATTAATTATTGAATTTAAAGAAACTAATTACTTCAACAGTCCTAATACAAGACTTTCGTATTTAAAGACGACAGATCCCAAGTTTTGGGGATCACCTATCATTCTTGGTTATTATCATTCTCTTATGGTAGCCCAAGAAAACTATTATGCTCCAAGAAGCTAAAGCTGCCTTACCTAAAAATTCTCAGAACTGAACCAGAAGTGGATCTAGGGCCTCTACCTCTCATTGCATGTTGGAACCAAGCTCGGGAGGATCCAGATAGAACCAGAATGGTTCAAGGGTCAAGGTTGGGAGGAACGTGGTAGCCCCAAAGTCATCATAACAGGTCAGCTGAGCTCAAAGGGATTTACACTAATTATTGTTTGAGTGTGCAAGTTACTTCAGGAATGTAGCAGGCCACCAAGTAATCGGGTATGAAATGTGAATTTCTCAAATTAAGTTATAATAGAGCTTAGATAAGTAATACAAGGTGCTACCCCAGCATCTTTGGCATTGTTTTCCTTTCATCCTATAATCGTTTAAATACCAACTTGCTGATAGGAACAAACAGAGAGCATTGTTTGTAGGCTAGGATTACGTAACTTAGAAGCTAGGGACCGTAGAATGTCTAGCAGGTTCCTGTGCTAGACATCCTAGCAAACTCATAATCTAGAGATCTGTTTAGATACACCTAGATCGTTCCATTTAGAGTAGTATGCTTTAAAATTGTATATATATCCATTCTGAAACAGTGAATGATTTTCTTTATGTTCCCCATAAACTATGTATAGCTGGATTAAGAATTTTGTTTGCACTATTTTCTTGGCCCTACTAAATTCTTCTCTTAAATTTACAAACATCATTAAATCACAAATCTAGTTTCGAATCTACTAACCCTTTCAGGACAACGATTACAGACATCAAATTCAAAACATCAAATAATGAAGGCACGTACAGCAAGCAATACAGTCAACTCATCAAAGGATTTAAACGCACCTTCCAGGCATCATGATTTATCAACCTAGTATCAAATCTTTTCATTCTCACAACCTAAACTATGAAAAAGAAACTCAACGTTCTGTATTTTAGAAATAAAAAAATCCACAACATTTAAATTGCTAACACACCATTTCCACGAGTCAGGAGATCGAAGCCCATCCAAGGCTCTGCAATCTTGCAGGACGCCACAAGAATAAACAATTTTACAGTAATCCATTACCTTCTCAAGGGAAATAAAAACAATAGCTAGGGTCACGATTCCTATTTAAAATACAGAAGGGCTACACCATGTTCTTCAGACAAACTCTACATGACATTATATAGATAAATTCACAAACGATGGTATAAGGATCGATTCCCAATCCCATCTCACTCTATAGCAAACGATACACGATACTATAGGGAAATTAACAAACGATTGATATAGGGATCAATTCTCACTACCTTTATTAAAGATCTTTTTGCCTTTCTACCTACTTCAATAACCATAAAACGCAGAAGTAAGAACCTAGGGCTTCTTAGACTTTTAGATAAAACAACTATAGGGTTACGTATTCCCTCCATTCAATCATTATTTTAAAAAAAGCAGGGCTCTACTCTTTTACATTTTAAAACACAAAGCCATCAACCGAGAAGACCATAGAGTGGAGCAACGATAACTTAAAAAATGTAGAAATATATACATTCCCCTCATAGGGTTAAATACAAGTTCATTTCCAAATAGAAAACGTAGATAGTGTTACTACTGTACAAGAACCCCATATCCATATGAATTAAAAAAAGAATGCAGAGATTTGGATAGGGTATCAAACCCTCATAAATATTACAGAGTAGGGCATCTCAGGACCCATACAAATACATTTTGAACACATAAAATTGTAATATAAACCCTAGTTCATCCTTGGGCATTATTTCCAAATAATGAGAGTTCAACCAAGTTTAAACACAGACCCGTATAGCCAAACCCCACACTAATATCCTCTAGGGTATGCAAAATAACAAATAGATACATTCACACCATAGTCTAGCCAAAAAGGAGACTTCTAGGGATTCGAAACTTGTCATATTGAACTCAAATAAGTTCACCAGTTCCCAGTAAACATACATCAATAGTAATCCCCATAGAGGCGAAAGGAGGAGCTAAGAGTTGGCAAATTCTGGACTTACCATTGTCCACTATCGTCACTGTTGTGAATTGATCACACATAAGAGAAAACACCAGTCAACACCTGTATTCCAATCACGACATACAATTCGGGACTCTGAATTTTATATCACAAAACATCTAACATGCAAGAGCAGGAATGTAGAACTTAAACCTGAGAGGAATTACCTTCAAACATTTGAAGTCTCCATCGCTATTTTCATATGGTATGTTGACCATGAGCCACAGCTCAGGTCAGCAGAGAAACCCTCAATGCATCCACAGCAGACAAGGGAAGCGAACCATGAAAATGTTCTTTGTTGGTGTAGAACCCTAGGGTAAGACCCCATCACAGCTGGCAGCGTGGCCATGTGCATTTGCAGGGATACATTCAATGATACTACCAACTACCATTAATTCGAGATTGACCCAATACTATATAGTATTAGGACCATTCGATTTCACAACATTATAGATCACAATTAAACATTACAATGACCCAAAACTCTTCATACTGCCATTAAATAATTACAAGGCCAAACAAGTAGTGATGTTTCACAAGTATCGCAAACCCCAATGAGACTAGAATAAAAGTATCAACTTCAAAGCTATCTCACTTGAGACTTAAAATAATGGCTAGAAGGGTGGAATAGGCATTCTCGATAGATGCCTCATAAGTACACCTACAAATCCGAAACAAGTAGATGCATTAGCAATAATGCTAAGTAAGTCCGAAGTCTCCAATTCTTACCCCTATCTCTCGGCAGCCCGGTTAGGGTACCTTGCCATTTCAAAAGACCAAGTATCTCACCATGAGCATCAATCACCCCCAATAAAGGATCCATTTCACCTTAATTACCAGTGAAAATTTAATACATATGCATTCACACCTTTACAGCCTTAAGAAGGAGATTCATATTATTGTATTCATAAATTGGTACACATGCGACAGTTTATACGTCTAAACCATTTTAGAAATAGTTCTGCAGAGCTGTAGAACCTTATAATCGGCAAACCATGATACTTGAAACTAAGACATTTCAAAGAGTAAGAATTAAATATCGGTACCATAATCACTTGTCAGTTATGAAGTTAGTATTCATCATATGTCTTTATCAGTTTAATCTAGTATCGGAAAATTGTTAAATTTTTGTTATTTTTAAGGGACATTACAGTGCAGAAGCGATCGGAAACATATGGATCTGCAACGATGCGGAATGGATCGGAAACAGATGGATCTACAATGGCGGTAAAGGGATCGACAATACATGGATCTGAAACAACTTTCAGAAAAGATCTGAAATGAGTGGATCTAGAATGGCTTTTAGAATGGATCTGAAACGGCTAGATCTGAAACGGCTCGGAATGGATCGAAAAAAGTTGGATCTGAAACAGCCTGTAAGTGATCGACAACAGTTCAGCTGAAAATAGATATGGACCCTAGGTATGCTCGGCTTCCTAACAGTTCAGGGGTTTCACTCGGCCACAAATGTTGTCTAACGGCTTGCGTATTGGGGGAATACCCTTCACTCCACAGCTCAGGTAAAACTGATAACTGCTTTTCCACAAACGACAGCTCTTGGTTTACCTCATGGATGGGAACTAGTCAATCAGGTAGGAGTCGTTTCCCTTTTCACTGGCAGGTCCTCTCAATGGGCCAGCTACTTTGGGGTTCCTGTGGTACTCCTCACAATGAGTTTTAGGGATTATGCCCAAGTACTTCCCACAGTTAAGCAGATAGGTATTATTCCCATATCTGAACCTGCAACAGATGCAAAAAATATTTTTGGCAGAAATTCCACCTAACGAGCCCAAGAAAGTGCTTTGATACCATATGTGAAGAACCTGCAATAATTAATTAATGAAAGTACACAATATAGCAGAAAGAACAGAACTCAGAATCGCTTTATTGATCGCAGGTCACTTCAAGGGGGAAACCTCCTTCGAGCAAGCTCAATACAAATAACTTCATGGTACCTTCATTGGCCTCAACACACACTTATATACTAAGTCTATGCCTAATACTATTGGTCGATACCATGGGACATATAATACTACTAGACGCCTTACAAAGCATATGCGTCCAATACTAAGGGTCAATACCATGGGCTAATACAAACTATGGATCAATAAATACTACGGGACGACTTACAAAGCATATGGGCCCAACAACAATATACTAACAAAGTAAAGAGAAGGGTTGACACGGGTTCCTAACAATTCTATAACAGCAGATAATTGCATGCCATAAATTTTTATTTACCAAAACCATTCCATGCTTTGCCTAAACATACATTTTCGACCACATGTTTATCACAGATAGAGTCTCAAATCTCATTCTCATGTTTTAGCTATAAATAAAAACAATTTCAAGCATTGTTTCAAAAATATTAAAGGCCAATGCACTTACACTACTCTCGTCTAGTCATGCCATGTTTTGGGACTCTAAATTCTGTAGAGAATTTAACTAATAATTTTAGGCTTACATACCTCTTTCTTTGGTCATGCAGGAGGTAGACATATCAATGTTTATCTTCGGTTTTATTTTACAAAAGGCTTGAATCCTATATTTTACTTGGAACTGGATTCCGTCATAGAGCATAGGTCCTCTAAAACAATTTTACTTTGTATGTAATCTTTCTACTAGTTTGGCCATAGCATATAATACCCATTTAATGGCATACTAGTTCAACTTTGCTAGGGAAAATCTTTACTAGAAAACAAAATATTGTGCATAGTACGCAATGTCCTTTTACGTCTGCGAGTCCATAGGTAAATAAGTTGCTCTACTTTGATGACTTGATAGAGTTAGATTTTCTATTTCTAAGGGCCCTTCATTTTGGTGTTTATGATCCAATTGATTTCCACATGAAAAATAAAGCTAAGATTGAGTTTTGGAGGGGCCAATGCTTGACCACCTTTGAGCTATCCGAGAGAGGTGGAAAATATGGTAGACAACTCTCTAAGTTAGGTATATGTCACCTACCCAAAGTTTGAGACTATTTATTTTATTTGAAAAAAAAACATTATGTTAAATTATAATTACAAAGTTTTGTAATTATGACCAAATCACGTCAAGGATGATTGCAATAACATATTATTATTATTTAATAAATTAAAACAGGAGACAAACACCCAAGGGAACTGTTAAATGAGTGTTCACTGACCCACTAGGAGGAATGGAAGTTGTTAGAAGGCATGGGACAGATGTTAGCATTTACACTCCACCACTAGTTGTTGGTTATGGGACAACAACCCATAAAATTGTGGCATTATCCCCCAGGTGGGTGGAGCAGAGCTGTTAGCTCATTAATGACTAGTTTAACCACTAAAAAGGCCTAGGCAACCTAGATAAGGAAATTCAAATTGGGCAAGGGGCTCGACATTATTTTCTGTAGAAATAATTCCTCAAGTGTATGAGGTGATCACTGAGAGATTCGAATAGGGAGTCTAAGTGGAAGTGCATTGTGAGTTTGCTGAAAATATTTTGAGAAGGGAACCAGAGGTGCTGGTGCAGGTCTCTTTGACTGCTAAGTCTATAGGACTGAATGATCAAAATTGCTGCTGCAAGTTGATGACCTAAAGCTTCTACAAATTCTTCTTCCTAGTGGTTTAGTGAACAAGATCGGGGGTCCTAAGGCAAGTAATTTGGCTGTCTTCAGAAATAGGTTGGGTGGACAGGCTCCTTGGGTTATTTGTTTCTCCTACATTCACCAGGTTCTACTGTTCTGACCTATTTATTTTCAGTTACATGATTTTTTGTATTTGTAGATTTACTATTTACAGTTAAATAGCATACAGAATTAATTGTTTCATTTTCTGACCTAAGTATGAATTTGTATAATGTTGGTTAAGTAAATGAGATGATTGATTAAATATCTTCTCTGTATTTTTCCCCATGCTATCTTCTGCATAGTACTCTAGTATAGAGAAGAAAATTTTTAAGATAGATGATTTGATAGGATGATTGCCAAATGAATGAAGAGACAATTGCCGTTGACTTTCACTAGTTTGTCTTATCAATCATATTCTATTATATAGAAATTAAGTTAACATTTCATCTCTGCACACAACCTAGGGTTTTTGTTGTTATCTTGAGTCGTTTACTTCTGTTCAGATGCAAATGTTATGCATTCTTTTATTTTTCCTCTTTTCCACAGTATAGTACTATATTTCCATTTCACTTCTTCTATTAACATCTATGAAAATTATAACAAGTGCAAAATAATCATAACAACATTTAATAACATTTTATTATATTTCTTTTGTGATAGAAATGGAATAACCTAGATTTATGTATCCCATGTTTCCTAAACATTACAAAGACTTCTAACATTTCCTGTATTTTACTTTAGCATTTAAGATCAAAATAATTACTGACCTCCGTACTTGAAGTAACTAACAAGTAAATAGAGACAAACAGAACTGGATAATTCGTATCATCCTTGCCAAGATTTATTATACATAGATTAATTATGATATTTCAATATAATCGTATTTTATTTTTCGCAGCATTTATCTAATTAGAATTAAGAACTCTTATCAATTCTTTTCACCTGATTTCCAAAAACCAAAAACGCATTCTTATGGATCAACTATTACATTACTAGCTATATATGTATTAAAACAAATTCAAATAAGAGTAATAATTCATTGATCGAATTATTTACTAAATTTTAGTTCCAAACCAAATTTGAGTCACATTGTCATCTTTCCAAACTTAAAATTAAACAACACAAAATCAGCGTTTCAATTTCGAGAAACAAGTTAACCTATGGATTTCAACCTTTATAAAAACGACAGTATAGTTTATAGCTAAAAGAAGTCTACCATCGAAACCTATAGAGCAAGGTTTTAATTACAAAGAGTAAGGTAGAAACCTGTGGCAAGAAGCCATTTTAAACATACAGTTTTCAGTACAACGAACATCGATTTATATAAACAAAGAAACCGCACAGAAACCATTTTAAGTATGATCCTTACAAACTCAATTCCATATCATCACTCAAACAAAAGTATAAACATTGTAACACAGTACTTTCCATGTTTCTTAGAAATAAGTTAACCCTCGGCTCTCGGCTAGTTTTCACATTATATTATTTCAATCAAAATGTCGACCGTGATAAATGCAGAGATTGTACTGAAACATTTCAGGTTTCCTAACACTGTAAACATCATAGGTTCATCCCGTTAATAACTTTATCGTAAACAAGTTCACATTTAAACCAATGCCATAGTAAAACACTATTGGGCCGAATAACAAAGTAAGCTAAGGATTTATCCTCTTGCAGCATATTTCTATAACAAACATCATAACTTCGGCCATCACCCTTGCTAAGGGACATTTTTCCCAACTCTCATCAAACAGTAAGAATCATCCAAACCGTGCCAAGAGAACCTACGAGGGTTTAGGAACCACCGAGGCTTACTAGGTGGTTGAGTAGCATTTCCTCCACCAAGCTCGAAACAAGTTAACCATTCAACGAAGTTACACCTACCATAAAAACTGTTGAAAGGTTAAAAAATGAAAACGCAGAGTTCAACTTGAACATTCCAAATAACATTATCTTTTCAATTATTGAAAAATTTATGACAGCAGAAATCTTTACTAATTCAAATTTAATTATTTTGTTATACATAAATTTGTTTTCTAAGTTACAGGTATGGACGGATCAACTGAACACATGGAGAACATATTTCGACCGAACAACCATACCAACAATAGCATGGGACAACATTATGAAGAAGAAGTCCATGATGAATTGAATGACAATTCATCAAAATTGTAACGTGCATTTCAAGAGATGAAAGAAGAAATAAGATCTTTTAAACAGGATAATGAGAGAATTCTGAAGGCACAAGAAGAACTGAACCAAGTACTTTTCGACCAGTGTCCAACTGATCAATGGGATAGAAGGGCTCAAAATACCTCCAAGACTGAAGACTTACCTCATCGGAACAAGGGTAAGAAAGTGAGAATTGATGAAGAGAATAACAGTTCAACATCATCAGGAGCTGCAAATTAGATACATAAAAAGAAACGTAATTATTCAAGTGATAGCAGCGAAGGGGATTACAAACCAAAAAGAAAAAACCATAAACAGTATGAATAGATTTCTGGGGAGTTCAAGAAAATCAAACCCCCAACTTTCAATGGTTAAACTTAGAAAGGAGACACAGTTGAAGCATGGTTGTCCGGCATGAAGAAATACTTTCAAATCTATGATTATTCAGAATCATTAAAAGCAAATATAGCCATATACAACCTGAGTGGTAATGCAGATATTTGGTGGCAAGACATCAAAAGAGTGAAGGGCATCAAGGACAAGGATGTGAATTGGAGCACTGTTAAATGGTACTTCAAGAAGAAGTTCTTATCTGAACAATATTACGAAGAAAATTCCAAGGAATTTTATGATCTAAGATTGGGAACCATGAACATGAAAGAGTTGAACAACAAATTTATAAATTTGCTAAGGTATGTGCCATACTTCGTGGAGGAAAAGCCAAAGATTCAGAGAGATCTGAGTTGTCTACCTTTCAACATCAAGGACATAATAGAGTATGACAATCCAAAGACCTTATAAGAAGCCATGAGGAAACCAACTTTTTGCTATGATACTAATCAGAAAAGAGAAGGGATATCTAACTAAAAAAATCATAAACCCAACAACTTTGAGCCGAAGGAGAAAAATTTCAGGTTTAGTGGAAATTCTGGTTTTCAAAAGAAAAAATTTCCAAATCGAAATTTCCAAGGAAACAGTCCCAGAAATAATCAACAACATAATTTTACAACTCCTAGAAATACACCCAATGCTACTAGAACTAATGACCAGAGGACACCTATAAAATGTTTTGAGTGTCAAGGTCCTCATTATGCATCAAACTGTCCCAATAAGAAGCGGACAACCAATAATATTCATTCCATACAAGCTGAACCTACTGTGGGAGACTTGGCACGAGATATGCCCAAAATTAATGCAGCTCTAGACAACAGGAAAGCAGAGCATCAAGTCTCTATGGTAGAGATTGAAGGTATGCTACAAAACCACCCATTTTCTATTTTGATTGATCCAGGCGCTAGCCTGAGTTATATATCTCCAGATATTGTAGAAAATTTTAATCTGAAAACAGAAAAATTTAATAAATCCTGGTTAGTTAGACTAGCAACAGGAACAAAAAGAAAAGTGTATAATTTTGTTGAAAGTTGTGTTTTATCTATGAATAAGTTAACGACACAAGCCAAGCTAAATTTTTTACCTTTAGGATCCTATGACATCTTAATTGGAATGGACTGGTTAGAATCACATCCTGTTATTTTGAATTGTTATGAGAAAAGTTTTACTTATCTAAATGATGAAGGAGAAACAATAGAAGTAAAGGTATTCCTAGAAAGACATCACTTAGACAGATTTCAGCTATGCAAGTAAAAAGAGCAGTTAGAAAAGGATGTAAGATGTTCGTAGTGAATGTAGTACATGAGGAGTCAATTACAAAAGAGGACAAACTGAAACTAGAAGATATACCTTTACTAAAAGAATTCCAGGATGTTTTTCTAGAAGCGATTCCAGGGTTACCTTTGAAGCGAGATCTAGATTTTACCATTGAGCTGATACCGATTGCGGTACCAAACTCGAAAGCTCAATATAGGATGAATATATTGGAATTAAATGAGTTAAAATCACAGTTGAAGGAACTGATTGATAAAAACTATATAAGACCCAGCGTGTCTCCTTGGGGAGCACCAGTTATTTTTGTTAAGAAGAAGGATGGCACTTTAAGGCTTTATATAGATTATCACCAACTGAATAAGATGACAATCAAGAATTGATATCCGTTGCCCATATCGACGATCTATTTGATCAGCGGCGTGGAGCAACGATATTTTCAAAGATTGATTTAAGGTCAGGATAGCATCAAGTTCGTGTGAAGGATGAGGATATTTCTAAAACAGCCTTTAGAACTCGATATGGACATTATGAGTTCGTAGTAATCCCATTTGGATTTACTAATGCCCCGACAGTTTTTATGTGCTTAATGAACAATATTCTGCACAAATATTTGGATAAGTTCGTCATTATGTTCATAGATGACATTTATGGTATATTCTAAAAGTAAGGAAGTACATGACAAACATCTGCGTATTATTTTACAAGTTCTGTGAGAACATCAGTCATATGCTAAGTTTAGTAAGTGTGACTTTCACAAGGATAAGATTCAATATTTAGGTCACATAATCTCTAAGGAAGGAATTTCGGTTGATCCCAATAATATTAAATCCATTAATGAATGGTCGGTTCCTAAGTATGTGTTGGACGTAAGATCATTTATGGGGATTACAGGATATTATAGAAAATTAATAAAAGGTTTTTCAAAGATTGCAAACCCCATAACCTCCTTACATAAGAAAGGGAAGAAGTTTGTATGGGACCAAAAGTGTGCAGACAGTTTTAAGAAGTTGAAGGAATTACTAACTACAACACCTATTCTGAGAATTGCGGATCCAAATAAAGATTTTATAGTATGCACCGACACATGTAATGATGGACTCGATGGAGTCCTAACACAAGAGGGACATGCTGTTGCATATGAGTCTCGAAAGATGAAAATACATGAGAATAATTATTCTACATATGATTTGGAATTATTAGCAGTAATTCACACCTTAAAAATGTGGTGTCACCATCTTATTCGCAGGATATTTGTTTTGATGACAGATAACATGGGGTTGAAGTATTTACTAGATCAAACGAACTTGAATGCTAGACAGCCTAGATGGCTAACCTTTCTAAGTGAATATGATTTTGAAATTCAGCATCTAAAGGGTAAACAGAACAAAGTTGTTGATGCCTTACGTCGTAATGCAAAGTTAAATTTTATTTCAGCCATCAGTACATACACAATAGATTTAGAAAATCAGATTTTTGAAGGGATTAAAACGGATGAAGAATACAGAAATTTACATGAAAAGACAACATAAAGTAATTCTAAAAATGCTATGGAAGATTTCAAGTTAACAGAAAATGGCTTCCTGCTGTACAAAAACAGATTATATGTGCCCAACGTACCAAAGATAAAAATTCCGATTTTAGATGAGATGCACAAAAGTCATTATGCTGGTCATCCAGGTTATCAGAAAACTAGAACTATGTTACAGAAAGATTATTATTGGCCCAGGATGAAGGATGAAGTAGCAGAATATATAGCTAAATGATTTGACTGTCAAAGAGTAAAGGTTGAACATCAGCATTCGGCTGGACTGTTACAGCCATTACCTCACCATTACCTATACCTAGTTGGAAATGGGAGATCATAAGCATAGATTTTATTACTGGACTACCCAAGAATTAGAACAAAATGATTCCATCATGGTGGTGTTGGAAAAACTCAGCAAGGCAACACATTTTATACCAGTAAAAACTACTCATAAGGCTCCAGATATTGCAGAATTTTTTATGAAACAAATTTTTCGATTACATGGAATACCAAAGGTGATAGTTTCAGACCGTGATTCTAATTTTACTGGAAACTTCTGCACAACATTTCATCCACAAAACTTAAAGGGTTTAAAGGGTTGAATACAACCTTAAACTTCAGCACAACATTTCATTCACAAACGGATGGATAGACAGAAAGAGTGAATTAGATATTGGAAGACATGCTAAGGATGTATATTAAGGACCAGCCCAGTAAGTGGGAGGACTACTTGCATTTAGCAGAATTTGCATATCACAACCATTATCATGCATCATATAGGCTTATCCCTTTTGAAATTCTTTACGGTAGAAAATGTAATAAACCAGTTTCTTGGAATGACCTAGTTAATAGAGTTATAATAGGACCTGAATTGTTAAAGGAAACAGAACTAACTGTGCAACAGGTACAAAGAAATCTTAAAGCTGCCCAAGATAGGCAAAAAATTCAAATAGATCTTAAAAGGACTCATAAAGAGTTCCAGAATGGTGAGCATGTTTTCATTAAGGTAAGACCGAAGAAGAGATCATTAAAATTGGGAAGCTGTGCCAAACTGGCACCTAGGTATTGTGGTCCTTTCGAAAATTTTTCAAGGTTAGGACCCGTGGCATATCAACTAGCTTTACCACCAAATCTAAAAATACATAATGTTTTTCATATATCAGTTTTAAATAAATATGTACACGATGCTACTCATGTTATAAATTGGAATGATGTACAAGTGGAATAAGACATTGATTTTCAGGTGGAACTAGACTGTATCCTCAAAAGGAGGAAAATTCTACTCCGGAATTGCACCATTGGGCAGGTAAAGGTGCAATGGAAGCACCTTAGCCCAGAAGAGGCACCCGAGAGGTGGAGAGTAGTATGCGGACAGCATACCTAGCTCTGTTTCAGCAATACTTAGAAAATGAATAAACAACATCAAGGATGATGTTGAGACTTAAGGGGGGGTATATGTCACCTACATAAATTTTGAGACTATTTATTTTATTTGCAAAAAACATTATGTTAAATTATAATTACAAAGTTTTGTAATTATGACCAAATCTAGTCAAGGATGATTGTAATAACATATTATTATTATTTAATAAATTAAAACATGAGACAAACACCCAAGGGAATTTTTAAATGAGTGTTCACTGATCCACTAGGAGGAATGGAAGCTGTTAGAAGGCATGGGACAGATGTTAGCATTTGCACTCCCACCACTAGTTGTTGGTTATGGGACAACAACCCCTAAAATTGTGGCATTATCCCCCAAGTGGGTGGAGCAGAGTTGTTAGCTCATTAATGACCAGGTTAACCACTAAAAAGGCCTAGGAATCCTAGATAAGGCAATTCAAATTGGGCATGGGGCTCTACATTATTTTCTGCATAAATAATTCCTCAAGTGTATAAGGTGATCACTGAGAGATTCGAATAGGGATTCTAAGTGGAAGTGCATTGTGAGGTTGCTAAAAATATTATGAGAAGGGAACCATAAGTGGTGGTGCAGGTCTCTTTGACTGCGAAGTCTATGGGACTGAATGATCCAAATTGCTGATGCAAGTTGATGACCTAAAGCTTCTACATATTCTTCTTCCTAGTGGTTCAGTGAAGAAGCTCGTGGGTCCTAAGGCAAGTAATTTGGTTGTATTCAGGAATAGGTTGGGTGGAACAGGCTCCTTCGGTTGTTTGTTTCTCCTACATTCACCAGGTTCTACTATTTTGACCTATTTATTTTCAGTTACATGATTTTCTGTATTTGTACATTTAGTATTTACAGTTAAATAGCATACAGAATTAATTGTTTCATTTTCTTACCTAAGTATGATTTTGTATAATGTTGGTTAAGGAAATGAGATGATTGATTAAATATCTTCTCTGTATTTGTCCCCATGCTGTCTTTTGCATAGTACTCTAGTATAGAGAAGGAAAATTTTAAGATAGATGATTTCCAAATGAATGAAGAGACAATTGTTGTTGACTTTCACTAGTTTGTCTTATCAATCATATTCTGTTATATAGAAATTAAGTTAACATTTCATCTCTGCACACAACCTAGGGGTTTTCTTGTTATCTTGAGTCATTTACTTCTGTTCAGATGCAAATGTTATGCATTCTTTTATTTTTCCTCTTTTCCACAGTATAGTACTATATTTCCATTTCATTTCTTCTATTAACAGCTGCAAAATAATCATAACAACATTTCATAACATTTTATTATATTTCTTTTCTAATAGGAATGGAATAACCTAGATTTATGTATCCCATGTTTCTTAAACATTACAAAGACTTCTAACATTTCCTGTTTTTTACTTTAGCATTTAATATCAAAATAATTACTGACCTTTGTACTCGAAGTAACAAACAAGTAAATAGAGTAAAACAGAACTAGATAATTTAGATCATCCTTTCCAAGATTTCTTATACATAGATTAATTATGATATTTCAATATTATCGTATTTTCTTTTTCGCAGCATTTATTTAATTAGAATTAAGAACTCTTATCAATTCTTTTCACCTGATTTCCAAAAACCTTAAACGCATTCTTACTGCTCAACTATTACATTACTAGTCATCTATGTATTCAAACAAATTCAGACAAGAGTAATAATTCATTGATCGAATTATTTATTAAATTTTAATTCCAAAGCAAATTTGAGTCACATTGTCATCTTTCCAAACTTAAACAACACAAACTCAGGGTTTCAATTTCGAGAAACAAGTTAACCTATGGCTCTCGGCCTTTATCAAAACGACAGTATAGTTTATAGCTAAAACAAGTCTACCATCGAAACCTATAGAGTAGGGTTTTAATTGCAAAGAGTAAGGTAGAAACCTGTGGCACGAAGCCATTTTAAACATACAGTTTTCAGTACAATGAACACCGATTTATATAAACAAAGAAACCGCACAAAAACCATTTTAAGTATGATCCTTACAAAATCAATTCCATATCATCACTCAAACAAAAGTATAAACATTGTAACACAATACTTTCCATGTTTCGTAGAAATAAGTTAGCCCTCGGCTCTCAGCTAGTTTTCACATTATTATTTCTGTCAAAATGTTGACCTTGATAAATACATAGATTGTACTGAAACATTTCAAGTTTCCTAAAATTGTAAACATCATAGGTTCATCCCTTTAATACCTTTATCGTCAACAAGTTCACATTTAAACCAATGCCACAGTAAAACACTAATGGGTCGAATAGAAAAGTAAGCTGAGGATTTATCCTCTTGCAGCATATTTCTCTAACAAACATCATAACTTCGACCATCACCTTGCTAAGGGATAGTTTTCCCAACTCTTGTCAAACAGTAAGCATTGGCCAAACCGTGCCAAGAGAACCTACGAGGGTTTAGGAACCACTGAGGCTTACCAGGTGGTTGAGCAGGATTTCCTCCACCAAGCTCCAAACAAGTTAACCATTCAATGAAGTTACACTGCCATAAAAACTGTTGAAAGGTTAAACAATGAAAACGCAGAGTTCAACTTGAACATTCCAAATAACATTATCGTTTCAATTATTGAAACATTACCTCAACGACGTAGCTCTGGAATAAGAGACACCTCCATCAAACCAGATGATGGAGCCACCTTATAACACAGAGAGTTTAAATTTAGCAACCCTTTATCGTAGGCCAGGAGTGTCGAAACTTGGTTCAAAATCTAACTGATTCTATTCCTTTACACCATTCAAAGATACAAAGAGACTCGTCTCTGTATGAGATATGCAAACACCTTAGAAACTATTAAAGTTTTCCAATGGGTCCAAGGATCGAACTCAGGGAAGGAGTCCTCCAAGAAGCAAACTACCAAACCCTACAATGCTGCAGGTGGTCGGACTATCCACCCTACCACTACCAACTGAAATGAAAGCCAAAGAAAGCACTTCAACAATAAACACAACGAAAGATTAGGGTTTCATTCCAAAAACCAAGAACACGTGAGATCAACGATGGAGAAGAAGCCAGCAATGCACGTTGAAGTTTGGGCAACAACCATGCTTAAATGCCATATTTATTATCACATCCACAATATTGCCAACTAAGTAGACCAAGGGACAAAGCATTCTACAGCTCGGCATGTTATTACAAGTTTGTAAACTCAATCATGTGACCCATAACCATGAGGGCATCCACCTAAGATTTCCACTACACATAACAGGTAGATGAATTAAATGCCAAGACCGGTTTTAATAGACTGCCAGCTCGTAACACCATTCTATTCAATACCCCATCATATCACCTGTCATTGCCAAGACATAAGGTTAAAATGTATAGTTCATATGATTTTCCAAAGTGTTGGTCAGTCAAATACATAGTTTATATATTTGGTATATTGTTTCTCATTTGATAAAGGTCGTTAATTATATAAGGCCTTCGATACTTAATGTATAAGTCTAGGTTTCATTTTTGTGCACATTGTAATTATTGTACATACTATCATCTCTTTGACAAAGATTACATAGCATAAACATTAAATTAAAAATATCTAAATCCTATCATGTTGCAATTGACAATAGTATCATTGCAATTATAATAATAACATTTGCTAGATTAGAATGACTCTTCACAAATTATAAACTGAGAAATGTAGAAGCTAATATAGTTATTTTGATGATTTCAAGTGAATCCATGTGTATTTTGGAATCTTGTACTTAATCAAGAATTCGTAGTGTAAGTATAATGCACATGATATTAGCACTCCTTACAAAATGGCGAAATAATGGCAGGATTCTAATAGCACTTAAATTGTAAAATAGTACGTAAATGAGAAATAGAACAAAAGATCCATACCATTAATAACCCTCATGCAAAGAAGTACTTAGAGTATCGTAAAGCATTGACGATTAACTGATAACATAATTGGAATTACTCTTAACACTTGAATTGTTGTATTACTCTTACCTGCATTTCTGCACAAAGAGACAAGTTCAAATGCTTTAGCTAAACATAGCTAAGTAAACCTCAGGGTACCTCGTAGGACCGCTTTGTCATCATCCAAAAACAAATTGTCACTACTTTATCAAGAAAATTATGTCACCAGATAAACTTAATTACAGCGTGCAGGTTACAAATTAACACATGCAGGTTACAAATTAACACAAGTAGAACTAAAGATTTATTTTGTGTTATAATGTATGAATTGTGGTTATCGTAATTGGTCATTAGTTAAAAGATTAGTATCTATTTAACTTTCCGCATTAGCAATTTCAGTATTTATTGCTACTTTAAAAAAATTTAAATTTTTGTAATTTCTCGGGATGTTACAGTATAGGAGTGTACAACCCCTACTTCTTGATGCCAAGTTTGGTGAGGGAACATGTTGTGCATGATTTGATATATCTATCGATGTCTTGTCGATTTGGCCAATATAATTTCCATCCAACTAAAATTCACCTCCAAACCAACTTCTCACATTCATTAGAAGGAAAATATAGATGTCTGAGATGGCATAAAATTTCATCTTGGAGATCAAATTCCAAGACAAATTTTCCCGTGTCCGATGATTGATAGGAAAAAATGAAGATAGGATCACTACCATACAATTAGGATGAACATCACTCATGTCAAAGAGTTTTGAGCATTATAGTTGACACAAAAACCAATTAAATTGGTTGAGGAAATCTAGAATGTTATTTACACTTATACCCTTCTTATACTCGATGTTTATGTGGAACTATTGTAGGTATGTGGACCACTTCTAACTGTGGTCATTCTATATTTTTTCTATGTCTACATGAACTCTATGGGATTTTGATCATTGTGGATGATCATCTCCTTCCCCATGATGTAATGCATCCATTGAAAACAAGATTTCACAATGGAGTATTGTAGTACTATATGAGTGTTTTAATGCAAGTTTTAATTACTCCAGTATTACGTCATTTCCGTTTAATTAACGACTAGACAATTAAATTAATTTATGATTACATAGACAAAATTATAATGTCCCTTTTAACACAAACAGTTTTAAATGCCATAACCTGATCATCCGCATAGCATTTATTGGTGTTTAGACCGTGTAGAAAATTTTAAATTTTTATGATTTTTCGGGATGTTACAAGTGGTATCAGAGCCAAGTTCAAACTCTAGGCCTGAAATAGGCTCACGCACGCAAAACATAAAATAAAAGCAGAAAAAGTAGTTGCTAACTTTTATTTAAATTTCTTTCTGTACAAAACAGCTTGACATTTAATTGCAGGTATGGACATACCAGAAGAATCCGCAGAGGACAGATCTCATCATAATGAACTTAAAAATAATGAACATGAAAATATTAATGAGGAAATCTACGTAGAGTTAAATGATCAATGATCTGAATTATTGCGTACGGTTAAAGACTTAAAAGTTGAGATAAGAAATGTTAAAGAAGAAAACCAAAGAATTTTAAGAGCACAGGAAGAATTGAACCAGATTTTATTGGAAAAGTATCATCATGATGAAAAAGATAAGAGAACATAAGTAAAGTCTGAATCTGAAACAATGTCCTATAAACATAGGGATAATAAAATGAAATACTATAAAACTGAAAGTAACTCTTCTTCTTCTTCTTCTGATGATAAAACCTATTGAAGAAGATATAGTTCTGATCAAGACAACAGTGATAGTGACTGTGGTCCTAAGAAAAAGCATAAACATTATGAACAAATTTCAGGGGAATTTAAAAAGATAAAACCCCAAACTTTTAATGGCGAAAATGAAAAGGGTGAAACAGTGGAAGCATAGCGTTCCGGTATGAAGAGGTATTTTCCGATTTATGATTACTCATCTCAATTAAAAGCTAAAATGGCCATATACAATCTGAATGGAAGGGAAGACATTTGGTGATAGGATATTAAAAGATTTAAAAGCATTAAATAAAGATATATAAAATGGAGTACATTTAAGAAAAAAAAATTGTCCGAACAATATTACAAAGATAAGTCAAAAGAATTTTATGATTTAAAATTGGGTTCTATGAGTATGAAGGAGTTAAGTAGCCAATTTCTCAGCCTGTTAATGTATGACCTTACTTAGCTGAAGAGAAACCTAAGATACAAAGGTTTCTCTTGGTAGCAATGGATTCATCCTTGAATATAGTTTCCAACGATATAATAATTGTTTCATTTCAATTTGAATTTCTATTTATTAATATTTTTTTTCTAAACCTTATCCCTTAAGAATTTTATTACTATGAAAATCACCTGAAATGAAAATTCAATATCATAACAAAGAAAACACCAAAAAATTTGAAATCTTCATAGAGATCATAATTGGCGTGTCCTCCCCAAAAGGGTACTTTTAGTTTTTTCAATAAGAGTCACAATAAAAATAAAATTGAATCTCACCAACATGTGTCGATAATGCACCATTTTCTGAACATATGTTGTTTCGATAAATAATAAGAAATAGTTCCCAAGTCTTAAAATACTCAAACTATAGTCCATGCACAAGTGTAGTGTGTGTATATTATGAGCATACAATTGTTTTCCCTAAAATGAATAACCATCTATCAAAAAATCGGCGGCCACACAAGTCACTCATTATCCATACCTAAGATTTTCAAGTATATGGCATTGGTGGCCACCAAATTTGTCCCACGATATGTTCATTAAAAAAAAAAATACAAGTAGAAAGCTAATTCAATTCTCTAAAACATTTTTGTTTACTTCAAGTTGAAATTCCTAAGGGCGATATGGGTTTGAAGAGGTCGAAATTGAAAAACATAAAATTTAACAGGTTTGTTTGTTAAAAACAAGCCAAAAGTGTTACCCAACTTCACGTTTTCACCCCACCACTAGCAAATAAATATTCTATCCATTTCCTAATGTCGAAAGCCCTCCATTTGAGTTCAACTCTATTTGTGAGGGCATAAATTGTAATATAAAGTTAAACATTAATCTTTTACCAAAGTCCATCCATTCTGAGGAAGACTAGAGCATAGGGTTATTCAATGCCACCTGTAACCAAAAATTGAACATGCATTAGCTCACAACAAGCTAAGTAAGCCGAGGTTTTATAAAAAGTCCTTCATACCAAATCATGGATCCAACTAATTCAATTACAGTGAAAGAATAAAAAAAATAGTTATAGGGACAACTTTATAAGGGCTCAAGTTCTACATCAACACAAGCATGCAAACAAACACCGAAGATATCCCAGTTGAAACACAAGCTATCATGTAACCACCAAACAAAAGCATCTTGACTTAAATATAAGTGTTATTCTCTACAATATAAATCAGTGTTGAAGGTAATTTTAATAGCATCTTAGGTCTTACCTATATTTAGACACCCTACAATTTTATTTTATTTTATTTTAGGATTTTAGGGACATTACAAGTGGTATCAGATCCTATACTCAAACACATAGAGACCTTTTGGGTTCACTACTTAAAATAGACATCCACTGCAGAAAACATGTTTTCAAAACTTTACTTATCATTTTTATAAACTAACAAAATATTTATTTTACTGACTGATTGAATTCTATAGATATAAGAGCAATCTGAATCATGGACACAAAAGAAGATAGTAGTAAACACGGGAACATGGATTCACCACCCCAAGAAGAAGAGCTCGTGGCGGAATTGAATGATAGTATTAAGAAATCCAAGACATATGACCTAATGAAGACAATACAAATCTTCCACGCAGATCTACAGAGTTTTAAAGGTGATAATCTGAATGAAAGATGAGAACAACAGGCAATCAATGAAGCTATAATTCAGAGTTTGACGTGGGTAACATCCCAAATATAGACTACTCACTCAACAAATAAATCCTGAGAGGACTATCATCATAAAAGAAGGACCAACAGTCCTAGGGAGGTGAGATGAGAGGAACACACACCTGACATCATGGAAGAGGAGTATAAGAAATCTTCTAGTGAATGCTCATCGTCCCCTTGCAAGAAGAGATGAAAAAATGATGATAGACTATAGGGATAATTTCGGAAGATCAAAGCCCCAACCTATGAAGGAGAAATGAACACGGGAGAAAAGGCGGAAGAATGGCTCGTGGGGATGAATAAATATTTTCAAGTACACAGTTACTCTACTGAGATGAAGGCCCGGTTGGCCATTTATAAATTAATTGGAAAGGTAGCTAGGTGGTGGAGAGATTTGAAGCATACTAAGAAGCACAAAGTGAAAGATATCAGATGGAGTACTTTCAATAATGTAATGTCCCTCAAAATATACCCTAAATTTTTTTTTAAGGTTCTCTGTAATATTGTCAATCACATGTTTACATAAGTTAACTTCAGTATTGATAATTTAAGTGTTGATCTCCTTGTTACTGAGCAAAAAAATTCTGTTACTAGTGAGTTTTGTTGGACGTCCTTCTTGTTTTCATCCCAGTACTTTGAATACTAGAACCTTATATATATTTTCGTCTCACATGTATTTATGATTCTATAATAAGGATCTGTTTTCTATATTTGAAGTATGATAATTATATTAATGTTGAGTAATAGAACACCTTACACTTCTTATCGATTTATAATATACATGTGTTCTATAACCATAATTCAAGAGTATGATTCTATTTTTCATTACATACATTATGGAATCCCATCAAAAGAAAAGCGGCCTTTTACCTTTTCTTAAACATTTATCAATTGAACATCTTTCTTTTCCTTTCTTAACACATTTAGAGAGAAAATAACTATAACTTAAATATTTTCCTTTTCCTTTCTTTAAAGCATATCATATTAGCTATATAACATACTAAATACTCAAGCATAACTATGTATTTTTATATATAATAAACCACTAAGACAATTTATATACATTTAGCCACCTTCAAAAAATGCACTAGCGAGTTTGATTACGCCCAGATGCAACTATAAACCATTTAATTAACCCATCCCATAAGTATTTCTTTGTTTACCTTTTCCTTTTTAACTCTTAAACTACCATACCCTTATACATATCATTATTTATATTGCCTTGGTTTCAATGAAATGTTTATAATGCAATATAGATCCCACAAAAGGGAACATACATATCTGATATGTTTTCACTTTTTATATATATCAAGCATTTAAAATAACTGATACCATGCCCATTTAACTTTTTTTTCACAGAAAAATATAACTTACTATTAATATACGAAATAGTAAATAGTGCCAGCTGTCAGAAAAAAACATACATCTCACATCTGCCCTGTAGTGCATATGAGTCATGCCAATCAATTTGGCCACATTGCCAACGGCAACATCCATGAACCCCATAATAAGTGCCATATGTCCCCATATAAACCATGAACCCCTCCCGGAGGAGAAACAGGTTCATCATCCCTAGAAACCAACAAAGAGTCCATCCAAATATCATTGTTCACAAAATGAAACAACAGCCATGGCTGCCAAGTATCCAAAATATACATATATGTCCAGCAGTACTAAGTAAATCAAAAACATAACCAAGCAGCCACAGTCAGTAGAGCCGCAAATAGAAGATGTATACAAAAAAGTCCAACAAGAAGTTGGAATCAGCCCCTATGTATAATCTGCACATAGAACTAACAGCGAATGTAAGTATATCGGCTCGCAAAAATATCAAAAAGCAACATACTAAAACTAATAAAGTAGTATAGAACAAAATGTATCAAGTCCAATGAAGAAGATGTGTGCCCTGAGAAACCAAAGTGTCCTCCCGCCATTCCTGCCACATGATGTTCCCAAATTCTGAGCTAAGAGCCTTCTTAGATAGCATGTCCGCCTCCATGTTAGCTTCTCGGTATACATGGGCGAAGTGTATGTGTTGGAAATATTTTATTAACATCAGTGCCGCATCCATCCAGTGTTTAAGAAGCATATTATTAATAGTGGACTTGCCACTCGCCCAGGAGATGATGGCAAGTGAATCGCCAAATACCACAAGTGAGGTGATGTTCCGCAAGTGAGCCCAGAAAAGTAATAACCAAAGAGCACATAGCTCGCTCCTGGTATTGGAACCATTGCCCAGATTAAGCCAGATATGGATGGAGACAACATTGGAAATGTGTATAACAGCACCTGCTCTGCCCCCCCCAGGACTGCAGACAGCAGCACCATCAAAGAAACCGCATGGGTAGATCAGCACCGGAGGGGCATATCGAAGATTCCTATCAGGATTATCTCTGCCCCCAACCTTACCGTGGATAGAGACATATTCCTTATGTGCAGCAAGAGTTTTAAAACAAATCCCAGCCAAGAAAGGGACACGATTCTAAAAAATGTGCAGGTTTCGAGCTTTCCAGACCTCCCAAATCATAAAATATGGCAGCTCTCTAACCCCGAAATCATGGTGAGACCATGTATCAAGACAGTCACTAAGGGAGCAATAGTTCCATGGAAAAAATATACCAGCTTTGTTCACAATAAATGACCAGAGTTCTCTTATGAATGCACAGGAGGTGAAAAGATGATCCACCGTCTCCCCCTCAGTGTAGCATAAGGTGCACCATCCCGGGCCACAAAAACCTCGCCGGCAGAGATTGTCCCAAGTTAGTATCCGGTTATTCAATGCTAACCAAATGAAGCATTTAATCTTGAGAGGCAAAAGCAAGTTTCCAGATAGTTGTATCCCACCAGCGAACCAATATCTGAGACTCTGCAAATAATGCATCATATGCCATTGCTGCAGAGACCCTCCCACCTGCCACGTCCCATGTCCATACAAGCCGGTCAGCGTCATCAGAGAGCCTCAAATTAGATTGATACAACGGCTTAATATATTCCTCCCATTCAAGCCCCAAAGAACCCGTCAGGCCCATCTGTGCAGCCGTGATCCACCGAGGACGTCCGTCCCCATACCAACCAGCCACATGTGCTAAAGTGTAATAACCATTTGCATAGAGGTATGTTCTCAATTCCATCAATAGAGAGTGTCTCGATGAACCCCCCCTGAACGGATCAAGCCCCAGCTTAATATCCCGCCCATTGCCAGGCAACCAAGCAATCCAAAGCATAATAACCCTGTAGGCACCCAGCAGACCATTCCAGATATTAGAGACACCCACAGTTGCAGGGCAATTTAAACGAAACCATTTAGAAACCGGAATATTTCGCAGGTATTTGGCTCGGACAATCCTTCCCTAGGTCGATTGATCAAAGAGTACTCGCCAGAGGCTCTTTGCATGTAGGGCCATAACAAACAATTCAATATCCTTAATGTTCCAGCCACCCAGATGCCAGGGCCGAGCCAAAACCTTCCATTTCATTAGATGAAATTTCTCCTGGTTTCCACCACCCATCCAAAGGAAACTAAAAATCTTCCTTCTAATAAGATTCAAAATGGTTCGAGGAATCTTGCATAGAGAGAACCAATATACAGCTAAATTCTGCAAGACAGCTTTTACCAGAGTAAGCCTGCCACCCAAGGAAAGATGCCGATAGCTCCAGTATCCAAGTTTCAATTCAAATCTTCTAATAAGCCAGGACCAATCATTTATCAAATAGTTTGTTGGTTTGATGAAAAAACCCAGATATTTAGTACCAGCATCGATGTCTTTGAAATTTAAAGGCAGAAAATTGCTGATCGACTGCTGAACTTCCTCAGACAAGGAGTGTTTCAAGAAAAATGATTTGATATAGCTGATAATCATGCCTGTTACCCGACAGAACAAGTCAAGAATCTGTTTATATATCATCCATTCAGCAAGAATTCCCATACCAAAAAGCATAACATCATCCACGAACAAAGAGTGTGTAGCAGATATCTCTCTAGTTATTTTAATGCCAACAATCCTTCCTTCCCGACGAGCTTTAAGTATGGACAGACTTAACCCTTCGATGACCAGTAAAAACAGCAGAGGAGAAAGTGGGCAGCCCTGTCAAAGGCCCCGAGTTGCCTTGAAATAATCAGTAGGAAGACCATTGATCAGGATAGCATAGTTGACAGAGTTAATACATGCCATAATCCATTTCATAACCTTCCATGGCAGGCCGATCTGGATAAGAATTAATCTCAGGAAGTTCCAATCGACCTTATCATAAGCTTTCACCAGGTCCAATTGGAGAATTAGGGCATCAATCCGCCTCTGTTTGATAGTGTGACAAATTTCCTGTGTCACCCCCACAGCATCATGGATCTGTCTCCCACTAAGGAAGCCATACTGTTCCTTGGATATGTGTCGACATAGCACTGGTTTGATTCTTTCAGCAATAATCTTAGCAATAATCTTATAGACCAGATTGCATAACGCAATTGGTCTGAAATCATCATAGTTGTTCGGATGGGAAGTCTTCGGAATGAGAGCCAAATATGTAGAGTTTATTGCTCCGGAGACAATGCCAAGTTTTCGAGATTCATCCACAACCATCCGGAGTTCTTCCCCCATGATATCAAAATTGTGAATGAAAATCTCAACAGTCCATCCATCCGGACCCGGAGATTTGTCTTTTGCAAACCCCCGTAGAGTTTTTTCCACTTCATCCAGCGTGACATCCAGGAAAATATTGTCACCCTCCTCCTCATTGAACATACGTGGATATTCTTTTATAAGTTTGAATTGTTCAGCCAGAGTAGTGTTTTTTGGATCACGATAATACTCCTGAAAGTGATATACAACCTCATTCATCAAGTTCTCCTCCCCCCTAATCCGCCGTCCCAAATGATCATTCAAATCCCAGATTGAGTTTTGCATCCGACAGGAGTCAGCGAACTGATGAAAAAATTTTGTATTCATATCTCCCGCTTTGAGCCAGGTTGCTCTGCTCTTCAATCGCCAGGTTTCTTCTTGCATCAGAAGTATTTTCATTTTCCGACTCTCCAATGTAGAGAGTTTGGTGAGCTCAGTCAAATTTAGTTCATAATCAACACCTCTGTTCATAAGGTATTCCACTTCAAGTTCAATCTCTGATAATTCCTTTCCCATCAAGGCTTTTTTGTTCTTTTCCCACTTTATTGTGAAATCTTTTAATACTTTAAGTTTCACCGCTAGCTTGTCCATGGCCGATCTCTCCCCCGCAACATCAGTCTGCAACCACACATTCCTCACTCCCGAAATGTATTCCTCCTCAGAAAGCCACGTGGAATTGAATTTGAAGGGGTAGGTTTTGAAACAGGGTTCATCATCAAATTGCATAATAATAGGGAGATGATCGCTGATTTTTATTTGATGTATCCAGGATCTATAATTCTGAAAACATGAAAGTAAAGAATCCGATATTAGGAATCGGTCAATACGTTTCTGAATCTGCTGATCCCCCGTTCTGCCATTTGTCCATGTAGGTGCCAATGGTCTAGGAGCCACATCAATCAAAGAAAAATCCCTGAATAGATTTGTGAAGAATGGCCCCAGAGGGTCCCTCCTAGCCAAACCCCCCCATATCTCCCCATCAGCCCAGGTAAAATTTAAGTCACCTGCAATTACCAAGTTTTCTAGGTTTAGCAAATTTTCCGACCCAGCCAAGTTCCAGAAATTCTCCCGGTCACAATATGGCCCATAACAGTTTATAATGTTAATATTTTTCTCCGCACCCCTGATGTTCCCAGATAGCAGAATGCCCAGTGTGACATGTGAAGGAGTTAACCTCAAAACAAGTGGATTCCAAGCCGCTAAGAGACCACCCGAAAGTCCAGCAGTGTCCACAGAACAACACATCCATCCCGGCTTGATTTTGTTAAAGAAAATACGAGCTTTTTCTCCACTAACCATAGTTTCCTGTAGTAGTACCAAATCAGGTTTGACAATTTCTAACACACGTTTGAAGGACAATTGCTTGGGTAGGCCCCCCACCCCCCTGATATTCAGTGAGAAGAAAATCATTTTCTAACCCTCGCAAGGGATTTCATTCCTCTAAGAGCCCGGGAGTCAGAAGATTTGGGGGAGTGCATCAAGCTCTGGTCATCCTCAATCCCCCCCAGAATGACCTTCTTGTTTTTTCTAGCACTTCTCGTTTTCAGAGGTGAGAATTCCTGGGCAAGGCCACCCCTATGCGCCCTCTTATGAGTGCATATGTCACCAGATGTTTCGGGCAAGTTTGCAGTTTCATTGTTACTAACCCCCACATCCAGATCAGGAGTCTTCAAATCTAAGGATTCCCGCAAACCGTTAGCCGATGGCTCATTATGAACCACCACCCGATTCCGGAAATATGTAGGGATGGCCGCTTTCTTTACCATATCTGAGTATGATGGTATGTGACACTGTTTTCCACCCAACTCTGCAGGTATATTGATATCCACATTGTGGCAATCCCACACAGGCATCTTCTCCGGCAACAGACCACTGGTCTCCGAACCCCCAGTCTCATTGGCACATGGGTTCTTAACAGTACATTCCACCGTATCCTCACAGAGTTTTACAGCATCCCGGGAAGGGAAGGATGTCTCAGAGTCGTCGGGTGCATTTATCCCCGGGGCATCAGGAATAGTTGAAGAAGTGGGAACCAAAATGTTCGGTAAGTTATTCACAGGGCACATGTTATTCATCTTGATCAATAGTTCAGTCTGAGACGCCGGGTCATCATTTTCAGAGTTTTCATTTAATGTCTGTCCCGTCCCAGATGAATTGGAATCTATGTTATGAATGCGACTCATATAATTGCCATTATTTCCATTGTTCAAATCTAATGAATTAATAAAGGATATATCCAGCTCATTTAATGAATGGAAAAACATGGGGTCCTGTAGTTCCAACTTACGGAATATCGTCGAGTCTGGAGCAAGTGGGTTGAGTACCCGATTGGAGAAGCCGTCAAGTGCACCCGTTCCATCCATTTCGATATCACTGCTATCATCGGACGACCACATTGGCCCCCCATCCGTGTTTCGGCCAGAAGACACCGGAGCCGTGCATTGTCGCCACAGGTGACCCACCGCTTTACAGTTTGAGCAGCGAAATGGAATGCCCCAGTAGTCAATAATCTGTGTCAGCTGTCGACCCCGCCAATTAATGTGTAACACATCAATTAGACCAATTGAAATATCCACTTCAACCAGCACGCGCCCCATCCTTCTATCAAATCCATTGAGGTGATCCTCCTCCACATGCAAGAACCTCCCAAGGCGGTTGCCAATGGCCTCGAAGGCCCCTCGGTTCCACAAGGCCAGTGGAAGTCCAGGCAAAAGTACCCAAAGGTGCCTCAAGCGCACCGTTGCCGATTCAGGGTTAAAGTCCGTCTGCCATTTTTGAAGCATCAAGCTTCCCGATCCATATAGCCACAAACCCTCCAATATGCGAGTGCAGTGAGCCTCCTCCCGAAATTTAAATCCATACCACCCACATGTCATAGCAAATACCTGTGGTGTGTAGTCTAATATGGGGTTCCACAACTCCTCAACCCACTTAACTACATTCCGCCGATTCATGGCATGATAGGAGAATTTTCCAACGAGCACTGTCATGTTGTATTCGACAATCTCCTCAAGGCCAATATCTCGACCTACTGTCATCCAGGCTTCCCCGGGTCTGCTAAAGTATTTGCCCAAACTCCTTCCATTTGCGCGGGATGACGACCCAAGTTTGCCACCCCCGCCACGACCCGGACAAAATCTTGTATTGCCGACCGATGGGTCTGAGCCCGAAGCATCCCCAGGTGTCTTTCCCCCGTCTAGGTGTCGTTTATATGCCTTCCCATGTGTCGCCACCTGTCGGCCGTTGGGGATTGACGCTCGCAACTCCCCCAACTGGTTTTTGAAAAATGCATCCGGCATGAACAGTCCAGCCGCCTCGAGCTGGGAGTCCGACACATTCAAGTCGTTTTCTGTATTTGGAAAGATTCCCGGCTCGATATCTTCCATTTTTGCAACAATACGATCACAAAACCCTGTATTCCGGTCCAAATATGAGCCTTTATCGGCGGATAACCCCCAAAAAATCCTGACAAAAGGTTGTAATGATAAGCCGGAACCACAGACAGCCAAAAGATATAGAATGATAGCTTGTGGATATGTTGGACCACACCGTGTTTGTATGCTGACTATTCCTAGCAAGTCGGACCGGAAAAGCCCCAATTCCGGCACCACACAGCATAAAATTTGTGAATCCCGCCAGCGAATGCCGGCGTATATTACCAATATCAGAGGATACGAACCGGACTACCAAATCATGTGTATTACCACTGCATAAAACAATTTACTTACCCGGAGATTTACCAGAGCAGCCGAGCATTACCGTCGAGAACCGTGTTATTGTTCCCTAAAAAGAGGCGATTATATCAACGACTATCAGCGTTCCATACCCATCTGCGGCGGTCTAAGTCTAACTCAGTAGTCCCGTGAAGCAACGAGTGTTAATCGCAACGATTGATAAAACCCTAACCTGTAACTTTCACCGTCGCCATCGCCATCGCCGTGAAACCCTCCCCTGAAAACCTCAATCATCCTATGCTCACCGGGATTTTCTTTCCCATGCCCATTTAACTTACCCTCATCTTGATCATTAGTTATATTACTTGACAATTTCATGCAAACTAAATCTGACTCTAAATGTATTTATAAAATTATATATTTTACACTCATACCGTAAAAAGGAATAATCACACGCTAGGATGCCATGCTACTCCCATCTTTCTGCTCAACGGAGGTGCTGGTCCACGCCGAGTTCATAATGATCTCCTTGAGCTGCTAGATAAGGTGATTTAAAGTGATCACTAATACTGCGACAGTACATAAGCAAACGCACAGCCAGCAGTAAGCGAACACGCAGTCATCAAAAAGAAAAAAACATGCAGACCAACAATCTCATGCAGATGTTGCACCGACGAGACTGGTGTTTTAACAAGCTGAGGATTCAAAGGGTTAGGAAAAAAAAATGTTTAGTTAATCCTACGAATTTGTGGATGGAGAGGAGTGCTCGAGTAGAAAGTCTAAGCCAGAGCTTACTGTCAGTTCAACGTTTTAAACAATCCATCTGACATTGCCAGCGTGTGAAGGAGAAGATCTATTTAATAGAGAAACATGAGATTACGCTCTCATCTGTTGGAGAGATTTGGCGGCCTGGTTAATGGTTTATCTGACGGTACAATTGATCTATGAGGCTACAGGTGGAGGCGTTAAGCCTGTGTTCATGTACATCACCGTTTATTTGCAGAAATAAAACAAGGGTGCAGCGTGATAACAGGTCATACCATTGATCCGACTCGGAATACCAAGCACATCTTAAGTTAAAGGATTTCAACTACCCTATAAATTTCATTCTGGCTTTTTCACAAGAGGGAAGTTACAATTAGGCACAAAGGATCATGAAAATTACAGTTAGCGCACTTATTGCAGGCATAGATCACATAAGGTAAAATAAAATTTCAAGCTTTCGGCACAGGTAGAGGATAAGGGAAAAGAATACGGGGCTCACAACAATGGTCTCCTTTTACCTGTGTTTTCAATGAGATTTTATTTCTGAATTTAAAATTTAAAATTTAAACATTCTATATATGAACCGATCGCTAGTGATCATTCATCTAATAACTAGCTTCTTAAGTTGGGTTAATTTCGTATAGAACAATAGACAGAACGTTATACGTCCTAGCTGAGATCTTATCGAATCTTATATTTAACTCAGAGATCAATTTCATGGAAAATATTATAACTATGAGAAATCTAGAGCACTCCTAAATATCATAGCTTTGAGAAATCTAGATGGACCACAAACATAAATAAAAATTGGACCGCTAAGATAAATAAAAATTGGACTCCTAACATAAATAAAATTATAGTAGCTTGTATGGTAATAACAGATCCATTAAACACATATAAGATAAACATAATTACTTGAAATAAATGGGAAAGATACATTAAATAGATATATGGGGAAGAGCACTTATCGAAATGTAGAAAAGGGCGACTAAAAACCTGACTACAACATTCCTCCCATCCAATCTGATCTCTATCTGGCGTAGGTTTTTCTCACCGAGAGATCACCCCCGAGCGGGGCACTAAATCCACTATGGCTTCAGGTTGTTGCTCTCTTTCCTTTACTCGATTTTATTTATCTTTCCTCTCATTCTTCTCATTCCAAGATGAAGAAGAAGAAGAAGAACCGGACCCCCTTTACTGCACAATAGTGCTATTTTTATAGTTGAATTTAGGTTTGGACTACCAAGACAAGTTCTTGTTCTAACTTAAATGATTTTATCTTTAATTGATTTGAACTTAGCTAAATTCATTTAGATTTATTTAACCTTTAGTTTTATCTTTATATAATTATCTTTTAAGATAAATAATCTATCTTAATTACAACTCCATTAATTTATTCCTTAAGCTTTATATTCAACTGATTATAATTCACTTAGATAATTATCTTATTTAATCATAACTAGAACTAACTTTAACTTAATTAGATTCATCTAGTTAAGTGGATATCAATAGCTAAGTGTTATCCATGTATACCTAAGTATTAACTACGAGTTAGCCTTTTCTTCTTTTGTAGATAAATTTTTATAGATTTTAATTCTTCTAAAGCGTTTACTTTTAATCAAGGAAAATCCATCCTTCCTCAATGGTACCTACTTTATTTATCTGATTTTTAATAATATTTAAATATTTATTTATAAATACCAATATGTTTTCCTAGTAAGAATAAATCGTTTTATCGTTTATTCCTAATTTATAATTAGGAAATATTAATCATTTTCTGCTTAGGAACTTTAACCAAATCTTTTGTTGAGGATAAGATACCAATGTTGTTTGGGTTAAATTCTTTCTTTTACTTAATGGTATTTAGTATAGATTAGTCTCATGCTAATATTTAGACCATGGGGACTTGTTACTTCGTTGCGACGACTAGAGGTTTCTTCGACATCCTTATCTAGGAATAATTATTAACACACTTCTAAACTTCAATGTTTTCTTAGTGAACATTCTAGTTCTCTTTAAGTGCTTACAGCACTAGGATTACCATTTTCATCAAACTCAAGGCTATCAAGCCATTCACCCTCTCCCCCTAGTGGATTCCATTCCCCACTCATTTCGTTGCATCAAGCCTTCAGTCTCCTAGGTCTACAAGTTCACTTAACACTCAGGAAAACACAATCATATTTACAAATTTTTACCTGCGGAGCTCTTTCCATAAGCTCCTTGCTGTTGGCGGCTACACAGTTGTAATTTTTGTTGCAAAAATCCTAAGGGATAAAGAGGGATATTACATCCTCCGCCCCTTAAGAATAACACCATCCTCGGTGTTTTTACCTTTTCAAATTTGTCTTCTGCTTTTTGTTATCCCTATAAGCATAAAATTTTCAACTATCTTTCTTGCTTCGATATCCTTTTAGATATCCTTAACATTTCTTGCTTTTGTACATGTACTTTTCACAAACAAAACACGTTGTTTCTAGCATTTTATCATAAAATACATGCATACATATGATTTTCCCAAAATCAATTAGAACATAAGAAAAAAAATTTCCTTGCAACATCATGTTGCGGCCTTTTCATGGAAACTCTTTGTGAAGTTTGATCTTGTTACCAAGATTTAATTTGAAATTCCCTATACTTGCACATCTGTCATTCATACATGATCATGATCTAAGATACTATTTTAAAAATTCTGGTCATGAAATTCCTTTCAAAAGTACGTTTAGTTATCCCCTACTTGATTTTTTTTCTCGAAAGTAGCAATATCAATGCTCATAATGTGAGCCGTGCATGAGCATAACATAACACATACATAATCTAAGCATAAATATGCATAGCTTAAGTATAACAAGTTCATAACATAAGTATATGCGCATACCTCGTGCATAACATATGCATCGTAGAAACAACTCTTGGTGTGCCATCTCAACACCGAATAAGACTTTTTTATTCTATGTACTCCAGAGGTACCTAACAATCAATAGTAAGATGATTACTGATGCTCCAGATCCTCCAGCTCAACATCAGTAATATAATGAGTTCTAGTGCCTCTAGAGCTTTACGCTCAACACATATAAAAGTAATCCATGTGCTCTAGAGCCTACGCTCAACACATAATAAGGTAGTCTATGTGCTCTGGAGCTTATGCTCAACACATAACAAAGTAGTCCATGTGCTCCAGAGATTATGCTCAACACATGACAAGTATTTATTGGATTATTGATGCTCCAAAGCCTCCAAATCAACATAAGCTAATCATAATGAGCCAAACTACTCCATAGCTTACGCTCAACACATAATAAAGCAGTCTATGTGCTCCAAAGCTTATGCTCAACAATAACAAAGTAGTTCATGTGCTCCAAAGCTTATGAACAATACATGACAAGTAGTTATTGGATCACTGATGCTCCAGTGAACTTGTAAACACTTGCCCCATGCAAAGTCCTCTCTCTGCAACCGTTCTTTTTGGGAAAGGTTCTTCATTGAATTTAGGTCACCTTGTTTAGACATATGTTTTTCTTATTCAATTGCTTCTTTCATTTACTGGTTAACTCTTAAATATATATTTTGTTTTTAGTGTAAGGAAATTTCTTTAAAATTTCCAAGAGATTTTATAATCTAGGGCGTCCCCTGTGATTAGTTCAAAAGTTTTTTTACACTCTTTCCTTTTTTTAAGTTCATTGTTCTTTATTGCAGGTTTCATAAGTTTAAGATATTTCTTAAGTTTATGGTCTTTTTGGAAGCTACCATAAGTCTTTACCTGCAATAACCTCGAAGTACTGTCAGTCACAATGACACAGAACTTAAATTTTGAATAAATGAAAATATTACAATCATCACATTGTTAGTTTATGCTTTGATGTTCCAGAGCCTATCCACTCAACATCAATCCAACCCCATAGGAAAACAATCAAGATGCTTCCAGATTCCTCCGACTCAAGATTAGATCGTAGGATATAAATAACCATGATGCTCTAGAGTCCTCTCGACTCAACATCAAAACTCTAAATGGTAAATAGTCATGATGCTCTAGAGTCCTCCCGACTCAACATCATATTATAAAATATAAATAACCATGATGGTCCAGAGTTCCCCGACTCAACATCATTCCATTAATTTAAATTAATTTTTCTCATAATGGGATTTCAAATTTATCATTTTGCTTTCCATTCAGTTTCTTTATAAACATATTAACTCATTCATGCAAATGACTATCATCAGTCTAATTGTAAATTTGTATTATGCAATCTGTTCAAAACAGTCATTGAATCATAATTCATGTTCAAAAAATACCTCATGTATTACCTATCGTTCACCAGCCTTGGTGAAGTCTCTTGTACCCGCATCCACATGCAAGTTTCACTTACAATCTCTTGCCAGCAGTTATTTACATCATAATCTCTTGTTCATCATAAAGAAAAACATAGCATATATCGGGTCCCTATCTCGATCATATATAAGATCTTGTTTGCAATCAACATTCTTATGCGTAGTTCTAATACATTACCCCTTTTTCGACAAGTATAGTTACAAATGAATTTGGACATATCTTGATATTTTAAGCATATCAATCATTTAAAAACTTATGACCAAGTACAACATTTATTTTCAAGATAACCTACAAACTTTCATGAGTCCAACCAATCCTGTCAAGTTTTTGAGAATCTTCTCATGCTACCACAAGTTATAAAATCTCGTTTATGTTTTTCTAATACTTTAATATATGAACCTTTCATCGTGATTTTAGCGCCATGCTTTCAAATGGTTTAGACATTTTATTCTCCTATAACATTCTTGTAAAGAACCTGCAATAATTAATTAATGAAAGTACACGAGATAGCAGAAATAACAGGACTCAAAATCGCTTTATTGATCGCCGGCCACTTTGAGGGAGCAACCTCCTTTGAGCAAGCTAAATACAAATAACTTCACAGTACCTTCATTGGCCTCAACACACACTTATATACTAATTGTATGCCTAATACTATGGGTCAATACCATGGGATATATAATACTATGGGACGAATTACAAAGCATATGCGTCGAATACTAAGGGTCAATACCATCGGCTAATACAAACTATGGATCAACAATCACTATGGGACGACTTACAAAGCATATGCATCCAACAACAATATACTGACAAAGCAAGGAGAAGGGTTGACATGGGTTCCTAACATTCCCTCTCCCTTAGAAAAAGCTTTATCCTCAAAGCTTTAGATGTCGAAATTGATGCGGAATCTAAAGGAGTGGTTCCCCTGTAGCATCCTCGGGTTGCATTCCGTCCACTGAATTAATACCTCTCTGATAGATTGAGAGAGAAATTGATGCCTTTTGAGTTTTAGGGAGGATTTCTTAGAAGGATGTAGACGAAGAAGAACCATATCAGTTGCATGAAAAGTGCGCTCAAAACGGTGCTGTTCGGCCTATTGTTTCAGTCGAATTCTTGCCATGTGAAGATTGTCCTACAGAATGAGAAGAATCTGATCGTGGTTTCAAAGAACCGAGTCAATTTCCTGAACTAGGGAACTACTGAGGGTGTATGGAATAAGAACTGGCGGTGTCTGTCCATAGACTTCTTCATATGGTGTCATTTTATATGTGGTATTGTACCACCGGAGCGCTTCAAGGAAATCCATAGAAATAGCTGTCCAAATATGTGTAGGGATGGGCAAGGGTTCGAGCAGTCCCGAAAGGAGTGTCGTTTCACCCTTATTGACCTGGTAAGTATCATAGTTAGCCACCATCTATTGAATTGTCATTTTCAGTCCCTTCCAAAAGAAGTTACATTGTTCCCGGTCATACATTTTGAGGAACCCAAAGTGCCCTACCAATGGAGAAGCATGGAGTTCATAGAAGAGAGAGCCCTGTTGAACAGATTGTAACCAATTTGGAACAAGCAGAGAAATAGCTGTAAGAGAAATCAGGTCATCAAATGTGTGAGAAGGATCATCTGCCACCCGATTGTCTGTACCCTTCTTGTAAGTGGTCACATAGGCATAACCCATGAGTTTGATAACCCATTTTAGGTGTGCTGGGAGGAGACCCATTGGTCCAGCAAATTTTCCAGACTTTGGAGATCAGTCTTGATGCAGAAATAATTCCCTGATAGGTATGGATGCCACTTTTGTACTGAATGCAAAATAACCATCATTTCCTACTGAGATGTAGATGCGGCTAATGTCTTACCAGAAATGTCTCTTGAAGGAGGCAAGCCCACTGGTTCATCAAAGACACCTGCATATCTATCCCAGGAAGTAGTGGAGACTGTTGATGGGTGCATCTGAATGGAATGGAGCTGAGCCATGACCCCATGTGACTTCTGCTTAAGGATCCTTTCCAGGCTATGTGAACTGATGATGCGAAGAGACCCTGGTTGTAAGCCTGTAAATTTGTGTTGTTTCCCATTGACTGAAAACTGCAACCAAAGTTCAACAAAATCCCATAAGATGGGGCCAAGAGTGCATAACCATTGAACTCCCAAAACCACATCACATCCACCTAAGGAAAAGGAAAACATGTCATAGCACAGGTTATAATCTTCCAAAGAGATACACACATTATGACACTTCTCCTTGCAAGGTAAGGTGCCCCCATTTGCAATCATGACTTCAAAGTTGGAGCAAGGATGGACAAAACAATCAGCCTGTTTGGAAATCCGATGGTCAATGAAATTATGAGTGCTACCAGAATCAATGAGTATTGTAAGAGGGATCTGTTTGAAGTAACCCCTGACCCGCAGTGTTTGGGTTGTGGTGATTTCGGCTAAAGCATGGAGAGATATCTCTGGCTGGTCGTCCTGAGACGGAGGGTTAATAGGCAGATCCTGACTGTCGACCTAGTAATATATTGTATCTAGAGCTTCTTCACCAATTTCAGAGATAGGCGTAGAATCCACATCCAAGAGATAAAGATTTTGCTCAACACATCTATGTCTCCGAGTGAATTTCTCATCACAATTATAACAAAGGATTTTTTCTTTGTGTGCCCACATCTCTATTTTAGACAAATGCTTGATATGAGTTGGTCGAGGAGCTGGCAAGATGGGAAGTCGTTTAGAACCGATATTTCTGAACAGAACAAAAGTGGGTTTAGAGTGTTGTTGGGCTGCAATATTGTCTTTTACCAACTTATCCAACCCAAGGGCTTCCATCATTGTGTTGGGATAAAACATTTTGACCTCTGAGCGGATTTCATCCTTAATACCACTGACAAAACAACTCCTGTAGAATTCATCAGACAATCCTTCTGTGTGATTGGCTAGTTTCTCAAATTCTGTCTGATACTCTCTAGCAGTGCGAAATTGGTGAAGTTTAATGAGTGCTCCTGTGAAGTCATCAAAAGTGCTAGGACCAAATTGTTGCGAAATGAGTTGGCAAAAATCTGTCCATTTTGGCTCATCATGGGCCTTGATGTATCAACGATACCATTGAAGAGCTTCTTGTTCCAAATGAAAGGATGTAAGTGGAACTTTGTTGACATCAAAAGTATTATGCAGACTGAAATATTGTTCTGCATGATAGATCCATCCAGTCGGATCAGTACCATTGAAGCGAGGAAAATCAAGCTTCGGACCACAAAAATTGCTAGAAGAAGAGAACCCATTGTCTGATGAAGACTCGGACTTTTGTTTGTTCTTCATGGCTGAATGCTCAAGATGGAGGCTGAGAAATTTTTCATCCAGATCCTGGAATTTGGTTTGGATGGCTAGAAGTGCTTCCTCCATGGTTTTTTCTCCTGCGCGGGTGACAACCATAACCAAGAGGTTTTATTTATTTTTCTTTTTTTCGAGTGGGTAGAAAAACAAAAACATAAACTGTTTCAGTAAAGGAAAATATGGATTTGGGAAAAAATATGATGGGTAATTTGGGTTGGACTAGGTTTTGGACACTTTCAAAGAGACACGGAAGCATAAAAGGGGATTTCAGAAGTGGGGTTAAAGAATGAGAAAATTTGGCAGAGAGAGACAAAGAAGGAGAAATATGAAATAAACACTATGGTAAAATTTGAAGGCGATTGGGTGAAAATCGAAGAAGTTATGGAAACCCTAAAAATAGAGAAATGTGGAATTTCTAGCATTGGGAGTAGAGTTTGGAATAGGGTCCTTGGGAATAAAATATGCAGAATGGGATTGCAGGGGTGTCAGGGAAGTTTCAAGGGAAACGAAATTAAAACAAGGGAGATATGGCGGAAAACAGTCTTTTTTTTCTTCTTCAGAAATGGATCTGCAACAACGTGTGTAATATGCCAAATTTTGGACTCACTATGTTATAATGTTATATTGGGCCACGGCCCCAACACATATGATTTATTCTTTTGTAGACTGACATATTGGGCATGGACCCTGACTGAATTTCATTATTTGATTATATACTGGGCAAGGGAGCCCTAATATTTTGATTTATGTTTTTACCATATGATGTGGGTACAAAACCCTAATATACCGAGATGACCTTTTCTTACATAGTATGCAGTGATGTGAATGACATAATTGACTTATATGGTGTGTTTAGCGTGGACCCAGAAACACACAGATTACCTACGTATTGGGCAAAAGCCCTGATGTACCCAGAGGAAATATGATGTACTAGGAGTAATCCCTAATGTAAATTGTGTGTTGCGCATAAGCCCTAGAGCACTCCAGGATTGATAAACGAATATCGGATCCGAGGCAACTTAAATATTCTAGATGTGCCTCAAAACCACATTATAGCACTAGTGTTGAGTAGGGACTCTGGAATTGCACTAGAGTAACGCCCATGTGAGAGTGTTGAGTTAAATGGCTCTGAAGAGCACTTGGGGTTATGGAGTTTCAAAGTGTTGAGTCGAAAAGACTCTGAAGAGCACTTTTATCACATTTATTTAATTGACTAAATGATTCATCTTTTTATCCATCATCACCTACTGCGGGAGCTACCATGTTAAACGAGGGAATCCGACATGCAAAGAGAGAGACTAGAGGTGCCTAACCAAGCTGACCACGACCGTCCAAAAGAAGTGGACCATGTCCCTAAAAGTTAAAGAGAAAAGAGTGTCATGTGATGACACATAACTAAATAAAAGATAATTACCAGGAGTCTTTTATGACTAACCTGATTAAAGGCCTCCAAGTTATTATTATTATTATTATTAGGATCTTTAAATAATAATAGGTGTTATTATTTAATTATGGGATATAATTAGTATATCTGATTTATGCATTATTTAATATTTCAAATGATGTATTAATAGTTAAGTGAATTAGTACATTCAATGATACTACCAACTACCATTAATTCGAGATTGACCCAATACTATATAGTATTAGGACCATTCGATTTCACAACATTGTAGATCACAATTAAACATTACAATGACCCAAAACTCTTCATAGTGCCATTAAATAATTACAAGGTCAAACAAGTAGTGATGTTTCACAAGTATCGCAAACCCCAATGAGACTAGAATAAAAGTATCAACTTCAAAGCTATCTCACTTGAGACTTAAAATAATGGCTAGAAGGGTGGAATAGGCATTCTCGATAGATGCCTAATAATTACACCTACAAACCTGAAACAAGTAGATGCATTAGCAATAATGCTAAGTAAGTCTGGAGTCTCCAATTCTTACCCCTACCTCTCGGCAACCCTGTCAGGGTACCTTGCCATTTCAAAAGACCAAGTATCTCACCATGAGCATCAATCACCCCCAATAAAGGATCCATTTCACCTGAATTACCAGTGAAACTTTAATACATATGCATTCAAACCTTTATAGCCATAAGAAGGAGATTCATATTATTGTATTCATAAATTAGTACACATGCGATAGTTTATACGTCTAAACCATTTTAGAAATAGTTCCACAGAGCTGTAGAACCTTATAATCAGCAAACCATGATACTTGAAACTAAGACATTTCAAAGAGTAAGAATTAAATATCGGTACCATAATCACTTGTCAATTATGAAGTTAGTATTCATCATATGTCTTTATCAGTTTAATCTAGTATCGGAAAAATTTTAAATTTTTGTTATTTTTAAGGGACATTACAGCGCGGAAGCGATCGAAAACATATGGATCTGTAACGGTGCGGAATGGATCGGAAACAGATGGATCTGCAATGGCGGGAAAGGGATCGACAGCAGATGGATCTGAAATGACTTTCATAAAATATCTGAAATGAGTGGATCTAGAACGGCTTTCAGAATGGATCTGAAACGGCTAGATCTGAAACGGCTCGGAATGGATCGAAAAAAGTTGGATCTGAAACGGCCTGGAAGTGATCGACAACAGTTCAGCTGAAAATAGATATGGACCCTAGGTATGCTCGGCTTCCTAACAGTTCAGGGGTTTCACTCGGCCACAAATGTTGTCTAATGGCTTGCGTATTGGGGCAATACCCCTCACTCCATGGCTCAGGTAAAACTGATAACCTCTTTTTCACAAACAACAACTCTTGGTTTACCTCATGGATGGGAACTAGTCAATTAGGTAGGGGTTGTTTCCCTTTTCACTGGCAGGTCCTCTCAATGGGCCAGCTACTTCGGGGTTCCTGTGGTACTCCTCACAATGAGTTTTAGGGATTATGCCCAAGTACTTCCCACAATTAAGCAGATAGGTATTATTCCCATATTTGAACCTGCAACAGATGCAAAAAATACATTTTTGGCAGAAATTCCACCTAACGAGCCCAAGAAAGTGCTCTGATACCATATGTGAAGAACCTGCAATAATTAATTAATGAAAGTACACAATATAGCAGAAAGAACATAACTCAAAATCGCTTTATTGATCGCAGGTCACTTCAAGGGGGAAACCTCCTTCGAGCAAGCTCAATACAAATAACTTCACGGTACCTTCATTGGCCTCAACACACACTTATATACTAAGTCTATGCCTAATACTATTGGTCAATACCATGGGACAAATAATACTACGGGACGCCTTACAAAGCATATGCGTCCAATACTAAGGGTCAATACCATGGGCTAATACAAACTATGGATCAATAAATACGATGGGAGGACATACAAAGCATATGCGCCCAACAACAATATACTAACAAATTAAAGAGAAGGGTTGACACGGGTTCCTAACAATTCTATAACAGGAGATAATTGCATGCCATAAATTTTTATTTACCTAAACCATTTCATGCTTTGCCTAAACATACATTTTCGACCACATGTTTATCACAGATAGAGTCTCAAATATCATTCTCATGTTTTAACTATAAATAAAAACCATTTCAAGCATTGTTTCAAAAATATTAAAGGCCAATGCACTTATGCTACTCTCGTCTAGTCATGCCATGTTTTGGGACTCTAAATTCTATAGAGAATTTAACTAATACTTTTAGGCCTACGTACCTCCTTCTTTGGTCATGTAGGAGGTAGAAATATCAATTTTTATCTTCGATTTTATTTTACAAAAGGCTTGAATCCTATATTTTACTTGGAACTGGATTCCGTCATAGAGCATAGGTCCTTTAAAACAATTTTACTTCGTATGTAATATTTCTACTAGTTTGGCCATAGCATATAATACCCATTTAATGGCATAGTAGTTCAACTTTGCTAGGGAAAATCTTTACTAGAAAACAAAATACTGTGCACAGTACGCAATGTCCTTTTACGTCTGCGAGTCCATAGGTAAATAAGTTGCTCTACTTTGATGACTTGATAGAGTTAGATTTTCTATTTCTAAGGGACCTTCATTTTGGTGTTTATGATCCAATTGATTTCCACATGAAAAATAAAGCTAAGATTGAGTTTTGGAGGGGCCAATGCTTGACCACCTTTGAGCTGTCCGAGAGAGGTGGAAAATATGGTAGACAACTCCACATTAAATATAGGTGCAAGCCAAGAAAAGGTGAGACACTTAATTCAAAATCAATTTCACACACAAGCTTGGTGACACTGTAAATCCCATATCAGAGTGAGGAGATATTTTGATCATGTCTTGTGAGGCATAATGCAAGAATACCTTATCCCCCATTTGAAATTTTGTGGAACCAGTGCCTATCAGGGTGTTGGTAGTACTTGGGACTCCCTTTTTGCGAAATATCATGACGTTCTTTTTGGTTGTGTTCACGGGGGATTCACCTTGTTAACCAATATCTTATCATGTTTATCCATAAAGGGGAATTTTAACATTGTGAAAATTATGGTCAATATTGTGTAGGTATTGAGGGGTGTCTGCAAGGTATAGGGGGTTTATATGTATTAGGGGGTATAAAAAGGTGTATTTGGTGAAAAGAAGAGATATTTAGTAAAAATATGGTTTTTTTCATTAGAAATATGTATTTGGATGGGGGTCAACATAAGGATTTTGGTAGGTATTTATTGATACATAGTGAAATTAAGGGTATTTTTTAATTTCCCGTAAACTAAGGCACTATGTCATAGTTTCATTGAGTGAAAACCATGAGGTTGTGCGTGACCCATTCAAAAAATTTGGATGTGTCATCATCTTTAGTATGAGCATGGGAAGATTATTTTTGTGTAGATTCAATGGGAAATGCTACATTAATTATGGATAAAAATGGAATCCGAAGCACACCTAAAAAGGGTTATGTCCAATAGAGCCATGAATGACGTACTATGTTGTAGCGATGTTGAACATATGGAAGGTTTTAATACCATTTGAGGGAATGTTTTGAGTTGTACATTCTTAGTATATGCACAATCATCATAATGATTACCTCTATTTATCCATTAATTTGAGGGAGGAAGTTGATTTGGTCATCTTGGTGTCAATCATTGACCATATGATAGACTAGAAAATACTTAGGAATGTAATATCTTAACTTAAAATAATGGCTTATGGGAGCCCAAAATGAATCTAAAAATGCTTGAAGAAGATATTAGTAGTGGCACCTATGGTGATGCTTTGATGATAAGGCATCGAAATCATAATAGTAAAAAACTAGTCAACAACCAAAAAATACACAATGATTGCCATGCTTCGTTGAAGGTAGGATAGACATCTAGTTCATATAAATGTACTCCCAGTGTCTCTCTAAGTTAGGTATATGTCACCTACCCAAATTTTGAGACTATTTATTTTATTTGAAAAAAAAATATTATGTTAAATTATAATTACAAAGTTTTGTAATTATGACCAAATCACGTCAAGGATGATTGTAATAACATATTATTATTATTTAATAAATTAAAAAAGGAGACAAACACCCAAGGGAACTGTTAAATGAGTGTTCACTGACCCACTAGGAGGAATGTAAGTTGTTAGAAGGCATGGGACAAATGTCAGCATTTGCACTCCACCACTAGCTGTTGGTTATGGGACAACAACCCATAAAATTGTGGCATTATCCCCCAGGTGGGTGGAGCAGAGCTGTTAGCTCATTAATGACCAGTTTACCACTAAAAAGGCCTAGGCAACCTAGATAAGGAATCTCGAATTGGGTAGGGGGCGCGACATTATTTTTTGCAGAAATAATTCCTCAAGTGTATGAGGTGATCACTGAGAGATTCGAATAGGGAGGCTAAGTGGAAGTGCATTGTGAGTCTGCTTAAAATATTATGAGAAGGTAACCAGAGGTGCTGGTGCAGGTCTCTTTGACTGCTACGTCTATAGGACTGAATGATCAAAATTGCTGCTGCAAGTTGATGACCTAAAGCTTCTACAGATTCTTCTTCCTAGTGGTTCAGTGAACAAGATTAGGGGTCCTAAGGCAAGTAATTTGGCTATCTTCAGGAATAGGTTGGGTGGAACAGGCTCCTTGGGTTGTTTGTTTCTCCTACATTCATCAGGTTCTACTATTTTGACCTATTTATTTTCAGTTACATGATTTTATGTATTTGTAGATTTAGTATTTACAGTTAAATAGCTTACATAAGTAATTGTTTCATTTTCTGACCTAAGTATGAATTTGTATAATGTTGGTTAAGTAAATGAGATGATTGATTAAATATCTTCTCTATATTTTTCCCCATGCTATCTTCTACATAGTACTCTAGTATAGAGAAGAAATTTTTTAAGATAGATGATTTGATAGGATGATTGCCAAATGAATGAAGAGACAATTGCCTTTGACTTTCACTAGTTTGTCTTATCAATCATATTATGTTATATAGAAATTAAGTTAACATTTCATCTCTGCACACAACCGAGGGTTTTTCTTGTTATCTTGAGTCGTTTACTTCTGTTCAGATGCAAATGTTATGCATTCTTTTATTTTTCCTCTTTTCCACAGTATAGTACTATATTTCCATTTCATTTCTTCTATTAACATCTATGAAAATTATAACAAGTGCAAAATAATCATAACAACATTTAATAACATTTTATTATATTTCTTTTGTGATAGGAATGGAATAACCTAGATTTATGTATCCCATGTTTCCTAAAAATTACAAAGACTTCTAACATTTCCTGTATTTTACTTTAGCATTTAAGATCAAAATAATTACTGACCTCCGTACTCGAAGTAACTAACAAGTAAATAGAGAAAAATAGAACTGGATAATTCGTATCATCCTTGACAAGATTTCTTATACATAGATTAATTATGATATTTCAATATAATCGTATCTTATTTTTCGCAGCATTTATTTAATTAGAATTAAGAACTCTTATCAATTCTTTTCACTTGATTTCCAAGAACCGAAAACGCATTCTTACGGATCAACTATTACATTACTAGCTATCTATGTGTTAAAACAAATTCAAACAAGAGTAATAATTCATTGATCAAATTATTTAGTAAATTTTAGTTCCAAACCAAATTTGAGTCACATTGTCATCTTTCCAAACTTAAACTTAAACAACGCAAAATCAGGGTTTCAATTTCGAGAAACAATTTAACCTATGGATCTCGGCCTTTATCAAAACGACAGTATAGTTTATAGCTAAAACAAGTCTACCATCGAAACCTATAGAGCAAGGTTTTAATTGGAAAGAGTAAGGTATAAACCTGTGGCACTAAGCCATTTTAAACATACAGTTTTCAGTACAACGAACATCGATTTATATAAACAAAGAAACTGCACAGAAACGATTTTAAGTATGATCCTTACCAACTCAATTCCATATCATCCCTCAAACAAAAGTATAAACATTGTAACACAGTACTTTCCATGTTTCTTAGAAATAAGTTAACCCTCGGCTCTCAGCTAGTTTTCACATTATATTATTTCAATCAAAATGTCGACCGTGATAAATACAGAGATTGTACTGAAACATTTCAAGTTTCCTAACACTGTAAACATCATAGGTTCATCCCGTTAATAACTTTATCGTAAACAAGTTCACATTTAAACCAATGCCATAGTAAAACACTATTGGGCCAAATAACAAAGTAAGCTAAGGATTTATCCTCTTGCAGCGTATTTCTATAACAAACATCATAACTTCGGCCATCACCCTTGCTAACGGACATTTTTCCCAACTCTTGTCAAACAGTAAGAATCATCCAAATTGTGCCAAGAGAACCTATAAAGGGTTTAGGAACCACCGAGGCTTACCAGGTGGTTGAGCAGCATTTCCTCCACCAAGCTCGAAACAAGTTAAGCATTCAACGAAGTTACACCTACCATAAAAACTGTTGAAAGGTTAAAAAATGAAAACGCAGAGTTCAACTTGAACATTCCAAATAACATTATCTTTTCAATTATTGAAAAATTTATGACAGCAGAAATCTTTACCAATTCAAATGAGATTATTTTGTTATACATAAATTTGTTTTCTAAGTTACAGGTATGGACAGATCAGCTGAACACATGGAGAACATATTTCGACTGAACAGTCATACCAACAATAGCATAGGACAACATTATGAAGAAGAGGTCGATGATGAATTGAATGACAATTCATTAGAATTGTAACGTGCATTTCAGGAAATGAAAGAAGAAATAAGATCTGTTAAACATGATAATGAGAGAATTCTTAAGGCACAAGAAGAATTGAACCAAGCAATGTTCGACCAGTGTCCAAATGATGAATGGGATAGAAGGGCTGAAAATACCTCCAAGATTAAAGAGTTACCTCATCAGAACAAGGGTAAGAAAGTGAGAACTGATGAAGAGAATAACAGTTCAACATCATCAGGAGCTGCAAATGAGATACGTAAAAAGAAACGTAATTATTCAAGTGATAGCAGCAAAGGGGATTACAAACCAAAAATAAAAAGCCATAAACAGTATGAACAGATTTCTGGGGAGTTCAAGAAAATCGAATCCCCAACTTTCAATGGTTAAACTGAGAAAAGAGAGACAGTTGAAGCATGGTTGTCCAGCATGAAGAAATACTTTCAAATCTATGATTATTTAGAATCATTAAAATCAAAGATGGCCATATACAACCTGATCGATAAGGCAGATATTTGGTGGCAAGACATCAAAAGAGTGAAGGGCATCAAGGATAAGGATGTGAATTGGAGCACTTTTAAATGGTACTTCAAGAAGAAGTTCCTATTTGAACAATATTACGAAGAAAATTCCAAGGAATTTTATGACCTAAGATTGGGAACCATGAACATGAAATAGTTGAACAAAAAATTTATAAATTTGCTAAGGTATGTGCCATACTTCGCGGAGGAAAAGCCAAAGATTTAGAGAGATCTGAGTTGTCTACCTTTCAACATCAAGGACATAATAGAGTATGACAATCCAAAGACCTTAGAAGAAGCCATGAGGAAAGCAACTTTTTGCTATGATACTAATCGGAAAAGAGAAGGGATATCTAACTAAAAAAATCATAAACCCAACAACTTTGAGCTGAAGAAGAAAATTTTCAGATTTAGTGGAAATTCTGGTTTTCAAAAGAAAATTTTTCCAAGGAAACAGTCCCAGAAATAATCAGCAACAGAATTTTACAACTCTTAGAAATACACCCAATGCTACTAGAACTAATGACCAGAGGACACCTATAAAATGTTTTGAGTGTCAAGGTCCTCATTATGCATCAAACTGTCCCAATAAGAAGCGGACAACCAATAATATTCATTCCATACAAGTTGAACCTATTGTGGGAGACTTGGCAAGAGATATGCCCAGAATTAATGCAGCTCTAGACAATAGGCAAGCAGAGCATCAAGTCTCTATGGTAGAGATTGAAGGTATGCTACAAAACCACCCAGTTTCTATTTTGATTGATCCAGGCGCTAGCCTGAGTTATATATCTCCAAATATTGTAGAAAATTTTAATCTGAAAACAGAAAAATTTAATAAATCCTGGTTAGTTAGACTAGCAACAGGTACAAAAAGAAAAGTGTCTAATTTTGTTGAATGTTGTGTTTTATCTATGAATAAGTTAACGACACAAGACCAAGCTAAATTGTTTACCTTTAGGATCCTATGACATCTTAATTGGAATGGACTAGTTAGAATCACATCATGTTATTTTGAATTGTTATGAGAAAAGTTTTACCTGTCTAAATGATGAAGGAGAAACAATAGAAGTAAAGGGTATTTCTAGAAAGACATCACTTAGACAGATTTCAGCTATGCAAGTAAAAAGAGCAGTTAGAAAAGGATGTAAGATGTTCGCAGTGAATGTAGTACATGAGGAGTCAATTACAAAAGAGGACAAACTAAAACTAGAAGATAAACCTTTCCTAAAAGAATTCCAGGATGTTTTTCTAGAAGAGATTCCAGGGTTACCCCTGAAGAGAGATCTAGATTTTACCATTGACATGATACCGATTGCGGTACCGAACTCCAAAGCTCCATATAGGATGAATATATTGGAATGAAATGAGTTAAAATCACAGTTGAAGGAACTGATTGATAAAAACTATATAAGACCCAGCGTGTCTCCTTGGGGAGCACCAGTTATTTTTGTTAAGAATAAGGATGGCACTTTAAGGCTGTGTATAGATTATCACCAATTGAATAAGATGACAATCAAGAATTGACATTCGTTGCCTGTATCGATGATCTATTTGATCAGCGGCGTGGAGCAACGATATTTTCAAAGATTGATTTAAGGTCAGGATATCATCAAGTTCGTGTGAAGGATGAGGATATTTATAAAACAGCCTTTAGAACTCGATATGGACATTATGAGTTCGTAGTCATCCCATTTGGGTTGACTAATGCCTCGACAGTTTTTATGTGCTCAATGAACAACATTCTGCACAAATATTTGGATAAGTTTGTCATTGTGTTCATAGATGACATTCTGGTATATTCTAAAAGTAACGAAGAACATGACGAACATCTGCATATTATTTTACAAGTTCTGTGAGAACATCAGTTATATGCTAAGTTTAGTAAGTGTGACTTTCACAAGGATAAGATTCAATATTTAGGTCACATAATCTCTAAGGAAGGAATTTCGGTTGATCCTGATAAGATTAAATCCATTAATGAATGGTCGCTTCCTAAGTATGTGTCGGACGTAAGATCGTTTATGGGGATTACAGGATTATAGAAAATTAATAAAACGTTTTTCGAAGAATTCAAACCCCATAACCTCTTTACATAAGAAAGGGAAGAAGTTTGTATGGGACCAAAAGTGTGTATATAGTTTTAAGAAGTTGAAGGAATTACTAACTACAACACCTATTCTGAGAATTGCAGATCCAAATAAAGATTTTATAGTATGCACTGACGCATGTAATGATGGACTCAATGGAGTCCTAACACAAGAGGGACATGTTGTTGCATATGAGTCTCGAAAGATGAAAATACATGAGAATAATTATTCTACATATGATCTGGAATTATTAGCAGTAATTCACACCTTAAAGATGTGGCGTCACCATCTTATTTGCAGGAAATTTGTTTTGATGACAGATAACATGGGGCTAAAGTATTTACTAGATCAAACGAACTTGAATGCTAGACAGCCTAGATGGCTAACCTTTCTAAGTGAATATGATTTTGAAATTCAACATATAAAGGGTAAACAGAACAAAGTTGTTGATGCCTTAAGTCGTAATGCAAAGTTAAATTTTATTTCAGCCATTAGTACATACACAACAGATTTAGAAAATCACATTTTTGAAGGGATTAAAATAGATGAAGAATACAAAAATTTACATGAAAAGACAACATAAAGTAATTCTAAAAATGCTATGGTAGATTTTAGGTTAACAGAAAATGGCTTGCTGCTGTACAAAAATAGATTATATGTGCCCAACGTACTAAAGATAAAAATTCCGATTTTAGATGAGATGCACAAAAGTCATTATGCTGGTCATCCAGGTTATCAGAAAACTATAACTATGTTATGGAAAGATTATTATTGGCCCAGGATGAAGGATGAAGTAGCAGAATATATAGCTAAATGATTTGACTGTCAAAGAGTAAAGGTTGAACATCGGCATCCGGCTGGACTGTTACAGCCATTACCTATACCTAGTTGGAAATGGGAGATCATAAGCATAGATTTTATTACTGGACTACCCAAGAATCAGAAACAAAATGATTCCATCATGGTGGTGTTGGAAAAACTTAGCAAGGCAACACATTTTATACCAGTAAAAACTACTCATAAGGCTCTAGATATTGCATAATTTTTTATGAAACAGGTTTTTCGATTACATGGAATACCAAAGGTGATAGTTTCAGACCGTGATTCTACTTTTACTGGAAACTTCTGGATATCTTTGTTTAAAGGGTTGAATACAACCTTAAACTTTAGCACAACATTTCATCCACAAACGGATGGATAGACAGAAAGAGTGAATCAGATATTGGAAGACATGCTAAGGATGTATGTTAAGGACCAGCCCAGTAAGTGGGAGGACTACTTGCATTTAGCAGAATTTGCATATTACAACCATTATCATGCATCATCCAGGCTTATCCCTTTTGAAATTCTTTATGGTAGAAAATGTAATACACCAGTTTCTTGGAATGACCTAGTTAATAGAGTTATAATAGGACCTGAATTGTTAAAGGAAATAGAGCTAACTGTGCAACAGGTGCAAATAAATCTTAAAGTTGCCCAAGATAGGCAAAAAATTCAAACAGATCTTAAAAGGACTCATAAAGAGTTCCAGAATGGTGAGAATGTTTTCATTAAGGTAAGACCGAAGAAGAGCTCATTAAAATTGGGAAGCTATGCCAAACTGGCACCTAGGTATTGTGGTCCTTTCGAAATTTTGTCAAGGGTAGGACCCGTGGCATATCAACTAACTTTACCACCAAATCTAAAAATACATAATGTTTTTCATATATCAGTTTTAAATCAATATGTACACGATGCTACTCATGTTATAAATTGGAATGATGTACAGGTGGAATAAGACATCGATTTTTAAGTGGAACCAGACTGTATCCTTGAAAAGAGGGTTCAACTCTACTCCAGAATCGCACCATTGGGTAGGTAAAGGTGCAATGGAAGCACCTTAGCCCAGAAGAGGCAACCCGAGAGTTGGAGAATAGTATGCAGGCAGCATACCCAGCTCTGTTTCAGGAATACTTAGAAAATGAATAAACAACATCGAGGACGATGTTGAGACTTAAGGGGGGGGTGTATGTCACCTACCCAAATTTTGAGACTATTTATTTTATTTGCAAAAAAATTATGTTAAATTATAATTACAAATTTTTGTAATTATGACCAAATCTGGTCAAAGATGATCGTAATAACATATTATTATTATTTAATAAATTAAAACAGGAGACAAACACCCAAGGGAATTGTTAAATGAGTGTTCACTGACCCACTAGGAGGAATGGAAGCTGTTAGAAGGCATGGGACAGATGTCAGCATTTGCACTCCACCACTAGCTATTGGTTATGGGACATCAACCCCTAAAATTATGGCATTATCCCCCAAGCAAGTGGAGCAGAGCTGTTAGCTCCTTAATGACCAGGTTAACCACTAAAAAGGCCTAGGAATCCTAGATAAGGCAATTCAAATTGGGCAGGGGGCTCTGCATTATTTTCTGCATAAATAATTCCTCAAGTGTATCAGCTGATCACTGAGAGATTCGAATAGGGAGTCTAAGTGGAAGTGCATTGTGAGGCTGTTAAAAATATTATGAGAAGGGAACCAGAGGTGGCGGTGCAGGTCTCTTTGACTGCGAAGTCTATAGGACTGAATGATCCAAATTGTTGATGCAAGTTGATGACCTAAAGCTTCTACATATTCTTCTTCCTAGTGGTTCAGTGAACAAGCTTGGGGGTCCTAAGGCAAGTAATTTGGTTGTATTTAGGAATAGGTTGGGTGGAACAGGCTCCTTGGGTTGTTTGTTTCTCCTACATTCACCAGGTTCTATTGTTCTGACCTATTTATTTTCAGTTACATGACTTTCTGTATTTGTACATTTAGTATTTACAGTTAAATAGCATACATAAGTAATTGTTTCATTTTCTGACCTAAGTATGATTTTGTATAATGTTGGTTAAGGAAATGAGATGGTTGATTAAATATCTTCTTTGTATTTGTCCCCATGCTGTCTTTTGCATAGTACTCTAGTATAGAGAAGGAAATTTTTAAGATAGATGATTTCCAAATGAATGAAGAGACAATTGCTGTGGACTTTCACTAGTTTGTCTTATCAATCATATTCTGTTATATAGAAATTAAGTTAACATTTTATCTCTGCACACAACCTAGGGGTTTTCTTGTTATCTTGAGTCGTTTACTTCTGTTCATATGCAAATGTTATGCATTCTTTTATTTTTCCTCTTTTCCACATTATAGTACTATATTTCCATTTCATTTCTTCTATTAACAACTGCAAAATAATCATAACAACATTTCATAACATTTTATTATATATATTTTCTAATAGGAATGGAATAACCTAGATTTATGTATCTCAAGTTTCCTAAACATTACAAAGACTGCTAACATTTCCTGTGTTTTACTTTAGCATTTAAGATCAAAATAATTACTGACCTTTGTACTCGAAGTAACTAACAAGTCAATAGAGAAAAACAAAACTGGATAATTCGTATCATCTGTAGCTAGGGTTTTCACCTTAGCTTGTGCAAATGAGCACCTACTAAGGAGAAGGGACTCCTTAATAGCAGTTCAGAAAATACAGTAAATAAAAGACAGTATAGTAAAACAGTAAACTACTGTAAGCATGTGCATAAAATAACAGAAAGGTAATAAAAATGATTTTTTTTGTTTAAATATTATACTTCCAATGTGAAGGTTGATGAAGCCTTTGCAGTATTCCAAGAGGGTTGCTCCAAGCTGCAGTGTTGTTCCTTTCTCTTTCTCCAAAGGGTTTTGGAAATGGGCCAAAGGGGCACTCAAGTGTGAAAGTAGCTCAAGGGTGAGCTAGGGTTTTAGGAGTGATTTTGGCAGAGTAAGGATACATATGATTGTGGATGTAAAATGAGGGGCCCCCATCACCTATTTATAGGTTTTTAGTGGTGGAGTGTTGGCCCATGGTTTTGGGCACCATTTGGTTTAGGTCAGTTGTATAGGGTTTTTGCTTCATTTTTTCCTCTTTTTCCTCTTGTATTTTTTATTCCCTTTTTAGAGGGTTTTTGCTATTTTGGAGGAATTTTGGAGTATTTTTGGGGGGAGAAGGGGGTTTTTTGGCCTTTTGGAGGCTTTTTAATGGGATTTTAAGGTTTTGGAGGCAAATATGGTAGGAAATATGGACAAATGAGTCATGCAATGGGGTAGATGAGGTAGTGAGCACTTTTTGGGTGTTAACAGATTGCCCCCTGATGTGTGAGGACAGGAGCTCATCGTATGGCCGATAGACATCATAAGTATTTTATGGTTTTCCTGGGGTGTGGAGAGGAGAAGGAATGAATTAGAGCCTGGAACAACGGTCCCAAACAAACTGCAAAAATTGAAAGTACATGACCTCAATAATGAAGGAGGAATAATCTGAACATATGGACGAGGCGGGCATACCCATGCTCGTGTCAAGAGATAAAACAATAATAAGGGGGTCAAAAAAATGGGGACTTGAAATATACATGGCCTCAAATAATGAATGAGGAAGAATCTCAACATATGGACGAAGCGGGCATACCCATGCTCGTATCAAGATACATAAAAAATAACTGTGAGGCTCGAAAAAAGGGGGACCTGTAAGATACATAGAGAACCACTGTGTACATCATAAGGGTCCAGAGGGGACACAAATCTGGGACATACGACTGGGCTAACCATGTCTGAGATGAAGAACTGATACACTGGAATAACAACAGTGCTGCTGATTGTAGTACCAGAGGAACTGATGAGCTGCTGGATCCTAGTGATGGGGAGTCATACCCTCAATGGTACACTGAACTGGAATTGAACTGGGTACTCAAGGAAGCATATAACTGGATGGCTTCCGAATACAATCACCGACGCAACCCGGACATCCATGGAAACATATAACTGGGCGTTCTGAAGTGACTCACCAATGTGCTAGAGTCGGGGGAAATCCAGGGTCTTCGACCAATAACTGAAGGGATATAAACCCTACGCGATTCTCAACGATGCGATCAAGGTGTTGAAGTTGAGCATGTGAGAGACAACCACTCAGAGAGGCAATGATGACTCCTCTCAAAGTGGTCCGTAGGCACTCACCACAGATGGTGATGGGTCCAAGGAGCAGGGACCTCTGGGTCTATCCTCTGGAATAGAGGGGCTGTCGTCGACAGACGAAAACCTGCAACTAGCAAGGCAATGATGTTTCCTTGATAGGAGCACGAGGTGGAGAACCGAAGTGTGAGAGTACTTATGGTAGCACTGTCATACTGTGGGGGATAATTAGGCAATTAGAGTGGGTGGACTCAAACTTCCTTTGTTCAGAGTATGATGGTGGGGATGATCGGGCAGCATATGAAACTGACTAGTGGGAAAGGGATCATAGCTGTAATGGATCAAGGATAGTGACTGGGGTGAGTGATACTCAAGTTGGTGTAAAACGGCAGGAGACTGCAGAATACTCTGAACAAAGGCGACCTGATTGGGGGTGCTGCTGAGATGATCGATCATAGTGCTGAGAGGCATGGGGGGACTTCTTCACGGGTTAAGGAAAAAGAAGAAGTGTGTTCAAAATGGTATTGTCATGTGGATTTAGACGAGCCCAGGACAGTTCATGCTCGAGATTGCTTTCAATTTTAAGGAGTCTGAAAGCGATAAGAAGACTCTGAAATAATGGAATGGTACTTTCGTGTGGATTTGTATGAGCCCATGACAGTTCATGCTCGTGGTTACTTTCAATTTTAGAGAGTCTGAAAGCGATAAGAAGAATCTAGAGGTTTCCTTTTTCGTGTGTTAGTCTCCAAGGCCCGAAGAAGCATAAAAGAATGCAATGAAGAATTCTTCTAGCCGGTGTGACTAGAGTATTCCTTTTTCGTAATTAGTCTACCAGGTCTGGAAAAGGGTTAAACTTATACCAGATAGACACCCTTTCAGGTACTTTAATGAGCATGAAAGGAAGCAAGATTGCTTGACGATCTTTTCATTGTTTTAGGAGTTAGAAAAGAGCTTAACAGAAACTCCCTAAGTGCCTTTTTCGTAAAGGAATTGTCCGGCTTGAAAAAGGGATAAAATTATACCAAACAAAAGGAATGGTCAGGCAAGGAGGAAGTGCTCAATCAAGGAACATTGATGATGACCAAGAACGAGGGTAGGGGGGAACACTAGTGGGCCTCCTTGCGGGATAATGAATGGTGGCAAAATAACGAAATAATTGCAGTATGGAAGGAGTGAATGGCTCATGTAAAAATGTGGAACAATCCGATGGCGGTCGATGTGGCGCGCAAACTGAGGCAGCAAGGTGTCAGGACACAATGGTGAAATTCTACCTTGTGAGAGCGAGAAATGATCTCAAGCATCATCACAAGCTCGAAAAACTAGATCTGGTGATATAAAAAGTGTCAAAAATGGATAATGGCTGATGTGGCACGTAAACCGAGGCAATGGGGGGCATTTTGGAAAAAATACCCAAAAAATTTGGGGGTGAGAGCGAGAAATGATCTCAAGCATCATCACGAGCACGGAAAAATGAATCTGGTGGTGCAAAGGGTGCGAAAAACAGAGGTCATAAGGACTCCGGAATGGTCAAAGGAAATAACTAGGTTAAAAATGACTATAAATAAAGTTGAGTCCACCAAGCCAAGGATGCAGTGGTGGGGAGAAATGATGGCCCAAGAGGGCAGAATACTAGGTGTATCGAATCAAATCATATATACAAGTGACATGTGACCTGAAAAATGGTTGAGATCACGCATGTGAAAAAGTGAGCAGGGTTAATGACCTGCCCCCATGCTATGTGCAGGGGGTTTGTGATTGTGGATCACATATGTGTTGGTTTGAACAATGGGATCATTGAAACAATGAGATAGATATGATGGGGTAGGGTCAAAATGATTGATCATGCCCCCTATCCCATGGTCGAGGTAATCTATTATGCCCCCGAATTCAGAGGTGTCAATGCGGTGCTCTATGATAGCAGGGTCAAGACCAGGCATTTCGGTGTAGGACCAGGCAAAGACATCGTGGAACTCTTGGAAAAGTTTTTTGTATTTTCCGATCTCATAGTCACTGCAAGAGGCTCCTAATGTAATGATTTCAAGAGCACCAGGTGGGACAAAGATATCAATGTGGATGACGGGTGAGATGTTGGCCATGTTACCTTCCTCAAAAGCATCAGGAGCGGGAATAGGATCCTTAAACAAGTCGACTTTGGTGGGGAGGAAATATTTGGACTCAACCGCAAATTGGGTGGCTGTGGTGGAGGAGGACTCTTCTAGGAGGAAGTAGGAACGATGGTGCATGTCTTCCCAGGGGTAATTCAGGGCAGTGGGAGCCTCTAGAATCTCCTCATCATTGCGGAAAATTTGAGTTGTCAAATCGGTTGACGAGGAAGTGGTAGTAGAAGAGATCATATAGATGGTATTAATCTCGCCGGATGAGGGTGATACTGGGGGGTGGATCTCCTCAATTGTGGGGGGCGCCGTCTCAAGGTCCAAATTATTCATCTCGTAGAGAGCTGCTCTGTAATCTGGGAGATCAGGACAGTGATGTGAGTAATGGCTGTAAATACCGCATATTGCACAAGGGTGGTTGGTACACAGTGATTTATCATGAGACTTAAGGGTTGGATCGAGTTGGACAACGTGGATGTTGGGGTCGTCATCAAACATTTGCATGTGTTCCTGTAATGTAGGTAATTGTGGACATTGATGAGCTGGATGGCCTGACTCATCACACAACGAGCATTTGGGAGGAGCACGAAACACGGGGGGGTTTAACTGTTTTGGGTGGGGGTACAACAGTGTATGGTTGTGGGCCTCTGCCCCCAGTGTGCTTGATAAGAGGGGGTGGATTTGTAGATGACGAAGGGGTAGTGACACCGGGAGGTGGTTGACTAGTAGTGGCAATAGGTTGCACCGGTTGTAGGATGACATTTGGTGTCGGTAGGGGAACAGGAGGCGAAATATACCACACGGGTAATCCTAAGGTTAACCCAGGGAAGCTGAGAGTAGCCATAACCGGGGCGCTTACTACTCCTGAGGGAGGGAATAGGAAGGGGATTGTGTGGATGGGTGTAACACCAATGTGACTAGGTATCAATGGTGGTTTGGGTAACCAGGGCGGTTGATTGTTGGGTGTTTGTGTGTTGTGGGAAAGGGTACATAGGTCAGATACTACGGTCGCTGGTGACGGGGGTGGAATCAATTGGAATGTTGAGGTCATCGGCATATCTGAGTAAATTTCGGGTCCCACGGAGGAAACCAACGAGGTAGATGCACCACAAACAGGTTTTTCAACCATGTGGAGAACATTTTTTGGGTGCAGAGGGGGCATTTGGATCATAATAGGTGAGCTGATCGACCTTGACCACGCGTCTGCCATGGGGGAACATCATGGTACGAAAAACGGATGAGAAAACCGTCCACATGGCATACATGTAACTGTGACCAAGTAAGAGGTTATAATCAATATGGGCATTGATGACCTCAATGTCAATGAGCAAGATTTTTTCAGCCAACTGGATGGGGACATTAGCTAAGAGACCTTGGGGTTGAGCTAAACGGCCGTCGTAGGCTCGCAAAGCAGTGGTGGACTGCTGGAGAGTAGGGGATCCCAACTTCTGCCAAATGAATGTGGACATAACGCATGTAGAGGCACCTTCATCGATAATGCACCGATGGATGACAATATTCCGAACGGAAATAGAAACTTGGAACGCTAAAGTGGAAGGCATGTGTGGTTTGGATTGGTCCAAATCGAAGGCCATCAGTCATGAAACATTTGGGTCAATAGCACCAATGGCAGAGAGCAAAGTCTTGCGTTGTGAAGGACAGTTTTTTAAGACCTCTAATGCAGACATGGCTGCAGGGGACTGGGCTAAGTCATCTATAATGTTGTAATTAGACGCAGCGCGAGCATTGGGATTATTGTTGATGCGACGAACTGAGAAGTGAGGTGCCTTGGAGGCGCCATCTAATGGAGCCAGAGGTATACATAACATTTGATCAGTGGGATGAGCGTTAGTGTTTTTTTCAACGGGAGGGGCTTCAGGGGTGGAGCCATATTCGTTCCAATGGGTTTGGAGGTTGACATCGGTGGATGACATCATTAACAAGTGGTGGGTACCTGAGTCTATCATGGGTTGATCAAGAGTGGCATAAGTGATTTGTTGTTGTGGTGGCGCGTTTCCTTGAGGGGGAGCCAACAGCTGAGTGTTCACTGCGGCTTGGGTTGGTAAGGAGTTTTGTAGCACCAAGGGTTGATGCTGAGGTGGTGGGGGCTTGGGCGGCGCCTGAGGAGCCGTGTGCCCTTGGCAATGGGCATCATCAATTCAAAGTTTCAAAGCTCGCTCCAAATGTGGGAAAGCATGTGTGCAGTGGCCATAGACCACGCAAATAGAAAAAGGATGGTTTGTTTGCAAATTAGGATTTTTGGCTTGCTTAGGCGGCCGAGCAGGGTTCTGGTTGTCAGGTGCCGCGTTATTGTCGTTTGGGGGATTGGGAGGTTGACCGCCTTTGTTTGGAGGGGGGTTGTTCCCATAGTTACGGCCTTTGCCACGGTTTTGCTGGCCCTATTGGCGCTGGCTGTTTTGGTTCTGCTGTGGATTCTGTTGGGCATACACTTGCCCTTGGGCAACATGTGGGTTCTGGGGTTGTGCAGGTGCAGGAGTAGGCTGCAGTGGATAATAAGTAGGTGGAGGCGGCGTAGGTGCTGAACCTTGTGGGGGTTGTTGATACGTTTGTGGAACAGGTTGTGGGTTTTCCCTAGGGTCTGCCTGTGGCGGGTAATAAGTAGGTTGGGCTTGAGAGGACACAGGAGCTGGTGCAGCCTATGGGTGGTAATATGACTGAGGTGCAACTGGGGGGGCGTAAGCGGGGGCGGCATGGCCAAAGCACTGAGGTGGACACGAGGGTCCCTGGGAATGATGGCGATGTGCTGTGGGAGCATACGAATTGGTTGCTCCGGATTGAGATGTAGCCCTCAAAAGGTCGGGGCCATTGCTAGGACGTGCTATGGAAAAGAGTTGGTTATGTGAGGCTATATGGCCAATGATGCCATCTGCGGCATGGGATGCCCCCGGCGCATCGTGTTGGGAAGAATCGTTACGGGGGGCGTCGGGGATAATGGAATATAGGTAACCAGACTGGGTGTAAATAAGGTCAAATTGCTGGGCTTTGAGGATGGCCTCTTCTTCGGACTGGGGTTGTTCGGATGCCACATCCTTGGCAATGATAGGAAGGAGGGATTTTAGAAACCAATCTAAGAAGATACGGTCGTCTAACTTGATTTTGCAGAGGCTGCGGCGTCGACACCACTCATGAATGTGGTTAGTGATATGGGTAGCCATGTTCTGTCTGCAGGACATTAGGATCTCAACTCCCGTGTCATAGCGGACAGGTAACTGAAAGAACTGCAGGAAAGTTGAGGCAAGGGAAGTAAAAGTGGCATGGGTCCCATGGGGCTGCTCGATGTACCACTTAGCTGCAGAGCCAGTGAGGGTGCGCTGTAACAGACAGAGGTGGACAGAGTCGTCCACTATGGACGTGGAGGAACACCATAGATGGAAGGACATAATATGGTTCTAGGGGACCTCACCTACCTTGCCCTCAAACTTAGGGATGTCGGAGGGGATCTTGGTGGGCATGTGAGGCCACGCAGGGTCGTGTATGATGGGATTGTTAGTCAGTCTAGCTAGGTCAGGAAGGTTGAGACTAGCCATGAATGGAAAACCAGTAGAAGGATGTGACATACTAGTGGTTGTGAACATGTTGAGGCCAATGCCCCCAAGTGGAGGGGCTGGGTTTGGGATGTTGCCCCCAAGTGGAGGAACGAAAGTGGTATGGGACGGTCCCGCACCGCCAAGGGTAGTGTCAGTCACTGATGGAGTGGGGATAGGTATGCTAGCTACTGGAATGGGTATAGTGATCAGAATGCTAGATGTGGGCCCCATCGAGGGCGTATCCAAAGCAGGTGTGGTAGCTGGTGTGGTGGTGGATGCTCCACCAATGGTCCCTACAAAGAAAGGGGTGGAAGTCATTCCAGCCATGGGGCTGGTTGGTGTAGTGTAAGTGGGGTTCTCGGACTCTGCCTCAGAATCAGAGGTAAAATAAGGGACGTCTAGATCGGGTGACGAAGTTCTATGTCGTTGACGAGTGGAGTCAAGTGACAATGCTCGAGATCCATGATGAGTGGTATCAAGTGATGAAGATCTACGTCTATGATGGGTGATGTCAAGTGAACCGTGCTGTGGGGGATCACCCAGGAGGCACCGAGAATGTCTCGGGGAATCAATGGTGACAGATGGTGTCAAGTATCTGGGGGTTGTGTTGAGTGAAAAACAGCTCAAAAACCCTAATGCAACCGAGTGTGCAGAAGGAGAGCGCAAAAAATATGGCACTCAGGCCAACAACCAACTCAAAACACTTACTATAATAGCTGTGCTACAATAAGTGGAGTATCAACCGAAATGGTCAGAATACCAACAAGCAGTAGGTTTCCTAGAAAATAAAAATAGTGGACTCTCTAGACCAAAAGGAGGTAAGGGAGCATGTAAACACCTAGCTAAATAGTATTCTGACTCAACTAGACATATCCTATGCAAGGTGATAAAATCCAAGTTAGACAATATGGATAGTAGAGCCAAGTGGCTAAAGATATCCCCCTACTAGGAGGGACACCGAGTAGTCAATCCTAGAAGAAAAGCAACTAAGATACCTCATTCATGACACATTCGGTTGGGTGAATCTGTTGTTTGGTTCTATTGCCGCTGTATCCCCATACGGGTGATACACCGAGAACTGTGAAAGGTATCCTTCGGTTACTGAATGGATTGCGGTATTCCACTCAGGCTTCCGGAAGCAGTTTGGCGACTTCAACCCTCCTAGGGGAGAGGCCTTCCCGATAAATTGGTTTTAAACCGTGTCAAAAAATACTAGGGGATTTTGGTTCCCTGATGGACAACAACTATGTCTCAAGTGTAAGCAACCAAGAAGTGTTATTTGGATGCCTATCTCCCCGATCATACCTAACTACAAAAATTCTTATGTGTTCCCCAAGTGGGGTTAGAATGTTGGTTGTGTTAAGTAGTATTTTAGGGCTCACTTGAATTAGGTGATAGAGTGTGTGCGTGTGAGATGATGAACCCAAGTAAAAGTGCCACGGGGTGGGCAGCTTTCAAACTAAAAATAACAATAGAAATTAAACTTTGAAATGCAAAATTTTCTCTTTTCAATTAAAATGCTGAAATTTAAAAAAGATATTCTGTAAACGGAACAGAAATAATAATGCAGAAAAAAGGCTGTAGGGAAGTATGGCTGCAGACAGGACAGATGGTTGTGTAGGTGTAGAAAATATTGCAGCAAAGTGCGGGGTTCAAAACAGTGAAATTTTTTTAGAAAACAGACCGCGGGTCTATGGCAAATCTGAGCGGTCGGACCACGGGAAACAAGTCGACAGTAGCGGACAGGTTGCGGGAATTTGGCTGAAAGACGCAGGTGGACCGCGGGAAAAGGGTCGAAAGTCACAGGCGGGTTGCAGGAAAATGGCTGAAAGGCAGGACGTAGGAAAAATGCCAAAATTCGCAAGCGGGTTGCAGGAAAACGGCTAAAAGTCGCAGGCGGTTTGCAGGAAAATGGCTGAAAGCCGCAGGCAGGATGCGGAAAAAAGGGCGAAATTTGTAGGTGGGTTGCAGGAAAACGGATTAAAGCCGCAGGAGGGTTGTAGGAAAATGGCTGAAAGCTGCAGGCGAGACGCGGAAAAAAGGCCGAAATCGACAGGTGGGTTGCAGGAAAACGGTTTAAAGCCGCAGGCGGGTTGCAGGGAAATGGTTGAAAGACGCAGGGGGGATGCGGGAAAAAGGCCGAAATCCACAGGCGGGTTGCAGTAAAACGGCTTAAAGCCGTAGGACGGTTGCAGGAAAATCGCTGAAAGCCGTAGGCAGGACGTGGGAAAAAGGCCGAAATTCGTAGGCGGGTAGCAGAAAAAGGGCTGCAAGCCGTAGGCGGCCTGCGATAAAAAGGGTGAACAACCGCGGTTGAACTGCATGAAACAGGTTGAGAGCCGCGGTCAGATCGCAGGTAACATACTGAAAACTGCCGATAGATCGTCAGTAACAGTCTGAGAGCCGCGGTCGGATCGCAGGTAATAGTCTGAAAGACGCAGTCGGAACACAACTGCGGGGGGCAAAAGACACGGTTTATGGTAGTCGAAAGGGACAGCCGAAAGAAAAAAAAGAAAAATATTGCAAAAAATTAAGAACGCTTAAAACTTTAAAACTATAACCAGAAATTCAAAGGAACACAAAGGGAGTCGCCAAAACTGTAGCTAGGGTTTTCACCTTAGCTTGTGCAAATGAGCACCTACTAAGGAGAAGGGACTCCTTAGTAGCAGTTCAGAAAATACAGTAAATAAAAGATAGTATAGTAAAATAGTAAACTACTCTAAGCATGTGCGTAAAATAACAGAAAGGTAATAAAAATGGTTTCTTTTGTATTAAAGATTATACCTCCAATGTGAAGGTTAATGAAGCCTTTGCAACAGTCCAAGAGGGTTGCTCCAAGCTCCGTTGTTCATTTCTCTTTCTCTAAAGGGTTTTGGAAATGGGCCAAAGGGGCACTCAAGTGTGAAAGTAGCTCAAGGGTGAGCTAGGGTTTCAGGAGTGATTTTGGCAGAGTAAAGATACAGATGATTGTGAATGTGAAATGAGGGGCCTCCATCACCTATTTATAGGTTTTTAGTGGTGGAGTGCTGGCCCATGGTTTTGGGAACCATATGGTTTAGGTCAGCTGTATAGGGTTTTTGCTTCCTTTTTCCCTCTTTTTTGTATTTTTTATTCCCTTTTTAGAGTGTTTTTGCTATTTTGGAGGAATTTTGGAGTATTTTTGGGGGCAAAAATGGGTTTTTTGGCCTTTTGGAGGCTTTTTAATGGGTTTTTGGCCTTTTGGAGGCTTTTTAATGGGATTTTAAGGTTTTGGAGGCAAATATGGTAGGAAATATGGACAAATGAGTCATGCAATGGGGTAGATGAGGTAGTGAGCACTTTTTGGGTGTTAACATCATCCTTTCCAAGATTTCTTATACATAGATTAATTATGATATTTAAATATTATCGCATTTTTTTTTTCGCAGCATTTATTTAATTAGAATTAAGAACTCTTATCAATTCTTTTCACCTAATTTCCAAAAACCTTAAACGCATTCTTACTGCTCAACTATTACATTACTAGCCATCTATGTATTCAAACAAATTCAGACAAGAGTAATAATTCATTGATCGAATTATTTACTAAATTTTAATTCCAAAGCAAATTTGAGTCACATTGTCATCTTTCCAAACTTAAACTTAAACAACGCAAACTCAGGGTTTCAATTTCGAGAAACAAGTTAACCTATGGCTCTCGGCCTTTATCAAAACAACAACATAGTTTATAGCTAAAACAAGTCTACCATCGAAACCTATAGAGTAGGGTTTTAATTGCAAAGAGTAAGGTAGAAACCTGTGGCACGAAGCCATTTTAAACATACAGTTTTCAGTACAATGAACATCGATTTATATAAACAAATAAACTGCACAGAAACCATTTTAAGTATGATCCTTACAAGCTGAATTCCATATCATCACTCAAACAAAAGTATAAACATTGTAACACAGTTCTTCCCATGTTTCGTAGAAATAAGTTAGCCCTCGGCTCTCGGCTAGTTTTCACATTATATTATTTCTTTCAAAATGTCGACCCTGATAAATACAGAGATTGCACTAAAACATTTCAAGTTTCCTAACATTGTAAACATCATAGGTTCATCCCTTTAATAACTTTATCATCAACAAGTTCACATTTAAACCAATGCCACAGTAAAACACTACTGGGCCGAATAGCAAAGTAAGCTGAGGATTTATCCTCTTGCAGCATATTTCTCTAACAAACATCATAACTTCGGCCATCACCTTTGCTAAGGGACAGTTTTCCCAACTCTCATCAAACAGTAAGCATCGTCTAAACCGTGGCAAGAGAACCTACGAGGGTTTAGGAACCATCTGTTCGGATATCCATCATCTATTTCGGGATACATATCTATTTCAGGATCATCTATTTCAGGATACATATCTACTTCAGGATCTTGCATGATCTATTTCAGGATATGCAGTCCAGTCACAAGTTTGATGCCTCCAGCACCTTATCCACCTTCTTCTAGCACCCGGGAGCCACTTTCCACAGAGTTTTAGCCCTCCTAAGCTGAAAGGCGCCCTCTTCTCACCTACTGACAGAGAAGGGCGCACTTGTTCACCTACCACTGCAGATTCACTCCAGTTACATTCAGTTAGCTCCGATTCTGATTGATTTCACTCCGATTTCACTCCTGACTGACTGTTTCACCTCCGATTGACCTCCAGTTCGATTAGGTGACTTGCTCTGACTCCAGTTAGCCTCCCATGCGCCCCCACTGAGCCTCCAGATCCTATATCAGTGCTACACACTTCAGTTACATTTATTATGATCAGTTAGACTCAGCTTGACACCTGGATGACTGTTTGTTGTGATTGATGAGCAACACCGATGATTGATGAGGACTCCTAGATTGAGTCAAGCTACTCCATTTCAGTGATTCGAATGCCTACTTAGTCAATTCGAATTGCCATTGACAGATATTGGATTGTATTGTAATCTATTGTAATTCATTCACCCTTTCTGGGATAGAGAGCACTGCTGCATGTTTTTGCACAGTTTTGCACCATATCTTCTTATTCATCTGTTGTGACTGATTTATTTGTTCATTAGATCTGCTGTGACTAACTTTACATGGTATCAGAGCCATGGCAGGGACAAGATTTATTTTCTACAGGTGTTCTACATGAAGAGAGAGCAATCTTTGCTCACCAATAATATTTCAGCAGTGGCATGCAAAATCTCATGTGCATTCGCTCATGTGCATGCAAAGCTTGAAAAATACTCCAATACCACTCCAGAAGCTTGAGTTACCACATAATTCCTGGATCTGATACATTGGACCCATTCAACATTGCTTGAAATCCAATCCCAGGTGTGATGCAACTCTCAAAGGGTGGATTGTTCGACCTTATTGTGGTTGTTTTGATGTGATTTGCAGGTTTCTTACTTCCTCCATGTGCATTCGCTAATGCAAAGATGGAGACTTCTTCTTCACAAAATATTCTTACTCCATTCAACTATGATGAATGGAAACCAAAGATGATTGCATTCTTGAAGAGACAATGTCTTTTTGATATGTGCATTGGTAATACAAGAGATTTTGATTCCGATGAAGAGGAGAATGATTGGCTCAATGATTGTGATAGAGCTTTTGGAGCAATATGTCTTGCTATGTCTCCTTGTATGCGCTACCTCATTAAGACTGCTGAAAATCCAAGTGATCTATGGGTCCAACTTGACAGAGAATTTGGAAAGCAGGAAGAAGAGGATCATGCTAGCCTTTTGGAGAACAAGCCCAGTGAGATCTCCTTATGTGTTCTTTCCGATCATGTGTTGGCCTCAACAATTGTTCAAGATGAAGAAGAAACTGTAGATTCAACACTCATTCTCTCAAAGTCTTCTATTTCGAATTTTGAGCAAGATAAACAAGCTCATACTCTAGATTCCGAAGAGGTTCTTGAATCCTCTCTTTCACATGAGTTTGTCGGCATGCGGAATAATGATCTACTTGAAGTTTTGGAGGTAAAATCTGATTTTGGAGGTGAAGCATTCGCCCTCCTTGATTGCATGCCTTCTATAAACTTATGTTCTATCATTTGCAAAGTTTCTCAGAGTTTTAATGAAGATGAAGAGCACTACCATTCGCTTGAGTTCAATTCTCATGCACTTTTTGCTGATTTTGGTTTTGATCTCACCCTTGTTGGTTCAAAGGAGATCTCAAGAAACCATTCATCTATTTTTGGAGCTGATTTAACTTCTATTGATAAGAAGTTCAAGTTTCAAGATCTATTTTATCCGATTGGAGCTATTCCTACCTCACTTGGTTCGAATCACAGGTTCCAGGATCATCCTTATATTTTCAGATTTGTTCTCACCTTTTTCGGTATGAAGAGCAAGTTCTTAAAGTCTCCACATTCGCTTGCATCCACTAATGGAGAATTCAAGCAAATGTTTTTGGAGCATGATCCATTTACTTCCAAGAGTAAGATACCTCCAGACATATCTACTTGATTTTGGAGCAGTTAAATCTTTTGGTGTACTACAGTCTATTTTGAGGGGGGGTATTTTTCCCATGAGGTTTTCCCCATTTCCTCGGTTTATTGACTGTTATTAGTTTTTGGATTATTGTATTGGGGTGACCTTTGGTCTTAGTTACCAGGGCCCCACATTATTTTAGTTGGCACATCATAGTCTAGCTTGAGGGGGGGTGTTCGGATATCCATCATCTATTTCGGGATACATATCTATTTCAGGATCATCTATTTCAGGATACATATCTACTTCAGGATCTTGCATGATCTATTTCAGGATATGCAGTCCAGTCACAAGTTTGATGCCTCCAGCACCTTATCCACCTTCTTCTAGCACCCGGGAGCCACTTTCCACAGAGTTTTAGCCCTCCTAAGCTGAAAGGCGCCCTCTTCTCACCTACTGACAGAGAAGGGCGCACTTGTTCACCTACCACTGCAGATTCACTCCAGTTACATTCAGTTAGCTCCGATTCTGATTGATTTCACTCCGATTTCACTCCTGACTGACTGTTTCACCTCCGATTGACCTCCAGTTCGATTAGGTGACTTGCTCTGACTCCAGTTAGCCTCCCATGCGCCCCCACTGAGCCTCCAGATCCTATATCAGTGCTACACACTTCAGTTACATTTATTATGATCAGTTAGACTCAGCTTGACACCTGGATGACTGTTTGTTGTGATTGATGAGCAACACCGATGATTGATGAGGACTCCTAGATTGAGTCAAGCTACTCCATTTCAGTGATTCGAATGCCTACTTAGTCAATTCGAATTGCCATTGACAGATATTGGATTGTATTGTAATCTATTGTAATTCATTCACCCTTTCTGGGATAGAGAGCACTGCTGCATGTTTTTGCACAGTTTTGCACCATATCTTCTTATTCATCTGTTGTGACTGATTTATATTCCTATACTCCATCCTAGTCCCACCAGTATTTTGATCCTTTACATTTTCAGTCATGCATGCACCTTTTAGGGTTTGCATGCATCCCAATCATCAGTCCAACACCATCGAGTCTTACCAGGTGGTTGAGGAGGATTTCCTCCACCAAGCTACAAACAAGTTAACCATTCAATGAAGTTACACCTGCCATAAAAAATGTTGAACGGTTAAACAATGAAAACGCAGAGTTCAACTTGAACATTCCAAATAACATTATCTTTTCAATTATTGAAACATTACCTCAACGACGTAGCTATGGAATAAGAAACACCTCCAGCAAACCAAACGACGGAGCCACCTTATAACACAGAGAGTTTAAATTTAGCAACCCTTTATCGTAGGCCAGGAGTATCGAAACCTGGTTCAAAATCTAACTGATTCTATTCCTTTACACCATTCAAAGATACAAAGAGACTCGTCTCTGTATGAGATATGCAAACACCTGAGAAACTATTAAGGTTTCCCAACAGGTCCAAGGATCGAACTCAGGGAAGGAGTTCTCCGAGAAGCAGAATACCAAACCCTACATTGCTGCAGGTGGTCAGACTATCCACCCTACCACTACCAACTGAAATGAAAGCCAAAGAAAGCACTTCAACGATAAACACAACGAAAGATTAGGGTTTCATTCCAAAAATCAAGAACATGTGAGATCAACGATGGAGAAGAAGCCAACAATGCACGTCGAAGTTCGAGCAACAACCATGTTTAAATGCCATATTTATTATCACATCCAACATATTGCCAACTAAGTAGACCAAGGGACAAAGCATTCTACATCTCGACATGTTATTACAAGTTTGTAAACTCAATCGCGTGACCCATAACCACGAGGGCATCCACCTAAGATTTCCACTACACATAACAGGTAGATGACTTAAATGCCAAGACCGGTTTTAACAGACTGCCAGCTCGTAACACCATTCTATTCAATACCCTGTCATATCACCTGTCAGTGCAAAGACATAAGGTTAAAACGTATAGTTCATATCATTTTCCAAAGTGTTGGTCAGTCAAATACATAGTTTATATATTTGGTATATTGTTTCTCATTTGATAAAGGTCGTTAATTATAGAAGGCCTTCAATAGTTAATGTATAAGTCTAGGTTTCATTTTTGGGCACATCGTCATTATTGTACATACTATCATCTCTTTGACAAAGATTACATAGCATAAACATTAAATTAAAAATATCTAAATCCTATCATGTTGCAATTGATAATTGTATCATTGCAATTATAATAATAACATTTGCTAGATTAGAATGACTCTACATAAATTATAAATTGAGAAATGTAGAAGCTAATATAGTTATTTTGATGATTTCAAGTGAATCCATGTGTATTTTGGAATCTAGTACTTAATCAAGAATTCGTAGTGTAAGTATAATGCACATGATATTACCACTCCTTACAAAATGGCGAAATAATGATAGGATTCTAATAGCACTTAAAGTGTAAAATAGTACGTAAATGAGAAATATAACAAAAGATCCATACCATTAATAACCCTCATGCAAAGAAGTACTTAGAGTATCGTAAAGCATTGACAGTTAACTGATAACATAATTGGAATTACTCTTAACACTTGAATTGTTGTATTACTCTTACCTGCATTTCTGCACAAAGAGACAAGTTCAAATGCTTTAGCTAAACATAGCTAAGTAAACCTTAGGGTATCTCATAGGACCCCTTCGTCATCATCCAAAAGCAAACTGTCAGTACTTTATCAAGAAAATTATGTCACCAGATAAACTTAATTACAACATGTAGGTTACAAATTAACACAAGTAGAACTAAAGATGTATTTTGTGTTATAATGTATGAATTGTGGTTATCGTAATTGGTCATTAGTTAAAAGATTAGTATCTATTTAACTTTTCGCATTAGCAATTTCAGTATTTATTGCTACTTTAAAAAATTTTAAATTTTTGTAATTTTCCGGGATGTTACAGTATAGGAGTGTACAACCCCTACTTCTTGATGCCAATTTTGGTGAGGGAACATGTTGTGCATGATTTGATATATCTAACGATGTCTTGTCGATTTGGCCAATAGAATTTCCATCCAACTAAAATTCACCTCCAAACCAACATCTCACATTCATTAGAAGGAAAATATAGAGGTCTGAGATGGCATAAAATTTCACCTTGGAGATCAAATTCCAAGACAGATTTTCCCATGTCCGATGATTGATAGGAAAAAATGAAGATAGGATCACTACCATACAATTAGGATGAACATCACTCATGTTGAAGAGTTTTGAGCATTATAGTTGACACAAAAACCAATTAAATTGGTTGAGGAAATCTAGAATGTTATTTACACTTATACCCTTCTTATACTCGATGTTTATGTGGAACTATTGTAGGTATGTGGACTACTTCTAACTGTGGTCATTCTATATTTTTTCTATGTCTACATGAACTCTATGGGATTCTGATCATTGTGGATGATCATCTCCTTCCCCATGATGTAATGCATCCATTGAAAACAAGATTTCACAATGGAGTATTGCAGTACTATATGAGTGTTTTAATGCAAGTTTTAATTACTCCAGTATTACGTCATTTCCATTTAATTAACGACTAGACAATTTAATTAATTGATGTTTACATAGAAAAAATTATAATGTCCCTTTTAATGCAAACAATTTTAAATGCCATAACCTGATCTTCCGCATAGCATTTATTGGTGTTTAGACCGTGTAGAAAATTTTAAATTTTTATGATTTTTCAGGATGTTACAAGTGGTATCAGAGCCAAGTTCAAACTCTAGGCCTGAAATAGGCTCACGCGCGCAAAACATAAAATAAAAGCAAAAAAATTAGTTGCTAACTTTTATTTAAATTTGTTTCTGTACAAAACAGCTTGACGTTTAATTTGCAGGTATGGACATACCAGAAGAATCCGCAGAGGACAGATCTCATTATAATGAACGTAATAATAATGAACATGAAAATATTAATGAGGAAATCTACGTAGAGTTAAATAATCATTGATCTGAATTATTGCGTACGGTTGAAGACTTAAAAGCTGAGATAAGAAATGTTAAAGAAGAAAATGAAAGAATTTTAAGAGCATAGGAAGAATTGAACTAGATTTTATTGGAAAAGTATCATCATGATGGAAAAGATAAGAGAACATAAGTAAAGTCTGAATCTGAAACAATGTCCTATAAACACAGGGATAAGAAAATGAAATACTATAAAACTGAAAGTAACTCTTCTTCTTCTGAATCTGATGATAAAACTTATTGAAGAAGATATAATTTTGATCAAGACAACAGTGATTGTGACTGTGGTCCTAAGAAAAAGCATAAACATTATGAACAAATTTCAGGGGAATTTAAAAAGATAAAACCCCAAACTTTTAATGGCGAAAATGAAAAGGGTGAGACAGTGGAAGCATGGCGTTCCGGTATGAAGAAGTATTTTCCAATTTATGATTACTCATCTCAGTTAAAAGCTAAAATGGCCATATACAATCTGACTGGAAGTGAATAAATTTGGTGGTAGGATATTAAAATATTTAAAAGCATTAAAGAAAGATATATAAAATGGAGTACATTTAAGAAACTATTTAAGAAAAAAAAATTGTCCGAACAATATTACAAAGATAAGTCAAAAGAATTTTATGATTTAAAATTGGGTTCTATAAGTATGAAGGAGTTAAGTAGCAAATTTCTCAGCCTATTAAGGTATGACCTTAGATGAAGAGAAACCTAAGATACAAAGGTTTCTCTTGGTAGAAATGGATTCATCTTTGAATATAGTTTCCAATGATATAATAATTGTTTCATTTCGATTTGAATTTCTATTTATTAATATTTTTTTCTAAACCTTATCCCTTAAGAATTTTATTACTATGAAAATCACCCGAAATAAAAATTCAATATCATAACAAAGAAAACACCAAAAAATTTGAAATCTTCACAGAGATCATAACTGGCATGTCCTCCCCAAAAGGGTACTTTTATTTTTTTCAATAAGAGTCACAATAAAAATAAAATTGAAGCTCACCAACGTGTGTCGATAATGCACCATTTTCTGAACATATGTTGTTTTGATAAATAATAAGAAATAGTTCCCAAGTCTTAAAATACTCAAACTATAGTCCATGCACAAGTGTAGTGTGTGCATATTATGAGCATACAATTGTTTTCTTTAAAATGAATAACCATCTATCAAAAAATCGGCAGCCACACAAGTCACTCATTATCCATACCTAATATTTTCAAGTATATGGCATTGGTGGCCACCAAATTTGTCCCACGATATGTTCATTAAAAAAAAAAAAAATACAAGTAGAAAGCTAATTCAATTCTCTAAAACATTTTTGTTTACTTCAAGTTGAAATTCCTAAGGGCGATATGGGTTTGAAGAGGTCAAAGTTGAAAAACATAAAATTTAACAGTTTTGTTTGTTAAAAACAAGCCAAAAGTGTTACCCAACTTCGCATTTTCACCCCACCACTAGCGAATAAATATTCTATCCATTTCCTAATGTCGAAGGCCCTCCATTTGAGTTCAACTCTATTTGTGAGGGCATAAATTTTAATATAAAGTTAAACATTAATCTTTTACCAAAGTCCATCCATTCTAAGGAAGTACTAGAGCAAAGGGTTATTCAATGCCACCTGTAACCAAAAATTGAACATGCATTAGCTCACAACAAGATAAGTAAGCCCAGGTTCTATAAAAAGCCCTTTATACCAAATCATGGATCCAACTAATTCAATTATAGTGAAAGAATAAAAAATAGTTACAAGGAAAAGTTTATACGGGCTCAAGTTCTACATCAACACAAGCATGCAAACAAACATCGAAGATATCCCAGTTGAAACACAAGCTATCATGTAACCACTAAACAAAAGCATCCTGACTTAAATACAAGTGTTATTCTTTGCAATATAAATCAGTGTTGAAGGTAATTTTAATATCATCTTAGTTCTTACCTATATTTAGACCCCCTACAATTTTATTTTAGGATTTTAGGGACATTATAAGTGGTATCAGATCCTAGACTCAAACACGCAGAGACCTTTTTGGTTCACTACTTAAAACAGACATCCACTGTAGAAAACATGTTTTCAAAACTTTACTTATGATTTTTATAAACTAACAAAATCTTTCTTTTACTGACTGATTGAATTCTACAGATATAAGAGCAATCTGAATCATGGACACAAAAGATGACAGTAGTAAACACGGGAACATGGATTCACCATCCCGAGAGTAAGAGCTCGTGGTGGAATTGAATGATAGTATTAAGAAATCCAAGACAGATGACCTAATGAAGACAATACAGATCTTCCATGTAGATCTACAGAGTTTTAAAGATGATAATCTGAATGAAAGATGAGAACAACAGGCAATCAATGAAGCTATAATTCAGACTTTGACATGGGTAACATCCCAAAGATAGACTACTCACTCAACAAATAAATCCTGAGAGACTATCATCATAAAAGAAGGACCAACAGTCCTAGGGAGGTGAGACGAGAGGAACACACACCTGACATCATGGAAGAGGAGTATAAGAGCTCTTCTAGTGAATGCTCACTGTCCCCTTGCAAGAAGAGATGAAAAAATGATGATAGACTATAGGGATAATTTTGGAAGATCAAAGCCCCAACCTATGCAGGATAAATGAACACAGGAGAAAAGGCGGAAGAATGGCTCTTGGGGATGAATAAATATTTTCAAGTACACAGTTACTCTACCGAGATGAAGGCTCGGCTGGCCATTTATAAATTAATTGGAAAGGTAGCTAGGTGGTGGAGAGATTTGAAGCATACTAAGAAGCACAAAGTGAAACATATCAGATGGAGTACTTTCAATAATGTAATGTCCCTCAAAATATACCCTATTTTTTTTTTTTATGGTTCTCCATAATATTGTCAATCACATGTTTACATAAGTTAACTTCAGTATTGATAATTTAAGTGTTGATCTCCTTGTGACTGAGCTAAACAATTCCGTTACTAGTAAGTTTTGCTGGACGTCCTTCTTGTTTCCATCCCGGTACTTTGAATACTAGAACCTTATATATATTTTCGTCTCACATGTATTTATGATTCTATAATAAGGATCTGTTTTCTATATTTTGAAGTATGATAATTATATTAATGTTGAGTAATATAACACCTTACACTTCTTATGGATTTATAATATAAATGTGTTCTATAACCATAATTCAAGAGTATGATTCTATTTTTCATTACATACATTATGGAATCCCATCAAAAGAAAAACGGCCTTTTACCTTTTCTTAAACATTTATCAATTGAACATCTTTCTTTTCTTTTCTTAACACATTTAGAGAGAAAATAACTATAACTTAAATATTTTCCTTTTCCTTTCTTTAAAGCATATCATATTAACTGTATAACATACTAAATACTCAAACATATAATCCTAATATAATCACACCAACCACCTCCCCATACTTGGACCATTTCACTTTCTTTCACAACACACACTCTCATATATTTAAGCCACATTCCAATTTCTCTCTATGACCTTTTAATATATATAAAACCATAACTTTTTCTTTGAAAACTCACATTCCATATGTTGCCATTCAATGTATATAAATAAATTTCACCTCCGTTCTATACCATAATTAAGCCTGTTTGTGTACATCACCGTTTATTTGCAGAAATAAAACAAGGGGGAGGCGTGATCACAGGTCATACCAATGATCCGACTCGGAATACCAATCACATCTTAAGTTAAAGGATTTCAACTACCCTATAAACTTCATTTTGGATTTTTCACAAGAGGGAAGTAAATTACAATTAGGCACAAAGGATCATGAAAATTACAGTTAGCGCACTTATTGCAGGCATAGATCACATAAGGTAAAATAAAATTTCAAGCTTTCGGCACAGGTAGAGGATAAGGGAAAAGAATACGGGGCTCACAACAATGGTCTCCTTTTACCTATGTTTTCAATGAGATTTTCTTTCTGAATTTAAAATTTAAAATTTAAACATTCTATATATCAACCGATCGCCAGTCATCATTCATCTAATGACTAGCTTCTTAAGTTGGGTTAATTTTGTACAGAACAATAGACAGAACGTTATACGTCCTAGCTGAGATCTTATCTAGGTTCTAACTCTGTCTCGAATCTTATATTTAACTCAGAGATCAATTTCATGGAAAATATTATAACTATGAGAAATCTAGAGCACTCCTAAATATCATAACTGTGAGAAATCTACAGGACCACAAACATAAATAAAAATTGGACTGCTAAGATAAATAAAAATTGGACCCCTAACATAAATAAAATTACAGTAGCTTGTATGGTAATAACATATCCATTAAACACATATAAGATAAACCTAATTATTTGAAATAAATGGGAAAGATCCATTAAATAGATATAAGATAAACCTAATTACTTGAAATAAATGGGAAGAGCACTTATCTTTAAAAATGTAAAAAATGGCGACTAAAAACCTGATTGCAACGTTCCTCCCATCCAATCTGATCTCTGTTTGACGTAGGTTTTTCCCACCGAGAGATCACCACCGAGCTGGGCACGAAATCCACTATGTCTTAAGGTTGTTGCTCTCTTTCATTTACTCAATTTTATTTATCTTTTCTCTCATTCTTCTCATTCCAAGATGAAGAAAAAGAAGAAGAAGAACTGGACCCCATTTACGGCACAATAGTGTTCTTTTTATAGTCAAATTTAGGTTTGGACTACCAAGGCAAGTTCTTGTTCTAACTTAAATTATTTTATCTTTAATTGATTTTAACTTACCTAAATTCATTTTAGCTTTATTTAACCTTTAATTTTATCTTTATATAATTATTTTTTAAGATAAATAATCTATCTTAATTACAACTCCATTAATTTATTCCTTAAGCTTTATATTCAACTGATTATAATTCACTTAGATAATTATCTTATTTAATCATAACTAGAACTTTGAACTAACTTTAACTTGATTAGATTTATCTAGTTATATGGATATTAATAGCTAACTCTTATCCATGTATACCTAAGTATTAACTACGAGTTAGCCTTTTCTTCTTTTGCAGATAAACTTTTATAGATTTTTAATTCTTCTAAAGCATTTACTTTTAATCAAGGAAAATCCATCGTTCCTTAATGGTACCTACTTTATTTATCTGATTTGTAATAATATTTAAATATTTATTTATAAATACCAATATGTTTTCCTAGTAAGAATAAATCATTTTATCGTTTATTCCTAATTTATAATTAGGAAATATTAATCATTTTCTTCTTAGGAACTTTAACCAAATCTTTTGTCGAGGATAAGATACCAATGTTGTTTGGGTTAAATTCTTATTTTTACTTAATGGTATTTAGTATAGATTAGTCTCATGCTAATATTTAGACCATGGGGACTTGTTACTTTGTTGCGACGACTAGAGGTTTCTTCGACATCCTTATCTAGGAATAATTATCAACACACTTCTAAACTTCAATGTTTTCTAAGTGAACGTTCTAGTTCTCTTTAAGTGCTTACAACACTAGGATTACCATTGTCATCAAACTCAAGGCTATCAAGCCATTCACCCTCTCCCCTTAGTGGATTCCATTCCCCACTCATTTCGTTGCATCAAGCCTTCAGTCTCCTAGGTCTACAAGTTCACTTAACACTTAGGAAAACACAATCATATTTACAAATTTTTACCTGCGGAGCTCTTTCCATTAGCTCCTTGCCGTTGGTGGGTACACAGTTGTAATTTTTGTTGCAAAAATCCTAAGGGAGAAAGAGGGATATTGCATCCTCCCCCCCTTAAGAATAACACCATCCTCGGTGTTTGTACCTTCTCAAATTTGTCTTCTGCTTTTTGTTGTCCCTGTAAGCATAAAATTTTCAACTATCTTTCTTGCTTCGATATCCTTTTAGATATCCTTAACATTTCTTCCTTTTGTACCTGTACTTTTCACAAACAAAACACGTTGTTTCTACCATTTTATCATAAAATACATGCCTACATATGATTTTCCCAAAATCAATTACAACATAAGAAAAAAAAATTTCTTGCAACATCATGTTGGGGCCTTTTCATGGAAACTCTTTGTCAAGTTTGATCTTGTTACCAAGATTTAATTTGAAATTCCCCGTACTTGCACATCTGTCATTCATTCATGATCATGCTCTAAGATACTATTTTCAAAATTCTGGTCATGAAATTCCTTTCAAAAGTACGTTTAGTTATCCCCTACTTGATTTTTTTTCTCGAAAGTAGCAATATCAATGCTCATAATGTGAGTCGTGCATGAGCATAACATAACACATACATAATCTAAGCATAAATATGCATAGCTTAAGTATAACAAGTTCATAACATATACGCACATACCTCGTGCATAACATATGCATCGTAGAAACAACTCTTGGTGTGCCATCTCAACACCGAATAAGACTTTTTTATTCTAGGTACTCCAGAGGTACCTAACAATCAATAGTAAGATGATTACTGATGCTCCAGATCCTCCAGCTCAACATCAGTAATATAATGAGTTCTAGAGCCTCCAGAGCTTTATGCTCAATACATATAAAAGTAATCCATGTGCTCCAAAGCCTACGCTCAACACATAATAAAGTAGTCTATGTGCTCTAGAGCTTATGCTCAACACATAACAAAGTAGTCCATGTGCTCCAGAGATTATGCTCAACACATGACAAGTATTTATTGGATTATTGATGCTCCAGAGCCTCCAACTCAACATAAGCTAATCATAATGAGCCAAACTACTCCATAGTTTACGCTCAACACATAATAAAGCAGTCTATGTGCTCCAGAGCTTATGCTCAACAATAACAAAGTAGTTCATGTGCTCCAAAGCTTATGAACAACACATGACAAATAGTTATTGGATCACTGATGCTCCAGTGAACTTGTAAACACTTGCCCCATGCAAATTCCTCTCTCTGCATCCGTTCTTTTGGGAAAGGTTCTTCATTGAATTTAGGTCACCTTGTTTAGAAATATGTTTTTCTTATTCAATTGCTTCTTTCATTTACTGGTTAACTCTTAAATAAATATTTTGTTTTTAGTGTAAGGAAATTTCTTTAAAATTTCCAAGAGCTTTTATAATCTAGGGCATCCCCCATGATTAACTCAAAAGTTTTTTTACACTCTTTCCTTATTTTAAGTTCATTGTTCTTTATTGCAGTTTTCATAAGTTTAAGATATTTCTTAAGTTTATGGTCTTTATGGAAGCTGCCATAAGTCTTTACCTGCAATAACCTCGAAGTACTGTCAGTCACAATGACACAAAACTTAAATTTTGAATAAATGAAAATATTACAATCATCACATTGTTAGTTTATGCTTTGATGTTCCAGAGCCTATCCACTCAACATCAATCCAACCCCAAAAGAAAACAATCAAGATGCTTCCAGATTCCTCCGACTCAAGATTAGATCGTAGGATATAAATAACGATGATGCTCTAGAGTCCTCCCGAATCAACATCAAAACTCTAAATGGTAAATAGTCATGATGCTCCAGAGTCCTCCCGAATCGACATCATACTATAAAATATAAATAACCATGATGGTCCAGAGTTCCCCGACTCAACATCATTCCATTAATTTAAATTAATTTTTCTCATAATGGGATTTCAAATTTATCATTTTTCTTTCCATTCAGTTTCTTTATAAACATATTAACTCATTCATGCAAATGACTATCATTAGTCTAATTGTAAATTTTCATTATGCAATCTGTTCAAAACAGTCATTGAATCATAATTCATGTTTAAAAAATACCTCATGTATTACCCTCGTTCACCAGTCTTGGTGAAGTCTCTTGTACCTGCATCCACCTGCAAGCTTCACTTACAATCTCTTGCCAGCAGTTATTTACATCATAATCTCTCGTTCATCATAAAGAAAAACATAGCATATATCAGGTCCCTATCCCGATCATATATAAGATCTTGTTTGCAATCAACATTCTTATGCGTAGTTCTAATACATTACCCATTTTTCGACAAGTATAGTTACAAATGAATTTGGACATATCTTGATATTTTAAGCATATCAATCATTTAAAAACTTATGACCAAGTACAACATCTATTTTCAAGATAACCTACAAACTTTCTTGAGTCCAACCAATCCTGTTGAGTTTCTGAGAATCTTCTCATTCCACCACAAGTTATAAAATCTCGTTTATGTTTTTTTAATACTTTAATATATGAACCTTTCATTGTGATTTCAGTGCCATGCTTTCAAATGGTATATACATTTTATTCTCCTATAACATTCTTGTGAAGAACCTGCAATAATTAATTAATGAAAGTACACGAGATAGCAGAAATAACAGGATTCAGAATCACTTTATTGATCGCAGGCCACATCGAGGGAGCAACCTCCTTTGAGCAAGCTAAATACAAATAACTTCACAGTACCTTCATTGGCCTCAACACACACTTATATACTAATTCTATGCTTAATACTATGGGTCAATACCATGGGACATATAATACTACGGGACGAATTACAAAGCATATGCGTCCAATACTAAGGGTCAATACCATGGGCTAATACAAACTATGGATCAACAAATACTACGAGACGACTTACAAAGCATATGCGTCCAACAACAATATACTAACAAAGTAAAGAGAAGGGTTGACATGGGTTCCTAACATTCCCTCTCCCTTAGAAAAAGCTTTGTCCTCAAAGCTTTAGATGTGGAAATTGATGCAGAATCTGAAGGAGTGGTTCCCTTGTAGCATCCTCGGGTTGCATTCCGTGCCATTGAATTAATACCTCTGTGATAGATTGAGAGAGAAAATGACGCCTTTTGAGTTTTAGGGAGGATTTCTTGGAAGGATGTAGATGAAGAAGAACCATATTAGTTGCATGAAAAGTGCACTCATAACGGTGTTGATTGGCTTGTTGTTTCAGTGGAATTCTTGCCATATGAAGATTGCCCTGCAGAATGAGAATAATTTGATCACAGTTTCAAAGAACCGAGTCAATTTCCTGAACTGGGGAACTGCTAAGGGTGTATGGAAGAAGAACTGGCAGTGCCTGTCCATAGACTGCTTCATATGGTGTCATTTTATATGTGGTATTGTACTACCGGAGCGCTTCAAGGAAATCCATAGAAATAGCTGTCCAAATATGTGTAGGGATGGGCAGGGGTTCGAGCAGTCCCGAAAGGAGTGTCGTTTCACCCTTATTGACCTGGTAAGTATCATAGTTATCCACCATCTATTGAATTGTCATTTTAAGTCCCTTCCAAAAGAAGCTACATTGTTCTCGGTCATACGTTTTGAGGAACCTAAAGTGCCCTGCCGATGGAGAAGCATGGAGTTCATAGAAGAGAGAGCCCTGTTAAACAGATTGCAACCAATTTGGAACAAGCAGAGAAATATTTGTAAGAGAAACTGGGTCATCAAATGTGCGAGAAGGATCATCTGCCACCCGATTGTCCGTACCCTTCTTGTAAGTGGTCGCATAGGCATAACCCATGAGTTTGATAACCCATTTTAGGTGTGCTGAGAGGAGACCCATTGTTCCAACAAATTTTCCAGACTCTGGAGATTAGTCTTGATGCAGAAATAATTCCTTGATAGGTATGGATGCCACTTTTGTACTGCATGCAAAATAACCATCATTTCCTTCTGAGATGTAGATGGGGCTAATGTCTTACCAAAAAGGTCTCTTGAAGGCCGCAAGCCCACTGGTTCATCAAAGACACCTACATATCTATCCCAAGAAGTAGTGGAGACCGTTGATGGGTGCATCTGAATGGAATGGAGCTGAGCGATGACCCCATGTGAATTCTGCTTAAGGATCCTTTCCAGGCGATGTGAACTGATGATGCAGAGAGACCCTGGTTGTAAGCCTGTAAATTTGTGTTGTTTCCCATTGACTGAAAACTGCAACCAAAGTTTAGCAAAATCCCATAAGATGGGGCCAAGAGTGCATAACCATTGAACTCCCAAAACCACATCACATCCACCTAAGGAAACAGCAAACATGTCATAGCGCAGGTTATAATATTCCAGAGAGATACACACATTGTGACACTTCTCCTTTCAAGGTAAGGTGCCCCAATTTGCAATCATGACTTCAAAGTTGGAGCAAGGATGGACAAAACAATTAACCTGTTTGGAAATTCGATGGTCAATGAAATTATGAGTGCTACCAGAATCAATGAGTATTGTAAGAGGGATCTTCCTGAAGTAACCCCTGACCTGCATTGTTTGGGGTGTGGTGGTTCCGGCGAAAGCATGGAGAGATATCTTTGGCTGGTCGTCCTGAGACAGTTGGTCAATAGGCGGATTCTGAATGTCGACTTGGTCATCTATTGTATCTAGAGCTTCTTCACCAATTTCAGAGGTAGGCAGAGAATCCACATCCAAGAGATAGAGATTTTGTTCAACACATCTATGTCTCTGAGTGAATTTCTTATCACAATTTTAACAAAGGCTTTTTTCTCTGTGTGCCCGCATCTCTCTTTCAGACAAATACTTGATAGGAGTTGGTCGAGGAGCTGGCGGGATGGGAGGTCATTTAGAACCGATATTTTTGAACAGAACAAAAGTGGGTTTGGAGTGTTGTTGGGCTGCAATATTGTCTTCTGCCAACTTAGCCAACCCAAGGGATTCCATCATTGTGTTGGGATAGAACATTTTGACCTCTGAGAGGATTTCATCCTTAATACCACTGAAAAAACAACTCCTGTAGAATTCATCAGACAATCCTTCTGTGTGATTGGCTAGTTTCTCAAATTCTGTTTGATACTCTCTCACAGTGCCAAATTGGCGAATTTTAGTGAGTGCTCCTGTGAAGTCATCAAAAGCGCTAGGACCAAATCGTTGCAAAATGAGTTGGAAAAAATCTGTCCATTTTGGCTCATCATGGGCCTTGATGTATCAATGGTACCATTGAAGAGCTTCTTGTTCCAAATGAAAGGATGAAAGTGGAACTTTGTTGAGATTAAAAGTATTATGTAGACTGAAATATTGTTCTGCATGATAGATCCATCCAGTCGGATCAGTACCATTAAAGCGAGGAAAATCAAGCTTCGGACCACAAAAATTGCTGGAAGAAGAGAACCCATTGTCTGATGAAGACTCAGAATTTCGTTTATTCTTCATGGCTGAATGCTCAAGATGGAGGCCGAGAAATTTTTCATCCAGATCCTGGAGTTTGGTTTGGATGGCTACAAGTGCTTCCTCCATGGTTTTTTCTCCTGCGTGGGTGACAACCATAACCAAGAGGTTTTATTTTTATTTTTATTTTTTTTGAGTGGGTAGAAAAACAAAACAGAAACTGTTTCAGTAAAGGAAAATCTGGATTTGGGAAAAAATATGATGGGTAATTTGGGTTGGACTAGGTTTTGGACACTTTTGAAGGGACAGGGAAGCAGAAAAGGGGATTTCAGAAGTGGGGAAAGAATGAGAAAATTTTGCAGAGAGGGACAAAGAAGGAGAAATATGAAATAAACATTGTGGTAAAATTTGAAGGCGATTGGGTGAAAATCAAAAGAAGTTATGGAAACCCTAAAAATAGAGAAATGTGGAATTTCTAGCATTGGGAGTAGAGTTTCGGATAGGGTCCTTGGGAATAAAATATGCAGAATGGGATTACAGGGGTGTCAAGGAAGTTTCAAGGGAAACAGAGTTAAAACAAGGGAGATATGGCAGAAAAAGAGTTTTTTTTTCTTCTTCAGAAATGGATCTGCAATGGCGCGTGTAATATCCCAAATTTTGGACTCACTATGTTATAATGTTATATTGGGCCACGGCCCCAACACATATAATTTATTCTTTTGTAGACTGACATATTGGGCATGGACCCTGACTGAATTTCATTATTTGATTATATACTGGGCAAGGGAGCCCCAATATTCTGATTTATGTTTTTACCATATGATGTGGGTACAAAACCCTAATATACTGAGATGACCTTTTCTTACATACTGTGCAGTGATGTGAATGACATAATTGACTTATATGGTGTGTTGATCGTGGACTCAGAAACACACAGATTACCTATGTATTGGGCAAAAGCCTCGAAGTACCTAGAGGAAATATGATGTACTAGGAGTAATCCCTTATGTACATTGAGTGTTGGGCATAAGCCCTGGAGCACCCCAAGCTTGATAAACGAATACCGGATCTAAGGCAACTTAAATATTCTAGATGTGCCTCAAAACCACATTCTAGCACTCGTGTTGAGCAGGGACTCTGAAATTGCACTAGACTAACGCCCATGTGAGAGTGTTGAGTTAAATGGCTCTGAAGAGCACTCGGGGTTACGGAGTTTCAAAGTGTTGAGTCGGAAGACTCTGAAGAGCACTTTTATCACATTTATTTAATTGACTAAATGATTCATCTTTTATCCATCATCACCTACTGCGAGAGCTACCATGTTAAACAAGGGAATCCGACATGCAAAGAGAGAGACTAGAGGTACCTAACCACGCTGACCACGACTGTCCAAAAGAAGTGGACCATGTCCCTAAAAGTTAAAAAGAAAAGAGTGTCACGTGATGACACATAACTAAATGAAAGATAATTACCTGGAGTCTTTTATGACTAACCTGATTAAAGGCCTCCAAGTTATTATTATTATTATTATTAGGAGCTTTAAATAATAATAGGTGTTATTATTTAATTATGGGATATAATTAGTATATCTGATTTATGCATTATTTAATATTTTAAATGATGTATTAATAGTTAAGTGAAATATATTTAATATAAGAATAATTATTAGTATAATTATTGTTATTATTAAGAGCATAAATCAAAATTACTTATAGTCAAACAGTTGGAAAAGTCATAGTTCAAGAGGACTAGATATTTAAATAGTATCTTTTAATTATTAATTATTGAATTTAAAGAAACTAATTACTTCAACAGTCCTAATACAAGACTTCCCTATTTAAAGAGGGCAGATCCCAAGTTTTGGGGATCACCTATAATTCTTGGTTATTATCATTCTCTTATGGTAGCCCAAGAAAACTATTCTGCTCCAAGAAGCTGAAGCTGCCTTACCTAAAAATTCTCAGAACTGAACGAGAAGTGGATCTAGGGCCTCTACCTCTCATTGCATGTTGGAACCAAGCTCGGGGGGATCCAGATAGAACCAGAATGGTTCAAGGGTCAAGGTTGGGAGGAACATGGTAGCCCTAAAGTCATCATAATAGGTCAGGTGAGCTCAGAGGGATTTACACTCATTATTGTTTGAGTGTGCAAGTTACTTCAGGAAGGTAGCAGGCCACCAAGTAATCAGGTATGAAATGTGAATTTCTCAAATTAAGTTATAATAGAGCTTAGATAAGTAATACAGGGTGCTAACCTAGAATCTTTGGCATTGTTTTCCTTTCATCCTATAATCGTTTAAATACCAACTTGCTGATAGGAAAAAACAGAGAGCATTGTTTGTAGGCTAGGATTACGTAACTTTGAAGCGAGGGACCGTAGAATGTCTAGCAGGTTCTTGTGCTAGACATCCTAGCAAACTCATAATCTAGAGATCTATTTAGATACACCTAGATCGTTCCATTCAGAGTAGTATGCTTTAAAATTGTATATATATCCATTCTGAAACAATGAATGATTTTCTTTATGTTCCCCATAAACTGTGTATAGCTGGATTAAGAATTATGTTCGCATTATTTTCTTGGCCCTACTAAAGTCTTCTCTTAAATTTACAAACATCATTAAATCACAAATCTATTTTCAAAACTACTAACCCTTTCAGGACAACGATTACAGACATCAAATTCAAAACATCAGAAAACGAAGGCACATACAACAAGCAATACAGTCAACTCATCAAAGGATTTAAATGCACCTTCCAGGCATCACGATTTGTCAACCTTGTATCAAATCTTTTCATTCTTACAACCTAAACTATGAAAAAGAAACTCAACGTTCTGCATTTTAGAAATCAAACGATCCACAACATTTAAATTTCTAACACACCATTTCCACGAGTCGGGAGATCAAACCCCGTCCGAGGCTCTGCAATCTTGCAAGACGCCACAAGAATAAACAATTTTACAGTAATCCATTACCCTCTCAAGGGTAAATCAAAACAATAGCTAGGGTAACGATTTCTATTTAAAATACAGAAGGGCTGTACCATGTTCTTTAGACAAACTCTACACGACATTATATAGATAAATTCACAAATCATGGTACAAGGATCGATTCCTAATCCCATCTCACTCTACAGCAAACGATACATGATACTACAGGGAAATTAACAAACGATTGATATAGGGATCGATTCTCACTACCTTCATTAAAGATCTTTTTTCCTTTCTACCTACTTCAATAAACAGAAAACGTAGAATTAAGAACCTAGGGCTTCTTAGACTTTTAGATAAAACAACTATATGGTTACGTATTCCCTCCATTCAATCATTCTTTTCAAAAAAGCAAGGCTCTACTCTTTTACATTTTAAAACACAAATCCATCAACCAAGAAGACCACAGAGTGGAGCAACGATAACTTAAAAAACGTAGAAATATATACATTCCCCTCATAGGGTTAAATACAAGTTCATTTCCAGATAGAAAACGTAGATAGTGTTACGACTGTACAAGAACCCCATATCCATATGAATTAAAAAAAGAACGCAAAGATTTGGATAGGGTGTCAAACCCTCATAAATATTACACAATAGGGCATCTCAGGACCCATACAAATACATTCTGAACACATAAAACTGTAATATAAACCCCATTTCATCCTTGGGAATTATTTCCAAATAACAAGAGTTCAACCAAGTTTAAACACATAGCCGTAGAGCCAAACCCCACACTAATATCCTCTAGGGTCTGCAAAACAACAAATAGATACATTCACACCACATTCCAGCCAAAAAGGAGACTTCCAGGGATTCGAAACTTATCACATTGAACTCAAATAAGTTCACTAGTTCCCAGTAAACATACATCAATAGTAATACCCATAGAGGCGAAAGGAGGAGCTAAGAGTTGGCAAATTCTGGACTTACCATTCTCCACTATCGCCACTGTTGTGAACTGATCACGCAGAAGAGAAAATGCCAGTCAACACCTATATTCCAATCACGACATACAAGTCAAGACTCTGAATTTTATATCACAAAACATCTAACATGCAAGATCAGGAATGTAGAACTTAAACCTGAGAGGAATTACCTTCAAACATTTTCAGTCACCATCGCTATTTCCATATGGTATGCTGACCATGAGCCATAGCTCAGGTCAGCAGAGAAACCCTCAATGCATCCACAATAGACAAGGGAAGTGAACCACAAAAATATTCTTTGTTGGTGTAGAACCCTAGGGTAAAACCCCATCACAGCTGGCAGCGTGGCCATGTGCATTCGCAGGGATACATTCAATGCTACTACCAACTACCATTAATTCGAGATTGACCCAATACTCTATAGTATTATGACCATTCGATTTCACAACATTGTAGATCACAATTAAACATTACAATGACCCCAAACTCTTCATAGTGCCATTAAATAATTACAAGTTCAAACAAGTAGTGATGTTTCCCAAGTATCGCAAACCCCAATGAGACTAGAATAAAAGTATCAACTTCAAATCTATCTCACTTGAGACTTAAAATAGTGGCTAGAAGGGTGGAATAGGCATTCTCGATAGATGCCTCATAAGTACACCTGCAAACCCAAAACAAGTAGATGCATTAGGAATAATGCTAAGTAAGTTTGGAGTCTCCAATTCTTACCCCTACCTCTCGGCAGCCCTGTCAGGGTACCTTGCTATTTCAAAAGACCAAGTATCTCACCATGAGCATCAATCACCCCCAATAAAGGATCCATTTCACCTAAATTACCAGTGAAACTTTAATACATATGCATTCAAACCTTTACAACCGTAAGAAGGAGATTCATATTATTGTATTCATAAATTGGTAGACATGCGATAGTTTATATGTCTAAACGATTTTAGAAATAGTTCTGCAGAGCAGTAGAACCTTATAATCAGCAAACCATGATACTTGAAACTAATACATTTCAAAGAGTAAGAATTAAATATCAGTACCATAAGCACTTGTTAGTTATGAAGTTAGTATTCATCATATCTCTTTATCAGTTTAAGCTAGTATCAGAAAAATTTTAAATTTTTGCTATTTTTAAGGGACATTACAGCGTGGAAGCAATCGAAAACATATGGATCTACAATGGCGTGGAATGGATTGGAAACAGATGGATCTGCAATGGTGCGAAAGGGATTGACAACAGATGGATCTGAAACGACTTTCAAAAAATATTTGAAATGAGTGGATCTGGAACGACTTTCAGAACGGATCTAGAACGACTTTCAGAATGGAACTGAAATGGATAGATCTGAAACGGCTCGGAATGGATCGAAAAAAGATGGATCTGAAATGGCCTGGAAGTGATCGGAAACAATTCAGCTGAAAATAGATATGGACCCTAGGTATGCTCGGCTTCGTAACAGTTCAAGGGTTTCACTCGGCCATAAATGGTGTCTAACGGCTTGCGTATTGGGTCAATACCCCTCACTCCATGGCTCAGGTAAAACTGATAACCGCTTTGCCACAAATGTCAGCTCTTGGTTTACCTCATCAGTGGGAACTAGTCAATCAGGTAGGGGTCGTTTCCCTTTTCACTGGCAGGTCCTCTCAATGGGACAGCTACTTCGGGGTTCCTGTGGTACTCCTCACAATGAGTTTTAGGGCTTATGCCCAAGGACTTCCCACAGTTAAGTGGATAGGTATTATTCCCAGATCTGAACCTGCAACAGAGGAAAAAAATATTTTTGGCAGAAATTCCACCTAACGAGCCCAAGAAAGTGCTCTGATACCATATGTGAAGAACCTGCAATAATTAATTAATGAAAGTACACAAGATAGCAGAAAGAACAGAACTCAGAATCGCTTTATTGATCGTAGGTCACTTCGAGGGGGAAACCTCCTTTGAGCAAGCTCAATACAAATAACTTCACGGTACCTTCTTTGGCCTCAACACACAATTATATACTAAGTCTATGCCTAATACTATTGGTCAATACCATGGGACATATAATACTACGGGACGCCTTACAAAGCATATGCGTCTAATACTAAGGGTCAATACCATGGGCTAATACAAACTATGGATCGATAAATACTACGGGACAACTTACAAAGCATATGCGTCCAACAACAATATACTAGCAAAGTAAAGAGAAGGGTTGACACGGGTTCCTAACAATTCTATAACAGGAGATAATTGCATGCCATAAATTTTTATTTACCAAAACCATTCCATGCTTTTCCTAAACATACATTTTCGACCACATGTTTATCACAGATAGAGTCTCAAATATCATTCTCTGTTGGAGCATAGGCCGCAGCTATAGTAAAGCTACAAATTTTGAGGAAAAAGCACAAGTGTCAAGAGGAAAGTGCTAATTTTGTATAAGCACCAATTTTTGGGCAGAAGCAAATAAGTGCGCAGTACGGTACCAGATGGACGAGCTCAGTGTAGATCATGGACCGGAAATCGTGGAGCTCGCGCGCACACGTCAAAGAAGAAGGAATGTGGCCGAGTAGAAAGCTCAGCTACCGCAATAAATGAAGCAACGGAGTAGAGGGTTCAGCTACCCTCATTAAGGCTTAAGTACAGAAGTAATGGTTGCTCTAACCAAGGAAGAGCAACGGACCAAGGCATTAAAGGCGAAGGACATGGAGCAATAAACGATGAAGTGGCGCCCATACCCACAATCTGTGTCGGAAATCACGGAGCCTGCAGGAAGCGGCGACGTGACTGCAAGCGTCGCCTACAATACACCTAGCCATGTACGCGGTTAGGGTTTTTGGGGAATACTGTTGGGAAAGGCCCACAGTTTTGTAAAGGTGCGACCCTCAGGGCCACCTATATATATGTATAATTGATAAGGGAGAAGTTTAGTTAGTAAGATGGTTGGTTGAACGTTGATTGTTTTCTACTGTGTTGTTAGAAGACACGAGTTAGAATTGGATAGCTGAGAAGCTAATCCATGGGTTGCAGACAATCTGAGTCGACGTCTGAACCATTGTAATCTCTGTAGAGGAAGAGAGTGGATCTAAGAGAAGGGCTCCCAGCTGTGTACGTGGAGTTTCCTGGAAAGATCTAAGGCTGCAGCTGTGTGCGCAGCATTACTGTGTAACTTCCCTTTGAGTTAATATAAGATAAACTTCCCGTGGACGTGGTTTCCTGAGGAAGTGAATTCCCTAAGTCTTGTTGTTATGTTAATGTTCGTATGAATGCATGTCTGTGTTGTTATCTGTGCTTTCATGAACATTGTGTTATCCTTATGAATATGTTAAGTACGTTCTCAAAGTTTCCTTAGACGTTATAACTGCTAAGTATCAAAGAAATCTGTAGAACGCCGTCGCTGTGGCACTCAAGAAGTGTGTGGTTGCGTCGTGGCACAGGGCTGGAAATGTTATTATATTGAACGCCGGGGGTGACCACCTCAGACGTCGAAGTAAGGAGATACCGTGCAGCCAGGATGGTACGAGTTTCAGTGCTGTCGCGCCAAGAGATCTGCGGGAGAGTAAGATATTCCGCGCCAAGGACTCCCAGAAGAGGGGAGAAGATTGCAGTCTTTGCGTCGCCAAGGTTAAGGAAGCCTGATTCCTTAGCCCCCCCATAGCCACTTCGGGTGAGACTTCGGGCTGCTGCGCAACTCGTTTCCGAGAGGGCCAGTGCGCCAAGGGGTGTTTGTTGCTGCGCTTCATTAAAACCCAGGTCTGTCCAAAAAGCAGCCAACAAATGGTTTCGTTGCCTTATGACTTGTGGAGCCAACAAATGGTTCCGTTGCCTTGAGACTTGTTACTCCGGTGACGCGTGAGATTGTTGCCTTATGGTTGGTTAAGCTAACAAATGGTTCTGTTGCCTTGCGGCTTGTTGCCTTGAGATTTGCTCAACCGATAAATGGTTTCAGATTCAACACTATTATTTTGAAGGCAATGTGCTATTGGAATCCTACAGCTAAAGAAATTCAAGACTGGTTTGATTCAAGGGCTAGAGAGTTCGCCGAACAAGAAAATAGAAGTTCTAAGCTTCAGACAGAAGACTGGTTGCAGAAGTATATTTATATAGACCTTCACAAAATTTTCTTTGTCACATTTGCACTTGAGTTGCATGCATGGCTAGCCAAGCTAGCAGATACTAGACCCACTCTGAGTGTTGCTCGACCCGTCGCTTGGACGCCTGAGCTAGTTAGCATTTCGAAGTGGGTAAATAATTCTGTGTCCCATGCAGTAGACTTCTGGTTGAACAGTTTGCTGGAAGGTTTCATCACTGAGTTTGCAGTAGATATGAGAAAGAGCTTTAGCGAAGCTGAGAGGAACTTCTTCCAAGCACACAGGGGTAAGTTCTTAAATTCTCTGAACTTATGGATTAAAATTCTTCTATATGAAAAAGGAAAACTATGCATAGCTTCTGATGAGTAGCATAGACAAGTAATGTCCGTAGATTCTGATAGTGATTTTGAAGGTATTGGTTGCACTTGTAGTGGAAAACGCTATAAAGTAGGCCTTGACCAACATTCTTTTGAGTCTAGCTCAGAAGATAGTCAAGTTCCTGGAGCGAGCCATATAGAGAGACAAGGGAGTGCTCATATCCCTTATTACCCTTTTACACCGCAAAAGCCAGACGGGGCTCAGTATAACCCCGCAGTAACACCTTCTAGTAGCCCGCATGGTACTTCTAGTACCTCAGCCACACCTTTGTTTAACCATCCTAGAGTTAGTGCTACAACACCTCCACATCAACCTAGCGCAAGAAGGATGGGTGATGACATGAAGCTACCAACTTTTAGAGGAATAGGGCTAGAAGACCCTGAGCAGCACTGGTTCCTGTGTGAAGCCATTTGGACAATTAAACAAATTAATGACGATGCTGTTAAGTTGGTTCAGCTAGCAACCACACTAAGAGAAAGAGCCTTAACTTGGCTTATGAAATACTCAGCAGCACAGAATAGGACGCTTGCTGATGTAAGAAGTGCTATGATTAAGGAATTCAAGAAACCTAAATCAGAATCACAGTGTATAACAGAACTCAAAGACATAAAACAGTTACCTACAGAGTCAGTATGGGACTTTGACCAGAAGTTTAAAGCCTTGATAGATCAAGTAAGCTTTGATTTTGCACCGCAGCAGCATAAGGAATGGTTCATTGCTGCGCTGCTTCCACACATTAGACTTCCTCTTATGCAGCAGAATCTTACTACTCAGGAACAAGCTCTAGAGATGGCTATGAAACTAGAAGCTTCACCGATTGCTGGAACAAGCAACAATGTTGTGCAGTTGCAGAACTAGTTAGCAAACCTAACCTTTCAAGTTCATGATATTAAGAAGGGAAAGGATATTAAAGAAGAAATTTGGTGCACAAAGTGTAAAGCGCAAGGTCATTCAAAGGACCACTGTCCCGTTTTCATAGAATATATTGCAACTGGAGCACCTAACCCTTTACCATAGGCACAGGGGCCTTGGTGTGAAATCTGTAGAACTAGAGGTCACAGACCACAAGAATGTCACTTGCTACAGAAATACGTACAAACTCCAAAGAACCTATATTGCAGTTTTTGTAAATCAGTAGGCCATGATGAGAACAATTGTAGAGCATATGACCTTATGATGGAAAGAAAACATGATGTTTATAAAGTACAATCAGAGGCACAAGGACCCATAGTAGGTCCACTGTATGAACCAGATCGCGCAGGCAGAGCAGGAAATTATAGGGGCTGCGGACGCGCAGCAGGATTTGCTCGCGGAAGAGGACAGATCACTTGTTACAACTGCAGATCTCAAGGACATTATGCAAGGGATTGCCAAAATCCTACAACCATCTGTAGATATTGTAAATCTTATGATCATATCATTGAAGAATGCCCTCAGTTGATGGCCAAGATGCAAGCAAAAACACCACAGGTCAACCAGAATATTCAGTTGATTGGAGCAGAAAAAAGAGGACTAGATCCTACAGTTAATATAGTGACGCGCAGTGGAGCAACCACTGGTGCGCCAGATTTGGGAACTAGAAAGCAAGCAACGCAATGGGTGCACCACGCCAATATCAAACCATCTCCGCTCAACCTGCAGAAGCAAAAAGAAGCATTCAAGCAAGCTCAGGAGTATTTCTCAGAGCTGAGAACTTCAAGTTCTGTCGCAATTCCACATAATGATATCAGATCGCAAGTGCTAAGACAAGAGAACTTGGTACAAGAACATGCTACTACATCTGGAAAGCCTGATGATGATAATGATGATGAGGATGCACTAGGCAGTGTCCATGCTTTCTTGATAAACTGCTTAAAGTTGTTGCGCAATGAAAAAGCAACTATGGAACTTCAACACCTATTGGATAAGTGTTAACAATCTGCTTCGATGAATACACCGCAACGTGATGTTCATCAGATTGGAAGTCATACTAGAAATGGCAAAGAAATGAGACTCACAGTGCAGATTGGAGCATTTGAAATGGATGAAGTCATTTTAGATTTAGGTTCAGAAGTCAATGTTCTCACCATGCAGACATGGGAACAGATGGGTAGCCCTCAGCTTACAAGATCTCCTATCCAGCTAAGACTTGCGAATCAGCAACGAGTTTCCCCATTGGGCAGAATACCCAATGTACTTATTGATATTGAGGGAGTAAGAAGTTCTGCAGACTTCGAAGTTATCAAAATTATGGATGATAGTAGACCTTATCCAGCACTCTTAGGCATAGATTGGGAATTTGATAATTTGGCTATCATTAATTTGAAGAAAAGACAGATGACCTTTGAGGATGAGCAGATCAGGGTCATCACACCGTTGGATCCACTTCAAGGACCATGGTATATTGAACCCATTCGGGAAGAAGAAGAAGCACGCCACATGGAAAGTTTGTATCAAATGACTGCTAGTCATAGTGACTATGTCAATCCCACAGCGGACGGCCATATCAGCTGGCGATGTGATAGTTCGTGCATATCAGATTCGGAAGCAGGACTGGAAAACTGGCAGAATCGCTTACATGAGGTTTCTGCAAGGTGATGCGCCATGATGACTAAATCTATTCGATGGATTGGCAAAGAATTGAATGACACTCCAAATTTTGATGGTTTAACTGAAGTAAGTGAATTCATACACACATATGAACAACAGATCTCAGATGAGCGGCGCATGCATGCATTGGATATAGCACTGCGCGCTACACCTGCAAGATGGTGGGGTGCGCATAAAGAGAATATTGACACATGGAAAGACTGTCACAGATTGATACTATGCAGATTTCAAGGAACTACAGCAGAATTTTTGCACAAATATGATGGACAGAGTGACCCCAGGTCACACGTTGAAGCATGTATTCACCAATGGTCAGATATTCTAGAAGATGAGTGGGTTCACCTATTCATCCACACATTGGATACCGTTCCAAGGAACTGGTACACAGAAACAGAATTGCGCAAAGGCACTATCACTTGGCCTCTTATGATAGAAAGTTTTCAACTTACCTTCAGCTTTGAGTCAGAACATCCAAGTATCGACCACGCTTTAAAGTGTATTAAAAAGAAGGTATTTGAACAATGTCCAATACCAGAATATTCTCAACCAGATTGGGCTGTCCAGATGGAACATGCCCTGGAATGCTATAATTTCACCACTGGTGAAGAGGAAGATGATCCTCGCAACATCAATATTCTAGAATCAGAAGGGACGCGCACCATCGAAGGTCCTCAGCTGAATATCCCTGCCATTACAGAACACATCAAGCTCAAAAAGATCAACATTGGTACAGAAGCCGAACCCAAGTTTGCTTCTATAGGAGATTATTGGGATGATAAAACTGTTGGCCATATTTCAGAGTTACTACGTGACTACCAGGATATCTTTCCTACCAAGTTTACAGAAATGAAAGGCATCCTAGGAGATTTAGGAGTAATGCGCATACCTTTGAAAGCAGACGCCAAGCCAGTAAAACATCGCCCGTACAGGTTGAACCCGCGATATAAAGAAAAGGTTAGAGAAGAAATTGATAAGATGCTCGCAGCAGGTATTATTGAGCCAGTAGAAGAAAGCGATTGGATTAGTCCTATGGTGGTACAAGAGAAAAAGGCAAAAGGTGAAATAAGAATCTGTGTGGACTTGCGCAAGCTGAATGACGCATCAGCGCATGATCCATTTCCTACTCCCTTTACAGACGAAGTGCTTGATAATGTTGGAGGACAAGAGGCTTACTCCTTCACTGATGGCTTTTCGGGATACCATCAGATCAGAATCCATCCAAAAGACCGCCATAAGACCACTTTTGCGACTGAATGGGGATCAGTCCAGTATACGATAATGCCCTTTGGTCTTAAAAATGCACCTGCTATCTTCTCTAGAGTCGTTGTTGCTGTTTTTAAAGAATTCATTCATAAGTTTCTAGAAGTCTATTTTGATGACTGGACTGTGTTTGGTTTACTAAAGAACCATATAGGGAACCTGCGCATGATGTTAGAAAAATGTAGACAGTATCAGATTTCCCTTAACTTGAAAAAATGTAGTATCTGTGCTCCTTTTGGTATTCTGTTGGGCCATATTGTATGCAGACAAGGACTCCTAATGGATCCTGCGAAGGTTGCCATCATTGCTAACTTGCCTGCGCCCAACTCAGTTAAGCAATTACGCACTACATTGGGACATACAGGATACTACAGGAAATTTATTAAGGGATATGCAAAGATAACTGCGCCTATGGAAAGATTGCTGAAAAAAGATTTGAAATTCCAATGGACAGAAGAATGCCAACAGAGCTTGGACACACTTAAAGAAAAGATGATCACTGCACCTATTCTAGTTTTCCCAGACTGGAGAAAACCCTTTCATGTTCATGTAGATGCTTCTTCCATAGCATTGGGGGTTGTGGTGACACAACCGGGAGAAGGAGGTATTGATCACCCCATTGCTTACTCTAGCAGAAAACTCTCTATAGCTGAGAAGAACTACACCACTACAGAAAGAGAAGGACTAGCTATGGTGTATGCCCTACAGAAATTTAGGCACTACCTATTGGGCGCACATTTTAAAATGTATACTGACCATTCTGCTTTGAAATACTTGGTCAATAAGCCAGTGCTAGGGGGAAGAATTTGCAGATGGCTACTACTCTTCCAGGAGTATGATTTTGAGGTTATTGTGAAGCCAGGTAGATTGAATGTAGGACCTGACCATTTATCTAGGATCGAGTCAAGAGAGGAACCTACAAATCTGGAGGACAATCTACCTGATGCGCAGTTGTTTTCTGTTCAAGCAGCTGACGAGTATTATTCCGATATCCTTGAGTTTCTCACTACCGGGAAAGCGCCAGTTGAGTTCTCAATCCGGCAGAAAAAGCAACTTGTTGTCAAAGCCGCAGACTTCACCTTGATAGGCGGCCAACTCTATAAACTGGGTGCTGATGAAGTCTTGCGCAGATGTATCTTACCGCATGAGAAGAACTCCATAATCGTAGAAGCGCACTCAGGAGCCGCAGGAGGCCATTTCGCAGGAAAGCCGACTGCGCAGAAGATCTTAGCCGCAGGTCTTTGGTGGCCAAAATTACACAAGGATACTAAGGAATTCTGCAAATGTTGCGATGTATGCCAGTGGACAGGAAAACCCTCAAGAAGAGATGAAATGCCGCTAAAACCCCAGATAACATTGCGTGCTTTTGATAAGTGGGCCATTGATTTTGTAGGAACTATCAACCCACCAGGAAAGAGAACCGGCGCAAGATACATCATCACAGCTACTAAATACCTCACCAGATGGGCTGAGGTGAAGCCAGTTAAGAATTGCAACGCTACCACTGCCGCACAGTTCATTTTTGAGAACATTATCACTAGATTTGGATGTCCACTGATTCTAATGAGTGATCAGGGCACGCATTTTCTAAACAACACTATAGAGGCCCTTACCAAGGAATTTCACATTAGTCACCACAAGAGTACACCCTACTACCCTCAAGCTAATGGTACGGTGGAGGCATTCAATAAGATCCTCGAGAATGCCCTGACGAAGATCTGTAATCAACAAAGAGATGATCAGGACCTTAGAGTCACAGCTGTATTATGGGCTTACAGAACCACATGCAAGAAATTAACAGGTCACACACCTTTCAGTTTGGTGTATGGACAAGAAGCAGTTATGCCCATGGAATACATTGTTCCCAGTTTCAGAATCGCGCAAATCACAGAAATGGCAGATACTGATACTATGAGTGAAAGACTCTCACAATCGCTTGCCTTAGAAGAAGACAGACTTTTAGCTGAATTCCATCAACAAGTACAGAAGGCAAGACAGAAAGCTTGGCATGACAGGCATATTAAGAATAAAGTCTTTCAACAAGGAGACTTGGTACTCCTCTATGATAGTAAATTCATCAAGTTTCCAGGAAAATTTTGTGTACACTGGTTAGGCCCTTTCCAGGTGATCAAGATAACAGAAGGAGGAGCAGTTCAGCTTGCAAAGCTTAATGGAGAATTGCTGCCCACAATGGTTAATGGGAGTCGGCTCAATCTTTATCGCGACAGCCACTCTGCCCTGTCGACTTAAGTAGCTGCTAAAAGAAATGCAGATGCCCAGTGTAGTCGAAAGAGACATCGCATTATCACAGTCTACATGGAATTTGCGAGACACTTTCAGTATGGCTTCCCGCGCAGTACCTTGAAACATCCGCGCATGTCTATAAAGTTTATTTTGAGCGACCCTATTTGCGCTCTTGCGAAGTTTTTCCGTGTTGTCAAAATCGTCGCTCTTGCGGAGTCCCTGTTGTCAATTTGCCGCCTCAGGAGTTCTCGGTTGTGGACCCCTCCATATGCACAGTTACCTATGATGAAGTGACCCGCCGAAAAATTTGAATTATAGCAGTTATGAAGCTGCGTCTGAGTATTAATGAAGGATAAGCCCGCCATTTAATTGTAGCCACTCTGACAGATTCGGCTTGATCTCCCTAAGATTTGCATTTATGTTATGCGCCGAAAGCTTTAGCTTCTCTTGGAAGCCTGTCAGAGCCCGTCCATCACAATTAATGCACCGCAGAGGCACAAGGGATAGGGGGGTTGTCAACTCCTGCATAGACACCTACGGCTATTAACCCCACTTGTCCGCATTTACTATGGCCTTTAGCTATAAATACCCCGCACTTGTATATTTTCGGGTTACTTTTCTCGAATTTCCTAGTGTCTTGTTTGAGAATCTAACTTATTGTTTTCAGAGCCGGGTTGTGCAGACTGCTTCCTTTGTTTTCAGCGTTCGTATTTTACGCTGTTCCACCATTCGTCTGTTCAAGTTTTTGTTGCCTATCGGTTCACGACGGAGAACCTATCAACTGAAGAAGTTGTTCGTCAATTTATGCACCGAGGCTTAGATTTCGGCATGACTAATCCCGTGACGGCCTCGACTTATACACACCCTAGTTGGACTTATCCTAGACAGTCTCCGGGCACAAGGGCATATCAGCCACAGCAGCCAGACGAGCCCGTTCCAGAGCCCTTGGCCACTATGGTAAACTACATTCTGCCGCACCCAGATGATGCACCCGAGGTGCATATTCTGAAAAATGCTAAGTATCTAATTCTGCTACCTCCAATGCCGAAAATCGTGCGACAAGAAGGGTCCCTGCTTGGACACCTTCCGCTGGTCAATTTTTCTGATTTCAACCTTGGAGACTACAGAACATATCCTCATTTTGCGCCAGATCACTATCTAACAGTAGTCTATAATACTGATAGAAAGGTTGATGAATTCGTCCCAAAAGAATTCGCAGCCAACCTGGAGAGGCCTGGTCTGCTGAACTTGCTGAAGCTACCACACTTCAGGCGTAGCGACGAATTCAATGCAGTTGTTAAGGAACTGCTATCTTGCGTTCATGGAGGTTATCTTTGGCTGGGGAGGCCAATTGATTTAAATGTCGATTTGATTCATCGTGTTACCAGCCTATCTAAGGTTGGTAAGGACCCTAATATTCATTTTGTTGGAAAAGACAAGGACAGAAAATTGGCTGAATGGCTGGTGCAGAAATATAATTTGACAAGAGGAGGTCCGGCTTATGACCTCACTATAGTCGAGGATGAAGCACTTAGATTTACAGGCAGTTTGCTTGCAGGCAGACTTCTCACAAAGTACAGACCTAAAGAAGTTACTGGAGCTTTCGTGGAGCTCGCTATCGCAGCTGCGGAGGGAGAGCAGTACAACTGGTCTCTCTTCCTCCTCAATTCTTTCTTGGAAGACTGCCGAAACGTCCAAGACAACCCCGGTCAGTTGTTCCATTTTTCTTTGCTTTTAATTTTATGTGCTTTTATCAGGTGGAAGGAGCCCCCGAACACTCAGTTCCTTCTACGCCGCGCAGGAGAGGTTGTCGGCATGCGCTATGTCAACCTCTGGGATTCTAGCAATCCCGCGAAGCGCAAGATGAACCGCGCTGTGTTCTATGAATACTATTATCTCCTCAAGGACACCATTGAAGAAATGTCAAGGCTGAGTAAGGAGACAGTCGAAAGATATGAAGGGAAGTTGGTTTTCTCTGCCAACTCACATGAAATTTACCTCCGCCCTTGCAGCATTCAGGAAGAATGGGCTGTAGGCCTTTACAGGATGACCACTGAAGATGTTGAAGAAACTATCAATTCGTGGTCGGATGAATGGAGGGAGGCCGCCGAAGTCGCATCCGCGATGCCACCCCCTTCTGCGCAAGAAAAAGATAGAGGAAAGGAAAAAGCAATGCAGGGGACTGATGAACTTTCGGCAGGACCACCCCCAAAGAAGCAGAAACTGTCGCACCTCGCAGAAGCGACAGAAGACCCCTCTGAGACCCTTGCCGTGGGCATCGACCGTTATTTGAAGGAACAATTTCGTGAGCTGCGGACCTCGCACGCTCACATCAGAAGTGCGCTGGACCTGCAGTTCGTAGAAATAAAAGGTCTCGCAGGAAGAATTGCGCAGACCCATGCGCCAACATCCAGTTCGTAGGCGCCACAGGTACCTACAAGCACTGAGCGAGTGGAAGCACTTGCTAAGAGACATACTGTCGTGCACATCCCGCCTACAGGCATGACACTTCTGGATCCCTTGGCTGCACTGCAGGTAAGCGCAGTTGGCCCCATTGAAATAAATTTGTCTATTATTCCGATAGAAACCTTGCAGTTAGTACACGAGAAGGTCTCTATTGAGCTGAGAGCTAGAGAGCTATCCACATTCCATGTGAACCAAAGGCTGCAATCGCAGGAAATAGAACTGAAGGCAGGCTATAAGAACATCTCTGAGAAGATTGCACATTATGAGGCACAAGACACTGGGATACGAAACATAGTTGATGAAATCGCCCAGGAAATCCCAGCCTGTGAAATTCAACCAGACCTCCCTCTGGTTGAGAAAGTTCAAATTATTGGAGGAAGGGTGAAAGCCCTAGAGCAAGAAATAGTTGCTATGGTTGAAGACCATAGAACGCAGATCATCGAATTAGAAGCTCGTGTTGCAATGCACCCTGAAGATGATAGCCAGGAACAATTTGAAGCACTGCGCAGAGCTTCCACACAAATGAAGGCCAGAGCACAAGAAGCCGAGAGCTTGATGACACAAGCTATGGAGGCTTGGACGGAGCTTGAGACGCTCCCTTTCAAAGTCAGCCTTTTGGAACAGGTACAAGCAGCAGAGCAGTCCCTAACTGTTCTGAGCGAAGAAGCTAAGACCTTAGAAGGCTTAGCAAAGATGAGGAAGATGAGCAAAGTGCTCAGAGTACAACAACAACTACACAAGCTCAGAAATGAAGATGCTAACCTCACCAACAGCATTTAGCCATTTATGGATGAATATGCTGAACTTGCTGCCCAAGCCGAGGCAAAGATCAAAGAAATTGCTGAATCTCAATAGTTGATTGATGGCATAACTAAAGAAGAAGCCAGTTTAGACATGGTCCATACAGTTGCGGAGTGCTTGGATGAAATGGAATCCGCTATTGCGCAGTGGATGAACACATTTGCCACGATCAAAGCAAGGGCAGATGCGCAGCTGAAGCGACCACACGCTAGTGCGAGTGGCTCAGGGACGAGCCACAAGTAAGTGTTAGGGGCCTGTTGGAGCATAGGCCGCAGCTATAGTAAAGCTGCAAATTTTGAGGAAAAAGCACAAGTGTCAAGAGGAAAGTGCTAATTTTGTATAAGCACCAATTTTTGGGTAGAAGCAAATAAGTGCGCAGTACAGTGCCAGATGGACGAGCTCAGCGCAGATCACGGACCGGAAATCACGGAGCTCGCGCGTGCACCTCAAAGAAGAAGGAATGTGGCCGAGTAGAAAGATTAGCTACTACAATAAATGAAGCAACAGGGTAGAGGGCTCAGCTACCCTCATTAAGGCTTAAGTACAGAAGTAATGGTTGCTCTAACCAAGGAAGAGCAACGGACCAAGGCATTAAAGGTGAAGGACATGGAGCAATAAACGATGAAGCGGCGCCCATACCCGCAATCTGCATCGGAAATCACGGAGCCTGCAGGAAGCGGCGACGTGACTGCAAGCGGCGCCTACACTACACCTAGCCATGTACGCGGTTAGGGTTTTTGGGGAATACTGTTGGGAAAGGCCCACAGTTTTGTAAAGGTACGACCCTCAGGGCCACCTATATATATGTATAATTGATAAGGGAGAAGTTTAGTTAGTAAGATGGTTGGTTGAACGTTGATTGTTTTCTACTGTGTTGTTAGAAGACACCAATTAGAATTGGATAGCTGAGAAGCTAATCCTTGGGTTGCAGACAGTCTGAGTCGACATCTGAACCATTGTAATCCCTGTAGAGGAAGAGAGTGGATCTAAGAGAAGGGCTCCTAGCTGTGTGCGTGGAGTTTCCTGGAAATATCTAAGGCTGCAGCTATGTGTGCAGCATTACTGTGTAACTTCCCTTTGAGTTAATATAAGATAAACTTCCCGTGGACGTGGTTTCCCGAGGAAGTGAATTCCATAAGTCTTGTTGTTATGTTAATGTTCGTATGCATGCATGTTTGTGTTGTTATCTGTGCTTTCATGAACATTGCGTTATCCTTATGAATATGTTGAGTACGTTCTCAAAGTTTCCTTAGACGTTATAACTGCTAAGTATCAAAGAAATCTGTAGAATGCCGTCGCTGCAGCGCTCGAGAAGTGTGTGGCTGCGTCGTGGCGCAGGGCTAGAAACGTTATTATATTGAACGTCAGGGGTGACTGCCTCGGGCGTCGAAGTAAGGAGATACCGTGCAGCCAGGCTGGTACAAGTTTCAGTGCTGTCGCGCCAAGAGATCTGCGGGAGAGTAAGACATTCCGCGCCAAGGACTCCCGGAAGAGGGGAGAAGATTGCAGTCTTCGCGTCGCCAAGGTTAAGGAAGCCTGATTCCTTAGCCCCCCCATAGCCACTTCGGGTGAGACTTCGGGCTGCTGCGTAGCTCGTTGCTGAGAGGGCCAGTGCGCCAAGGGGTGTTTGTTGCTGCGCTTCATTAAAACCTGGGTCTGTCCAAAAAGTAGCCAACATTCTCATGTTTTAACTATAAATAAAAACCATTTCAAGCATTGTTTCAAAAATATTAAAGGCCAATGCAATTACGCTACTCTTGTCTAGTCATGCCATGTTTTGGGACTCTAAATTCTATAGAGAATTTAACTAATACTTTTAGGCTTACATACCTCCTTCTTTGGTCATGTAGGAGGTAGACATATCAATCTTTATCTTAAGTTTTATTTTACAAAAGGCTTGAATCCTATATTTTACTTGGAACCGGATTCCTTCATAGAGCATAGGTCCTTTAAAACAATTTTACTTCGTATGTAATCTTTCTACTAGTTTGGCCATAGCATATAATACCCATTTAATGGCATACTAGTTCAACTTTGCTAGGGAAAATCTTTACTAGAAAACAAAATACTATGCATAGTATGCAATGTCCTTTTACATCTGCGAGTCCATAGGTAAATAAGTTGCTCTACTTTGATGACTTGATAGAGTTAGATTTTCTATTTCTAAGGGCCCTTCATTTTGGTGTTTATGATCCAATTGATTTCCACATGAAAATAAAGCTAAGATTGAGTTTTGGAGGGGCCAATGCTTGACCACCTTTGAGCTGTCCGAGAGACGTGGAAAATATGGTAGACAACTCCACATTAAATATAGTGTGCAAGCCAAGAAAAGGTGAGATGCTTAATTCAAAATCAATTTCACACACAAGCTTGGTGAAAGTGTGAATCCCATATCAAAGTGAGGAGATATTTTGATCGTGTCTTGTGAGGCATAATGCAAGAATACGTTATCCCCCGTTTGAAATTTTGTGGAACCAATGCCTATCAGGGTGTTGGTTGTACTTGGGACTCCCTTTTTGCGAAATATCATGACGTTCTTGTTGGTTGTGTTCACGGGGGATTCACCTTGTTAACCAATATCTTATCATGTTTATCCATAAAGGGGAATTTTAACATTGTGAAAATTATGGTTAATATTGTGTAGGTATTGAGGGGTGTCTGTAAGCTATAGGGGGTTTATATGTATTAGTGGGTATAAAAAAGTGTATCTGGTGAAAAGAAGAGATATCTAGTAAAAATATGGTTTTTTTCATTAGAAATATGTATTTGGAGGGGGGTCAACATAAGGATTTTCGTAGGTATTTATTGATATATAGTGAAATTAGGGGTATTTTTTAATTTCCCGTAAACTAAGGCACTATGTCATAGTTTCACTGAGTGAAAACCATGAGGTTGTGCGCGACCCATTCAAAAAATTTGGATGCGTCGTCATCTTTAATATGAGCATGGGAAGATTATTTTTGTGTAGATTCAATGGGAAATGCTACATTAATTATGGATAAAAATGGAATCCGAAGCACACCTAAAAAGGGTTATGTCCAATAGAGCCATGAATGATGTACTATGTTGTAGCTATGTTGAACATATGGAAGGTTGTCATACCATTTGAGGGAATGTTTTGAGTTGTACATTCTTAGTATATGCACAATCATCATACTGATTACCTCTATTTATCCATTAATTTGAGGGAGGAAGTTGATTTGGTCATGTTGGTGTCAATCATTGACCATATGATAGACTAGAAAATACTTAGAAATATAATATCTTGACTTAAAATAATGGCTTATGGGAGCCCAAAATGAATCTAAAAATGCTTGAAGAAGGTATTAGTAGTGGCACCTATGGTGATGCTCTTCTGATGAGGCATCGAAATCATAATAGTAAAAAACTAGTCAACAACCAAAAAATACACAATGATTGCCATGCTTGGTTGAAGGTAGGATAGACATCTAGTTCATATAAATGGACTCCCAGTGTCTCTCTAAGGTAGGTATATGTCACCTACCCAAATTTTGAGACTATTTATTTTATTTGAAAAAAAAACATTATGTTAAATTATAATTACAAAGTTTTGTAATTATGACCAAATCAGGTCAAGGATGATTGTAATAACATATTATTATTATTTAATAAATTAAAACAGGAGAGAAAAACCCAAGGGAACTATTAAATGAGTGTTCACTAACCCACTAGGAGGAATGGAAGTTGTTAGAAGGCATGGGACAAACGTCAGCATTTGCACTCCACCACTAGCTGTTCATTATGGGACAACAACCTATAAAATTGTGGCATTATCCCCCAGGTGGGTGGAGCAGAGTTGTTAGCTCATTAATGACCAAGTTAACCACTAAAAAGTGTTGATGTCTATGTAACTTCGGAATGTATTTCTTATATATATTTATTGTACTCCTATACAAATGTGTTATACCTCTATACGGAAGTGTCGTCATTTGTATTGACAAGTGTCGCAAGTGGTTTAACTTGCCGATGGGTTATTAGACTACCTGATGTGGGTGTCGGCCCGGATTTAATGTAACTGGGGTTATTAGGCTGAGTTAGACAAGTCGGCCCCATATGTATTTTAGGCATGTCGGACAAGTATAAATAGAGATCGGGAAATCTCTATTTAGATCATCTTATTGCTCACTCATCCTTCACTCGGAAAGTGACGCACATGTGGGGAGGAGGATCAACACATAGAAGAAGTCTATCTCTTGTACTTGGGTTGTACTTTGGTTGTACTATTTCTCTATCTATCTCTGAGGAAGTTGTGGGGTTTTTCACCTTAGGATTTTCCCCACGGAAACTCTGTGTGTCTATTATCTCTTATGCTTTTGCTTCTTGTGATGATTAACATGCTTGATATGATTGATATGAATTAATATACTGTACATGTTATTGTCTTAGTAAAGATCCTATAGCATATTGAATTAATGCCTAAAATCTAACATGGTATCGGAGCTAACCTGAGAAGAAGACACTATGCAGTTACGGAAACCAAAGTTTCTTGTTTATTGGGTCTCTCTCCACAGATTTTGGAAAATCCGTATAGTAGATTGACTCTACTCATCAAGGAGAATCTACCTGTCCAATCAAAATTCAATTCTGAGTTGTTTCAGTTTTGGCCCTAAAATTTAGGGTTTCCACAAAAATAGGAATTTATGAAATCTGAAGACATAGCTGGAAGCTCCTTGGAAAAATCGAATTTTAGAGCTTTGGATCGAGATTTTTTGTTGGGTAGATCTCCAGGAAACTCAAAACCTAATTCAAGGTTCTCCTTAGTGAATGCGGGAAGACTAAAAGACATTTCTAAAGGGTGAAAATTTGCAGATCTGAATTTATGAATATACCAGGCTGATCAGTTTATCAAGGCACATCTTTCTATCCTTTCAGAAAGTTGAAATTTTAGGGTTTCTCTGACAAACCCTAATCCAGCACCAGATCCAGTTTTCAGCAAATCAAGTGGTAAGACCTAAATATTTTCTATTTCCATTTGAAGTACTCTTTAAGATGTCTCACCACACCAAGCTTGAGGATAAGCTTGAAGGGGATGATAACTTCTGAGCATGGAAGTATAGGATTGGGTTAATCCTTGAAGAGAATGAGTTGGATACTTATATAAGTGAAGAGGTCCCTGTCCCAGAGGGAGAAGAGGCTAATGCTCTTCACAAGAGGACTTTGTTTAAGGCAAAGAGGATCATTGTTGATTCTGTTAAAGATCATCTCATCCCCCATGTTTCACCCCTAAAGACACCAAAATAGATGTTTGATTCCTTGACCAAACTATTTGAAGGCAAGAACATAAATCAGAAGATGACCCTCAGGCATCAATTGAAGAATATCAAGATCCAGAATGCAAAGACTATGCAGTCATATTTCTCAAGGGTCTCCTAGATAAAAGAATAACTTGTAGCTGTGGGTGAAGATATAGAAAATGGAGAAGTGGTGATGACCACTCTTAATGGCCTTCCTAGGTCATGGGATTCCTTCATCCAAGGGATTTGTGCTAGGAAGAAACTTATCTCTTTCAGTAGACTGTGGGAAGAATGCTCATAGGAAGAAGCTCGAATTGTAGCTAGAGAAGAGAAGATGGGGAGTGAATACCAAGCACTCACAGCTCACTCCAAAATACATGGTGACAAGAAAGCTCACCATCATGGCAGGAAAGAAAAACATCACCATCAGAATCAAAGAGGTAGTCCCAGACATCGAAGGAACATGTCCTATGTCCGTTGCTTTACATGTGATGAAAAGGGACACTATGCCAGAGATTGTCCTAGAAATAAGAAAGAGGATCCTCACAATAAGAAGAACCTCAAAAGAAGACATAATGCTCATGCTGCAGAGGATGATGAACCTCCCAGGAAGAGGGCTAGAGAAGATAGTGAAGATTCTTCAAGTGATGAAGAATATGTTTTGATTTCTGCTCTCACTGGAACCATTACTCATGGAATTAATGATTGAATAATAGATAGTGGGGCTTCCAAACATATGACAGGATTCAAAGAATCCTTTGTGAATCTATCTAAACATGATTCACCCCACAAGGTGAAACTTGGGGATGACTACCAGTATCCCATAAAAGGGAGTGGTGAATCCTCCTATAAACTAGACTCTAGAAAGTCTATGAAGATGAAATATGTACTCTATGTTCCAGGTCTCAAGAAGAATCTACTCTCTGCATTGGATGCAAAAGGCATGAGGGTTGCATTTATAGATGGCCAAGTCCTAATGTGGCCAAAGGGTAAGACTATAGATGATGCAGTTGTGATTGGAGAGCAAGAGGGAGGATTATACAAATTGAAGGGCCATCTAGAATAAGCCATGCTCCATGAATTAGTAGAGCCAAGTGAACTTTGGCACAGAAGGCTTGCACACATGCATTACAGGGCATTACCAATTGCAAGCAAAGCGGTAGAAGGTTTTCCTGAAATCCAGACAAAGCATGAAGGCATTTGCAAAGGTTGTGCAAAGGGAAAGAATACAAAGAAGACATTTCCAAGCAGTGAAAGAAAGGCAAAAAGAATCTTGGAGATTATCCACTCTGATGTATGCGGTCCTATGTCATCAAGTTCTCTGAGTGGGTATGTATATTATGTCTCTTTTATTGATGATTTGTCTAGGAAGACTTGGGTCTACTTCTTGAAGAACAAAGATGAAGTGTTTAACAATTTCAAGGAATTCAAAGCCTTGATAGAAAACCAAAATGACATGAAGATCAAGATCTTCAGATCTAACAATGGCGGAGAATTTCCTTCAGGAGACTTCAAGAAGTTATGCAGTGATTCAGGGATTAAGAGGGAGTTGAGTAATTTTTACAATCCACAGCAGAATGTGGTTGCTGAGAGGAAGAATAGAACAATCATGGAAGCAACGAGGGCAATGCTTCATGACAAAAACTTACCTATGCACTTATGGGATGAAGCAGCAAGGACAACTATATATGTGCAGAACAGAACACCCCATAAGATACTTGACAACAAAACACCAGAAGAAGTGTTTAGTGGAAAGAAACCAGACGTGAGCCATCTCAGAATATTTGGTTGTCCACTATACACTCACATCCCAAAACAGAAAAGGTCAAAGTTGGATCCTTGAGGAAAGAAGGGTATATTTGTGGGTTACAGTGAAAGCTCGAAAGCTTACAGAATCTACTTCCCTGGATTCAAGAAGATCGACATCAGCAGAGATGTAACATTTGATGAAAGTTCAGCTTACCACAAATCGAGAAAGACACCTATTGAAGATAATGAAGAACCCAGAATATCCAGAACACAAGACACCACTATGAATGAAGCAGTTCCTGAAGAAGATTGAGAAATGGAAGATCCACAAGAACCTGTGGATCCACCTCGTGAGAAGAATCCTCACAAGAGGAAACCAACATGGGCTAGAGAGCTCATCCAAGATGCAGAAAGATTTGGCATTCCAAAAGAAGAACACAGAGAAAGAAAAAGGACAAGGTCACATACTAGTTATGTTGCTTTTCTCTGTGACATTATGGATAAAGAACCTTCTAGTTATGAAGAAGCTGCAGAAAAGAAAGAATGGAAGGATGCTATGATTGAAGAATACCAATCAATTATGAAGAATGATGTTTGGGATGTCGTCCCAAGACCAGATGGGAAGTCTGTGGTGACTTCCAAATGGATCTATAAGATCAAGCATGCTGCAGATGGTAGCATAGAGAAATACAAAGCTAGGTTTGTAGCTCGTGGCTTATCCCAGAAAGAAGGGATTGATTATGAAGAGACTTTTGCTCCTGTGGCCAGATACACTTCCATTAGATAAGTACTTGCTATGGCTGCAGTGATGAAATGGAAGGTACACCAGATGGATGTCAACACAACTTTCTTGAATGGTGTAGTTGAAGAGGAATTATATGTGGAGCAGCCACTCGGGTTTGAGACACATGATAGAGGAACACATGTGTGCAAACTGAAGAAAGCCCTATATGGTTTGAAATAGGCACCTAGGACCTGGTATGGTAGGATAGATAGCTTCCTATCCAGTTTGGGCTTTACCAAGAGTAAAGTGGATTCCAACCTTTACTACAAAGTTGAGGAGGGAAATCCAGTGATAGTACTATTGTATGTGGATGACCTGTTTCTGACAGGTGAGGATAGACTGATTGCTGACACAAAGAGGAAGCTAGCTACCGAGTTCGAGATGAAGGACTTGGGTATGATGAACTACTTTCTTGGTATGGAGGTGTGGCAGAGTGCAGATGGAATCTTCCTTGGACAAGGCAAGTATGCAGTAGAGATCATGAAGAGGTTCAAAATGATGGACTGCAAGGCCATGGCCACACCTATGGAATCGAACCTGAAGCTTTTGTGTGATGCTTCATCTGAGCCGGTTGATGCTACGATGTATCGTCAGATGATTAGGTCCTTGATGTACCTGATGAATACAAGGCTAGACATTTGCTTTGTGGTAAACACCTTGAGCCAGTATCTAATAGATCCGAGACATGTTCACCTGATAGATGCAAAGCATGTTCTGAGGTACCTGAAGGGTACAGTGGATTATGGGCTCAAGTATGAGGCAAATCAAAAGTTTAACCTGGAGGGTTATGTTGATTCGGATTGGGCAGGCAGTGCCATTGACTGGAAGAGCACTTTGGGGTGTTGCTTCAGTATGGGATCAGGTGTGATCTCTTGGTTTAGCAGGAAGTAGTCGTGTGTGGCACTGAGTACAATTGAAGCAGAGTATGTCACAGCTTGTTCAGCTAGTTGTGAGGTAGTATGGATTAGGAAGCTATTGTTTGATTTGTTTGATCTCCAGTTGAGTGCTACTTGTATATATTGCGACAACCGGAGTTATGTGAAGTTGTCAGAGAACCCAGTGTTCCATGACAAGTCGAAGCACATTGAGATCAAGTTCCACTATATCAGGGATATGGTGCAGAGAGGAGCAGTGAAGCTCATGTATGTTGCGACAGATGAGCAGATAGCCGATGTGTTTACCAAGCCGCTTGCCAAAGTGAATTTTGAATACTTCAGAGGGAGACTTGGTGTACTTCAGATCGAGATGCCTTCCAGAGGGAAGTGATGAGTCTGGAGACACAGATGCACATTGAGCCATTCTTACATGGTGGTAGGTTGGTCCTCCCATGATAAGATGTAAGGGCTGAGCCATTCTCACATAGTGGTAGGTTGGTCCTCCTATGGTGAGATGTAAGGGCTTGGCCATTCTCACATGGTGGTAGGTTGGTGCTCCCATGGTGAGTTGTAAGGGCTGATGGGATTTTCCAACATGGTAGTAGGCTGGTCCTCCCATGGTCATTGATGTAATTGTTGTGCCATTCCGACATGGTGGTAGGTTGGTCCTCCCATGGTCGTTGATGAAAGTGATATGCCATTCCGACATGGTGGTAGGTTGATCCTTGCATGGTCATTGATGTAAGTGCTATGAGCCTTTCCCAGATGGTAGTAGGTTGGTCCTCCCATGCTAGTGAGTGTAACTGTTATGTGTGTGTGCATCTGGGTTGTGCTCCGTGGACTATGTGGTGATATGAAGACATTGATGTGACAGTTTGGTACACAGATTTTGCAGAGGCATATGATCAGTCCTGAAATGCTCTTGCGGGTTTTGCAGTGGCAGTGTAATTAGTCCTAAGAGATCTTGCAAGTTTTGTTGAGGCAGTGTAATCAGTCTTGAGGTGTACTTACTTGTTGGCTTGCTCGCAGAGATGATGATGATCGGGATGATCATGTGATGATATACACCAGGTAGATGTATGGTGAGTATCAGGTTGATACTCTGTGGTCATGGACAGGTTGTGCAGTGGCATGTAAAAGATCCTGGCAGATTCGATAGGTTGAGCTGTGTGCTCGTAAAAGGCCTGGGATGCTCTTACGAGGTTTTGCAAACGCACGTGATGAGTCCTGAGGATTCCACAGTATGACCAGTGATGATGAAGACCTACAGGTTGTGGGCCTACATCCAGTATGAAAAAGGACTGGCTCTGTAGAACTTCCTGTGACGAGTAGATTCAGAGATTGGACGAGATAACTGCAGCTATGATGATGACGATGATTTGATGACGATGATCCAGAGAAGAAGACTTGTGCCAGATCATCTGTGTCGAGAAATACCTTCCTAGTTAAGAGAGAGTGTTGATGTATATGTAACTTTGGAATGTATTTCTTATATATATTTATTGTACTCGTATAGAGATGTGTTATACCTCTATACGGAAGTGTCGTCATTTGTATTGAAAAGTGTCGCAAGTGGTTTAACTTGCTGATGGGTTATTAGACTACCTGATTTGGGTGTCGGCCCAAATTTAATGTAAATGGGGTTATTAGGCTGAGTTAGACAAGTCGGCCCCATAAGTATTTTAGGCATGTCGGACAAGTATAAATAGAGATCGGGAAATCTCTATTTAGATCATATTATTACTCACTCATCCTTCACTCGGAAAGTGGCGCACATGTGAGGAGGAGGATCAACACATAGAAGAATTCTATCTCTTGTACTTAGGTTGAACTTTGGTTGTACTATTTCTCTATCTATCTCTGAGGAAGTTGTGGGGTTTTTCACCTTAGGGTTTTCCCCATGGAAACTTTGTGTGTCTATTGTCTCTTATGCTTTTGCTTCTTGTGATGATTAACATGCTTGATATGATTGATATGCATTGATATACTGTACATGTTATTCTCTCAGTAAAGATCCTATAGCATATTGAATTAATGCTTAGAATCTAACAAAAAGGCCTAGGAAACCTAGATAAGGAAACTCGAATTGGGCAAGGGGCTCGACATTATTTTCTGTAGAAATAATTCCTCAAGTGTATGAGGTGATCACTGAGAGATTTGAATAGGGAGGCTAAGTGGAAGTGCATTGTGAGTCTGCTGAAAATATTCTTAGAAGGGAACCAGAGGTGCTGGTGTGGGTCTCTTTGACTGCTAAGTCTATAGGACTGAATGATCAAAATTGTTGCTGCAAGTTGATGACCTAAAGCTTGTACAAATTCTTCTTCCTAGTAGTTCAGTGAACAAGATCGGGGGTCCGAAGGTAAGTAATTTGGCTATCTTCAGGAATAGGTTGGGTGGAACAGGCTCCTTGGGTTGTTTGTTTCTCCTACATTCACCAGGTTCTACTGTTCTGACCTATTTATTTTCAGTTACATGATTTTCTGTATTTGTAGATTTAGTATTTATAGTTAAATAGCATACATAAGTAATTGTTTCATTTTCTGACCTAAGTATGAATTTGTATAATGTTGGTTAAGTAAATGAGATGATTAATTAAATATCTTCTCTGTATTTTTCCCCATGTTGTCTTTTGCATAGTACTCTACTATAGAGAAGAAAATTTTTAAGATAGATGATTTGATAGGATGATTTCAAAATGAATGAAGAGACAATTGTCATTGACTTTCACTAGTTTGTCTTAACAATCATATTCTGTTATATAGAAATTAAGTTAACATTTCATCTCTGCACACAACCTAGGGCTTTTCTTGTTATCTTGAGTCGTTTACTTCTGTTCAGATGCAAATGTTATGCATTCTTTTATTTTTCCTCTTTTCCACAGTATAGTACTATATTTCCATTTCATTTCTTCTATTAACATCTATGAAAATTATAACAAGTGCAAAATAATCATGACAACATTTCATAACATTTTATTATATTTCTTTTGTGATAGGAATGGAATAACCTAGATTTATGTATCCCATGTTTCCTAAACATTACAAAGACTTCTAACATTTCCTGTATTTCACTTTAGCATTTAAGATCAAAATAATTACTGACCTTTGTACTCAAAGTAACTAACAAGTAAATAGAGAAAAACAGAACTGGATAATTCGTATCATCCTTGCCAAGATTTCTTATACATAGATTAATTATGATATTTCAATATTATCGTATTTTATTTTTCGCAGCATTTATTTAATTAGAATTAAGAACTCTTATCAATTATTTTCACCTGATTTCCAAAAACTGAAAATGCATTCTTACGGATCAACTATTAAATTACTAGCTATCTATGCATTAAAACAAATTCAAACAAGAGTAATAATTCATTGATCGAATTATTTACTAAATTTTAGTTCCAAACCAAATTTGAGTCACATTTTCATCTTTCCAAACTTAAACTTATACAACGCAAACTCAGGGTTTCAATTTTGAGAAACAAGTTAAGCTATGGATCTCGGCCTTTATCAAAATGACAGTATAGTTTATAGCTAAAACAAGTCTACCATAGAAACCTATAGAGTAGGGTTTTAATTTCAAAGAGTAAGGTAGAAACCTGTGGCACGAAGCCATTTTAAACATACAGTTTTCAGTACAACGAACATCGATTTATATAAACAAAGAAACCGCACAGAAACCATTTTAAGTATGATCCTTACAAACTCAATTCCATATCATCACTCAAACAAAAGTATAAACATTGTAACACAATACTTTCCATGTTTCTTAGAAATAAGTTAACCCTCGGCTCTCGGATAGTTTTCACATTATATTATTTCAGTCAAAATGTCGACCCTGATAAATACAGAGATTGTACTGAAACATTTCAAGTTTCATAACACTGTAAACATCATAGTTTCATCTCGTTAATAACTTTATTGTAAACAAGTTCACATTTAAACCAATGCCATAGTAAAACACTATTGGGCCGAATAGCAAAGTAAGCTAAGGATTTATCCTCTTGTAGCATATTTCTATAACAAACATCATAACTTCGGCCATCACCCTTGCTAAGGGACATTTTTCCCAACTCTCGTCAAATAGTAAGCATCGTCCAAACCATGCCAAGAGAACCTACGAGGGTTTAGGAACCACCGAGGCTTACCAGGTGGTTGAGCAACATTTCCTCCACCAAGCTCCAAACAAGTTAACCATTCAATGAAGTTACACCTGCCATAAAAACTATTGAAAGGTTAAAAAATGAAAACGAAGAGTTCAACTTGAACATTCCAAATAACATTATCTTTTCAATTATTGAAACATTACCTCAACGATGTATCTCTAGAATAAGAGACACCTCCAGCAAAGCAGATGACGGAGCCACCTTATAACACAGAGAGTTTAAATTTAGCAACCCTTTATCGTAGGCTAGGAGTATTGAAACCTGGTTCAAAATCTAACTGATTCTATTCCTTTACACCATTCAAAGATACAAAGAGACTTCGCTATGTATGAGATATGAAAACACCTGAGAAACTATTAAGGTTTTCCAACAGGTCCAAGGATCGAACTCGGGGAAGGAGTTGTCCGAGAAGCAAACTACCAAACCCTACATTGCTACAGGTGGTCGGCCTCTCCACCCTACCACTACCAAGTGAAATGAAAGCCAAAGAAATCACTTCAATGATAAACACAATGACAAATTAGGGTTTCATTCCAAAAACCAAGAACACGCGAGATCAACGATCGAGAAGAATCCAGCAATGCACGTTGAAGTTCGGGCAACAACCATGTTTAAATGCCATATTTATTATCACATCCACCATATTTCCAACTAAGTAGACCGAGGGACAAAGCATTCTACAGCTCAGCATGTTATTACAAGTCTGTAAACTCAATCACGTGACCCATAACCATGAGGGAATCCACCTAAGATTTCCACTACACATAACAAGTAGATGACTTAAATGCCAAGACTGATTTTGATAGAATGCCAGCTCGTAACACCATTTTATTCAATACCCTATCATATCAGCTGTCAGTGCCAAGATGTAAGGTTAAAACGTATAGTTCATATCATTTTCCAAAGTGTTGGTCAATCGAACGCATAGTTTATATATTTGGTATAATGTTTCTCATTTGATAAAGGTCGTTGATTATAGAAGGCCTTCGATACTTAATGTATAAGTCTAGGTTTCATTTTTGTGCACATCGTAATGTTTGTACATATTGTCATCTCTTTGACAAAGATTACATACCATAAATAGTATATTAAAAAGATCTAAATCCTATAATATTGCAATTGACAATAGTATCATCGCAATTATAATAATAACATTTGCTAGATTAGAATGACTCTTCATAAATTATAAATTGAGAAATGTAGAAGCTAAGATAGTTATTTTGATGATTTCAAGTGAATCCATGTGTATTTTGGAATCTAGTACTTAATCAAGAATTCACAGTGTAAGTATAATGCACATGATATTACCACTCCTCACAAAATGGTGAAATAATGAGAGGATTCTAATAGCACTTAAAGTGTAAACTAGTATGTAAACGAGAAATAGAACAAAAGATCCATACCATTAATAACCCTCATGCAAAGAAGTACTTAGAGTATCGTAAAGAATTGACGGTTAACTGATAACATAATTGGAATTACTCTTAACACTTGAATTGTTGTATTACTCTTACCTGCATTTCTCCACAAAGAGACAAATTCAAATGCTTTATCTAAACATAGCTAAGTAAACCTCAGGGTACCCCATAGGACCCCTTCGTCATAATCCAAAAGCAAACAGTCAGTACTTTATCAAGAAAATTATGTCACCGGATAAACTTAATTACAACATGTAGGTAACAAATAAACACAAGTAGAACTAAAGATGTATTTTGTGTTATAATGTATGACTTGTCATTATCGTAATTGGTCATTAGTTAAAAGATTAGTATCTATTTAACTTTCCACACTAGCAATTTTAGTATTTATTGCTACTTTAAAAAATTTTAAATTTTTGTAATTTTTCGGGATGTTACATGTGGTATCAGAGCTCATGTTCAAATTCTCGGCCTGAAAAAGTCCAAAGAACATGCAACAAAAAAAAAATATATGACAGCAAAAATCTTTACTAATTGAAGTTAAATTATTTTGTTATACATAATTTTTTTTTCTAAGTTACAGGTATCGACGGATCAACTGAACACATGGAGGAAAGATTTCAGCCGAATAGTCATACCAACAATAGCACGAGACATCATTATGAAGAAAAGGTCCATGATGAATTGAATGACAATTCATCAAAATTGTTACGTGCATTTCAAGAGTTGAAAGAAGAAATAAGATCTGTTAAACAGGATAATGAGAGAATTCTGAAGGCACAAGAAGAACTGAACCAAGTACTGTTCGACCAGTGTCCAACTGATGAACATGATAGAAGGGCTGAAAATACCTCCAAGATTGAAGACTTACCTCATTAGAACAAGGGAAGAAAGTGAGAACTGATGATGAGAAAAACAGTTCGAGATCATCAGTAGCTGCAAATGAGATACGTAAAAAGAAATGTAATTATTCAAGTGATACCAACGAAGGGGATTACAAACCAAAAAGAAAAATCCATAAACAGTATGAACAGATTTTTGGGGAGTTCAAGAAAATCAAACCCCCAACTTTCAATGGTGAAACTGAGAAAGGAGAGACAGTTGAAGCATGGTTGTCCGGCATGAAGAAATACTTTCAAATCTATGATTATTTAGAATCATTAAAAGCAAAGATGGCCATATACAACCTGATCGGTAAGGCAGATATTTGGTGGCAAGACATCAAAAGAGTGAAGGGCATCAAGGACAAGGATGTGAATTGGAGCACTTTTAAACGGTAATTCAAAAAGAAGTTCCTATCTGAACAATATTATGAAGAAAAGTCCAAGGAATTTTATGATCTAAGATTGGGAACCATGATCATGAAAGAGTTGAACAACAAATTTCTGAATTTGCTAAGGTATGTGCCATACTTTGTGTAGGAAAAGCTAAAGATTCAGATATATCTGAGTTTTCTACCTTTCAACATCAAGGACATAATAGAGTATGACAATCCAAAGACCTTAGAAGAAGCCATGAGGAAAGCAAATTTTTGCTATGATACTAATCGGAAAAGAGAAGGGATATCTAATTGGAAAAATCATAAACTCAACAACTTTGAGCTAAAGAAGAAAAATTTTAGGTTCAGTGGAAATTCTGGTTTTCAAAAGAAAAATTTTCCAAATCGAAATTTCTAAGGAAACAGTCCCAGAAATAATCAGCAGCAGAATTTTACAACTCCTAGAAATACACCCAATGCTACCAAAACTAATGACCAGAGGACACCTATAAAATGTTTTGAGTGTCAAGGTGCTCATTATGCATCAAATTGTCCCAATAAGAAGCGGACAGCCAATAATATTCATTCCATACAAGCTGAACCTACTGTGGGAGACTTGGCAAGAGATATGCCCAAAATTAATGCAGTTCTAGACAACAGGAAAGCGGAGCATCAAGTCTCTATGGTACAGATTGAAGGTATGCTACAAAACCACCCAGTATCTATTTTGATTGATCCAGGTGCTAGCCTGAGTTATATATCTCCAGATATTGTAGAAAATTTTAATCTAAAGACAAAAAAATTTAATAAATCCTGGTTAGTTAGACTAGCAACATGAACAAAAAGAAAAGTGTCTGCTTTTGTTGAAAGTTGTGTTTTATCTATGAATAAGTTAACAACACAAACCAAGCTAAATGTTTTACCTTTAGGATCCTATGACATCTTAATTGGAATGGACTGGTTAGAATCACATCATGTTATTTTGAATTGTTATGAGAAAAGTTTTACCTGTCTAAATGATGAAGGAGAAACAATAGAAGTAAATGGTATTCCTAGAAAGACATCACTTAGACAGATTTTAGCTATGCAAGTAAAAAGAGCAGTTAGAAAAGGATGTAAGATGTTCGCAGTGAATGTAGTACATGAGGAGTCAATTACAAAAGAGGAAAAACTAAAACTAGAAGATATACCTTTCCTAAAAGAATTCTAGGATGTTTTTCCAGAAGAGATTCCAGGTTACCCCTGAAGAGAGATATAGATTTTACCATTGAGCGGATACTAGGTGCGGTACGGAACTCCAAAGCTCCATATAGGATGAATATATTGGAATTAAATGAGTTAAAATCACAGTTGAAGGAACTGATTTATAAAAACTATATAAGACCCAGCTTGTCTCCTTGGGGAGCACCAGTTATTTTTGTTAAGAAGAAGGATGACACTTTAAGGATTTGTATAGATTATCACCAACTGAATAAGATGACAATCAAGAACTGATATCCGTTGCCCATATCGACGATCTATTTGATCAGCGATGTGGAGCAACGATATTTTCAAAGATTGATTTAAGGTCAGTATATCATCAAGTTCGTGTGAAGGATGAGGATATTTTTAAAACAGCCTTTAGAACTCGATATGGACATTATGAGTTCGTAGTCATGCCATTTGGGTTGACTAATGCCCTAGCAGTTTTTATGTGCTTAATAAACAATATTCTGCACAAATATTTGGATAAGTTCGTCATTGTGTTCATAGATGGCATTCTAATATATTCTAAAAGTAAGGAAGAACATGACGAACATCTGCGTATTATTTTACAAGTTCTGCGAGATCATCAGTTATATGCTAAGTTTAGTAAGTGTGACTTTCACAAGGATAAGATTCAATATTTAGGTCACATAATCTCTAAGGAAGGAATTTCGGTTGATCCCGATAAGATTAAAGCCATTAATGAATGGTCGATTCCTAAGTATGTGTCGGACGTAAGATCGTTTATGGGGATTACAGGATATTATAGAAAATTAATAAAAGGTTTTTCGAAGATTGCAAACCCCATAACCTCCTTACATAAGAAAGGGAAGAAGTTTGTATGGGACCAAAAGTGTGCAGACAGTTTTAAGAAGTTGAAGGAATTACTAACTACAACACCTATTATGAGAATTGCAGATCCAAATAAAGATTTTATAGTATGCATCGACGCATGTAATGATGGACTCAGTGGAGTCCTAACACAAGAGGGACATGCTGTTGCATATGAGTCTCGAAAGATGAAAATACATGAGAAGAATTATTCTACATATGATCTAGAATTATTAGCAGTAATTCACACCTTAAAAATGTGGCGTCACCATCTTATTGGTAAGAAATTTGTTTTGATGACAGATAACATGGGGCTGAAGTCTTTACTAGATCAAACGAACTTGAATGCTAGACAACCTAGATGGCTAACCTTTCTAACTGAATATGATTTTGAAATTCAGCATATAAAGGGTAAACGGAAAAAAGTTGTTGATGCCTTAAGTCGTAATGCAAAGTTAAATTTTATTTCATCCATTAGTACATACACAACGGATTTAGAAAATTAGATTTTTGAAGGGATTAAAATGGATGAAGAATATAGAAATTCACATGAAAAGACAGCAGAAAGTAATTCTGAAAATGCTATGGTAGATTTCAAGTTAACAAAAAATGGCTTGTTGCTGTACAAAAACAGATTATATGTGCCCAATGTACCAAAGATAATAATTTTGATTTTAGATGAGATGCACAAAAGTCATTATGCTGGTCATCCAGGTTATCAGAAAACTATAACTATGTTACGGAAAGATTATTATTGGCCCAGGATGAAGGATGAAGTAGCAGAATATATAGCTAAATCATTTGACTATCAAAGAGTAAATGTTGAACATCAGCATTCGGCTGGACTGTTACAGCCATTACCTATACCTAGTTGGAAATGGGAGATCATAAGCATAGATTTTATTACTGGACTACCCAAGAATCAGAAACAAAATGATTCCATCATGGTGTTGTTGGAAAAAGTCAGTAAGGCAGCACATTTTATACCAGTAAAAACTACTCATAAGGCTCCAGATATTGCAGAATTTTTTATGAAACAGATTTTTCGATTACATGGAATACCAAAGGTGATAGTTTCAGACCGTGATTCTAATTTTACTGAAAACTTCTGGATATCTTTGTTTAAAGGGTTGAATACAACCTTAAACTTCAGCACAACATTTAATCCACAAATGGATGGATAGACAGAAAGAGTGAATCAAATATTGGAAGACATGCTAAGGATGTATGTTAAGGACCAACCCGGTAAGTGGGAGGACTACTTGCATTTAGCAGAATTTGCATATCACAACCATTATCATGCATCAGCCAAGCTTAGCCCTTTTGAAATTCTTTATGGTAGAAAATGTAATACACCAGTTTCTTGGAATGACCTAGTTAATAGAGTTATAATAGGACCTAAATTGTTAAAGGAAATAGAACTAACTGTGCAACAGGTACAAAGAAATCTTAAAGCTGCCCAAGATAGGCAAAAAATTCAAGCAGATCTTAAAAGGACTCATAAAGAGTTCCAGAATGGTGAGAATGTTTTCATTAAGGTAAGACCGAAGAAGAGCTCATTAAAATTGGGAAGCTGTGCCAAACTGGCACCCAGGTATTGTGGTCCTTTCAAAATTTTGTCAAGGGTAGGACCCATGGCATATCAACTAGCTTTACCACCAAATCTAAAAATACATAATGCTTTTCATATATCAGTTTTAAATAAATATGTACACGATGCTACTCATGTTATAAATTGGAATGATGTACAGGTGGAACAAGATGACGATTTTCAGGTGGAACCAGACTGTATCCTCAAAAGGAGGAAACTCTACTCTGGAATCGCACCATTGGGCAGGTAAAGGTGCAATGGAAGCACCTTAGCCCAGAAGAGGCAACCTGAGAGTTGGAGAGTAGTATGCGGGCAGCATACCCCGCTCTGTTTCAGGAATACTCAGAAAATGAATAAACAACATCGAGGACGATGTTGATACCTAAGGGGGGGTGTATGTCACCTACCCAAATTTTGAGACTATTTATTTTATTTGCAAAAAACATTATGTTAAATTATAATCACAAAGTTTTGTAATTATGACCAAATCTGGTCAAGGATGATTGTAATAACATATTATTATTATTTAATAAATTAAAACAGGAGACAAACACCCAAGGGAACTGTTAAATGAGTGTCCACTGACCCACTAGGAGGAATGGAAGCTGTTAGAAGGCATGGGACACATGTCAGCATTTGCACTCCACCACTAGTTGTTGGTTAGGGGACAACAACCCCTAAAATTGTTGCATTATCCCCCAAGAGGGTGGAGCAAAGCTGTTAGCTCATTAACGACCAGGTTAACGACTGAAAAGGCCTAGGAATCCTAGATAAGGAAATTCAAATTGGGCAGGGGGCTCTACATTATTTTCTGCATAAATAATTCCTCAAGTGTATCAGGTGATCACTGAGAGATTCGAATAGGGATTGTAAGTGGAAGTGCATTGTGAGGCTGCTAAAAATATTCTGAGAAGGGAACCAGAGGTGCTGGTGCAGGTCTCTTTGACTGCTAAGTCTAGAAGACTGAATGATCCAAATTGATTATGCAAGTTGATGACCTAAAGCTTCTACAGATTCTTCTTCCTAGTGGTTCAGTGAACAAGCTCAAGGGTCCTAAGGCAAGTAATTTGGTTGTCTTCAGGAATAAGTTGGGTGGAACAGGCTCCTTGGGTTGTTTGTTTCTCCTACAATCATTAGGTTCTACTATTCTGACCTATTTATTTTCAGTTACATGATTTTCTGTATTTGTAGATTTAGTATTTACAGTTAAATAGCATACATAAGTAATTGTTTCATTTTCTGACCTAAGTATGATTTTGTATAATGTTGGTTAAGGAAATGAGATGATTGATTAAATATATTCTATGTATTTGTCTCCATGTTGTCTTCTGCATAGTACTCTAGTATAGAGAAGGAAAATTTTCAGATAGATGATTTGATAGGATGATTTCCAAATGAATGAAGAGACAATTGTTGTTGACTTTCACTAGTTTGTCTTATCAATCATATTCTGTTATATAGAAATTAAGTTAGCATTTCATCTCTGCACACAACCTAGGGGTTTTCTTGTTATCTAGAGTTGTCTACTTCTGTTCAGATGCAAATGTTAGGCATTCTTTTATTTTTCCTCTTTTCCACAGTATAGTAATATATTTCCATTTCATTTCTTCTATTAACAGCTGCAAAATAATCATAACAGCTTTTCATAACATTTTATTATATTTCTTTTCTGATAGGAATGGAATAACCTAGATTTATGTATCCCATGTTTCCTAAACATTACAAAGACTTCTAACATTTCCTGTGTTTTACTTTAGCATTTAAGATCAAAATAATTACTAACCTTTGTACTCGAAGTAACTAACAAGTAAATAGAGAAAAACAGAACTGGATAATTCGTATCATCCTTTCCAAGATTTATTATACATAGATTAATTATGATATTTCAATATTATCGTATTTTATTTTTCGCAGCATTTATTTAATTAGAATTAAGAACTCTTATCAATTCTTTTCACCTGATTTCCAAAAACTGAAAACGCATTCTTACTGCTCAACTATTACATTACTAGCCATCTATGTATTCAAACAAATTCAGACAAGAGTAATAATTCATTGATCGAATTATTTACTAAATTTTAATTCCAATCCAAATTTGAGTCACATTATCATCTTTCCAAACTTAAACTTAAACAGCACAAACTCAGGGTTTCAATTTTGCGAAACAAGTTAACCAATGGCTCTCGGCCTTTATCAAAATGATAGTATAGTTTATAGCTAAAACAAGTCTACCATCGAAACATGCAGTGTATGGTTTTAATTGCAAAGAGTAAGGTAGAAACCTGTGGCACGAAGCCATTTTAAACATACAGTTTTCAGTACAATGAACATCAATTTATAGAAACAAAGAAACCGCATAGAAACCATTTTAAGTATGATCCTTACAAACTCAATTCCATATCATCACTCAAACAAAAGTATAAACACTGTAACACAGTACTTTCCATGTTTCGTAGAAATAAGTTAGCCCACGGCTCTCGGCTATTTTTCACATTATATTATTTCTGTCAAAATGTCGACCCTGATAAATACAGAGATTGTACTGAAACATTTCAAGTTTCCTAACACTATAAACATCATAGGTTAATCCCTTTAATAACTTTATCGTCAACAAGTTCACATTTAAACCAATGCCACAGTAAAACACTATTGGGCCGAATAGCAAAGTAAGCTGAGGATTTATCCTCTTGCAGCATATTTCTCTAACAAACATCATAACTTTGGCCATCACCCTTGCTACGGGACAGTTTTCCCAACTCCCGTCAAATAGTAAACATCGGCCAAACCGTGCCAAGAGAACCTATGAGGGTTTAGGAACCACCGAGGCTTACCAGGTGGTTGAGTAGCATTTCCTCCACCAAGCTCGAAACAAGTTAACCATTCAACGAAGTTACACCTGCCATAAAAACTGTTGAAAGGTTAAACAATGAAAATGCAGAGTTCAACTTGAACATTCCAAATAAGATTATCTTTTCAATTATTGAAACATTACATCAACGACGCAGCTCTGGAATAAGAGACACCTCCAGCAAACTAGATGACGGAGCCACCTTATAACACAGAGAGTTTAAATTTAGCAACCCTTCAAAGATACAAAGAGACTCATCTCTGTATTAGATATGCAAACACCTAAGAAACTATTAAGGTTTCCCAACAGGTCCAAGGATCGAACTTAGGGAAGGAGTCCTCCAAGAAGCAAACTACCAAACCCTACATTGCTGCAGGTGGTTGGCCTCTCCACCCTACCACTACCAACTGAAATGAAAGCCAAAGAAAGCACTTCAATGATAAACACAATGAAAGATTAGTGTTTCGTTCCAAAAACCAAGAACACATGAGATCAATGATGGAGAAGAAGCCAGTAATGCACGTTGAAGTTCAGGCAACAACCATGTTTAAATGCCATATTTATTATCACATCCACCATATTGCCAACTAAGTAGACCAAGGGACAAAGAATTCTACAGTTCGGCATGTTATTACAAGTTTGTAAACTCAATCACGTGACCCATAACCACGAGGGCATCCACCTAATATTTCCACTACACATAACAGGTAGATGACTTAAATGCCAATACCGGTTTTAACAGACTGCCAGCTTGTAACACCATTCTATTCAATACCTTGTCATATCACCTGTCAGTGCCAAGACGTAAGGTTAAAACGTATAGTTCATATCATTTTCCAAAGTGTTGGTCAGTCAAATGCATAGTTTATATATTTGGTATATTGTTTCTCATTTGATAAAGGTTGTTAATTATAGAAGGCCTTCGATACTTAATGTATAAGTCTAGGTTTCATTTTTGTGCACATCGTAATGATTGTACATACTATCATCTCTTTGACAAAGATTACATAGCATAAACATTAAATTAAAAAGATCTAAATCCTATCATGTTGCAATTGACAACAGTATCATTGCAATCATAATAATAACATTTTCTAGATTAGAATGACTCTTCATAAATTATAAATTGAGAAATGTAGAAGCTAATATAGTTATTTTGATGATTTCAAGTCAATCCATGTGTATTTTGGAATCTAGTACTTAATCGAGAATTCATAGTGTAAGTATAATGCACATGATATTACCACTCCTTACAAAATGGCAAAATAATGACAGGATTCTAATAGCACTTAAAGTGTAAAATAGTACATAAATGAGAAATAGAACAAAAGTTCCATACCATTAATAACCATCATGCAAAGAAGTACTTAGAGTATCGTAAAGCATTGACGGTTAACTGATAACATAATTGGAATTACTCTTAACACTTGAATTGTTGTATTACTCTTACCTGCATTTTTGCACAAAGAGACAGGTTCAAATGATTTAGCTAAACATAGCTAAGTAAACCTTAGGGTACCTCGTAGGACCCCTTCGTCATCATCCAAAAACAAACTGTCAGTACTTTATCAAGAAAATTATGTCACCAGATAAACTTAATTACAGCATGTAGGTTACAAATTAACACAAGTAGAACTAAAGATGTATTTTGTGTTATAATGTATGAATTGTGGTTATCGTAATTGGTCATTAGTTAAAAGATTAGTATTTATTTAACTTTCCACATTAGCAATTCCAGTATTTATTGCTACTTTAAAAAATTTTAAATTTTTGTAATTTTTCGGGATGTTACAATATAGGAGTGTACAACCCCTAATTCTTGATGCCAAGTTTGGTGAGGGAACATGTTTTGCATGGTTTGATATATCTATCGACATCTTGTCGATTTGGCCAATAGAATTTCCATCCAACTAAAATTCACCTCCAAACCAACTTCTCACATTCATCAGAAGGAAAATATAGATGTCTGAGATGGCATAAAATTTCATCTTGGAGATCAAATTCCAAGATAGATTTTCTCATGTCCGATGATTGATTGGAAAAAATGAAGATAGGATCACTACCATACAATTAGGATGAACATCACTCATGTCGAAGAGTTTTGAGCATTATAGTTGACACAAAAACCAATTAAATTCGTTGAGGAAATCTAGAATGTTATTTGCACTTATACCCTTCTTATACTCGATGTTTATGTGGAACTATTGTAGGTATGTGGACCACTTCTAACTGTGGTCATTCTATATTTTTTCTATTTCTACATGAACTCTATGGGATTCTGGTCATTGTGGATGATCATCTCCTTCCCCATGATGTAATGCATCCATTGAAAACAAGATTTCACAATGGAGTATGCATCCTTATCATAGATAGATTATCTACAAATCAAATTAGAGAGAGTTTGATTGTGACATGGTACTTAATGTCCATGTTGAATGAGGACTACATTAATAGCATAATCATATGCATATGTGTCAACCTAGAAGGGTTGTTGCAAATCCAGTGCAGTGATTAATGGTGCTGAAACCGAGGTGACAATTTTAGCTCCTCAAATGCTTAATATTACAACTTAGACCAAAATAACTTGTATTTGGACCCACTCTTCGTCTCATGGATTAGGGGTTGAGTAATAAGAAAGAACCACAACATAAACTTGTGATCAAATTTGGTAAAGCCTAATAAATCTTAGAGATATCGAGGAAAATTGTGAGCGACTTGGATCTTTGATAAAGCCAAATGTACACCATGTTAATCCATGATGTTTTCCAAATACTGAATTCTCTGCATGTTGAATGAGAATTTCTCCATAATGGCATATAACTTGTGTTGTTGCAAGGTGATCAAGATTTATTGAATGTGACATAAATGTTTTTCCCAAGTTTTGTTGAAAATGAGGATATCATCCAAGTATACAACCATAAAAAATTGTGAATGTCAACAAGATATCATCCACCATCCTCATAAATGTTGTTGGAGCATTGGAAAATCTAAAAGGAATGACTAACCACTCACGAAATTCTTCTTTAAACTTGAAGGTTGTCTTTTATACATTTCTTTTCTCAATTGGTACCTAGTGGTAGCTTGAAATAAGATCAATATTGTTGACTTGTTAGTTAGCACCTCCTTTTGTGTTTATGACATGGTTTAACAATCTCCCATGGATCCATTCATGCTGGAAGTTGTATAAAAAAATAACAGGTCACGCTTTTGGTTTAACAACAAACATGGTCCAACAATTCGTATCAGACCCAAAAAAGTCACAATTTTGAGTCTTCTCGTTTCATGTCGAGTATTGCAGTCAGTGTTGATGTGGATAATGTTAACTTGGTGTTCAACAACTCCTTCTTGACTCATGAAATGGTTTAAAAACCTCCCATGGATCTGTTAACATTGGTGTTTTTATTAGAAAGTAACAGGTTGGCCTTTTGGTTTAGCAGCAAAGATGGCCCAACAAACATTAGGCTTAAAAATTTGGCACCCTTGAGTTGATAAAGAAGATTGTCAATTTCAAGAATGATTGGTGCTTGACTATGCTTTTGTTTATGGTTTTGTAATGAATACAAATTCTCCATGTCCCATCTTTCTCTTGCATCAACATAATTGGGCTTGCACAAGGTGAGGATTTTGGTTGAATGTGGACCTTTTAGTTGAGCTCCTAAATCTAGCATTTTATTTTGTTATTCTTTAAAAGAGAAATTATGTATCTTGGACCATTATGCAAAGGAGATTCATGTATCAAATCAATTAAATTATTAAATTGGAAGTACGATGCGCCATTATAATAGAAGCGAAGATATCTCTATATTCTTCCACCATCTTGTCCCCCTTATATTCTCCTAAGTTAAATTTTGTTTCAATTTTTAACTCTAAGTCTTTAATATCAACCAACAATGAATACCTAGAACGACATTCATCAATTTTGTGCCAGGGACTTTTGTTCAAATCACACCACTTTCTAGTATTGTTCTTCATCTTGTCATTACCCTTATTTTCCCACAACTTGGAATAGTTTCCCTAAGGATTCATATCCTTTCTTTTTCATTCATTGTATGAGTTAGGGCCAACTTTATCATGATTCAACTATGAAAAATTATCAAATCTAAACTCGTTATTACTATTTTTCTTAAATTCTTGCTCAAATTTTGTAGCAAATATTAGTAACTATCTCCCAATGAGGAGATGTCTAGGAACTTCATCTCTATTTCGATGCAGATATGAAAGTCACTACAATACTCTAGGAACAAGTGCCACATAGAGCCTTTGATACCCATCTTTGTGAAAAAGTTATGGAAGACAATGATGAACTCTTGCATCATTTGGTCTCTCTTCTAGCACAAATTTATATATCAATCTCATGTAATAGTCATTATTGTTTTTTACATGGTAGAATTCCTTGTTGAGGGAATTAACAAAAAAATACCAAGTGGGTTTTGTTAGAATATTGATAAAAATATACATAAACATACATTAACAATATATTTGCTAACATCTAAATCAATAGCAAGAACTTACTAGTGTATCCTTCTATCCATAAAAGTACCAAATAATCAAAATAGTAACAGAGGGACAAGAGAAAAATAAATAGTATACCAAATATACATGGTAAAAAAAAATGGGGAAACATCCATGGGAATATATGTTCTTTATTCTTCAAAAATACCCAGTCTTACAACACATGCCATCCTCACATAATCATCACATTACTCTCTATCTTCACTTCATGTTGCAATTACACAATAATTGTTAGAAAAACAAAATCACAGAACAATAACATAAATTAAGATGCAAAAATAAGAGACATAAACACAATACAAGAGAGACACCAATATACGTGGTTCGCCCAATTTGGGCTACGTCCACAGATAAACATCCAGTCCTTTTATTATAACATCCAACAAATGAAGGGATACAACCCACAACACATCTGTTGCAACTTCATATTCACTCTCTCACGGTCTATCTCACACAATCATAGAGATCTTTACAATACTACAATACACAGAGTCATGTTACAATGCCTTCCTTTTAAAGAGGGAAAACAATGGAAAAATACCACAGGATAACTAGTACCATGGGCCCAAATATTACCCATCATTTGAGTCTTCTGCATTAGAAACTATGATGATGTATTTGGGAACTGAAAGTCTCTATACTTCATGTACTTCAATACAGGAATAAAATGTAGACAACGTGACTTGTCACAGAAAGAAGGTAGTGCGCGAAACAAGGGACTAAATCAAATCATGAGCATTAATGACAGGTCAAGGAGTGACAAGACTAAAAATGTGGTGTCATTAATGATCGATGGCAGAAGACGGTTAAATGTATTTTGACCAAATCAAGGTAAATCCGAGTAATACAAAAGGTAATAAAGACATAAAGAGAATATAAATATTCCAATGCAAGTATTTGACAATTTACAAAGAGAGTCACTAACCCCTACTAAAAATATTAGTTACAGAGTAAACATAAGATAGTAAGGTTAGAGATGAAGGAGAGTGATGGCACCCAAGAGACAATGTAGAACAAAGAATCCATGAGTGGGTTTGCATGAAAGTACTGCATAGACACTAGAGTTCTCAACATCAAATACGGTAAAGTTCCCTTGAGACTTCATTCCGCCAAGAAAACCCACCGCGGCATCATTCAATCTACCTTCCATAGGCGATAAGAGTGTACCAACACTAGGGATACAAGATGGTGTGCTTGTTGAGGAAAATTATCTTGGTCAACTATAAAAATTTCAGTTTTTTGATTATAATATATAATAATGGAGAAAAGTTTCATGAGCTTATCAAAAGCAACTACTTGAATAGAAGAAGAGGAATAGACCCTAATGCAGCAGTTATTTTGTAACTTCAAACATGGGCGTATGGGTTGGAGAAATCAGGGGTTCTCAATCTGATGGATATTCCACACTTTGGAAGGAAGCCAAAAGTAAAAATTTGCACAAATATGCTATTATCATTGATACATGGTGGATTTTTTTGGCTGAACATGCCTATATCTGTTAATACCCATTTGATAGGACTAATTAGTGGACTCCCTACTTGGGGAGAAGACGTGAGTACCTTCCTGGACATGAAGCAATACAAGGCCCTTGCAAAGAAGTTAATAGAAAGATACATAACCGAAAGAGAAAGCATAGGTTTCTATGTTGCACACATAAATGATAAAGCTTTGAGATTTGGAGCAAAAATTCTAGCATGCAAGTTGTTTCGGATGACTTGACAAGACCAACTCTCAGCAACAATCATCACAACTCCAACACAATGTGTGGAGGGGGTTCAATTCAATTGGTCAACAATTCTACTAAATGAGTTCTTAATTGGTTGCCACAAAATGCAAAGAAAAGGTACACCTTTTCATTATACCTCACTATTAATATGTCCTGCGCTAGTAGGCTGGAAAGAACCAGATGAAAGTCAATTCTTTGATAGAAACAAGAAACCTTTCTTAGCTGCAAGGTACACAAAGTTGTGGTTTACCAAAATCCCATGTAGATAGGTAGAAAAAAACATTAATTTCTTTCTATATAATGAAGAAATTAGAGTTATCATAAATGAGACACCGCATACACCCACGAATCATTGATTTATACAAAGAAATTGCAAGCTTCAAAGTGGGGATGCATCATATCTATGTACAAGCCAAATGGGATCCCCATAAACAATGGTTAAACACTATGTTCTATTGCTCTGAGGAGGAAATTCAACATATCATAAATGATTGGGATTCGGCATGGTGAATTCCCTTGGTAGAAGAAGAAGAATTCGCATATCAAGAGAATTATGTACAGTAGAACACTTCACCATAGGGTAAACCTATAGAAAAAAGAAGTGTAGAAATATTTCTTGATGCCACAGAGAAAATTGCGCAAACAAAGAAAAGAACAAGCCAGGCATCCCCACTACCATACAACAAGCCAATACTCCATCCTATATACCAAATACTAGTGCTAGCAGCACCCAATACCCTCACTCTATATAAACAATACTTCTGTTGTTAGTGCTAGATAGTTCCCTACCAAATGGTACACAACACCTATGTGCTTACACACTCTATGTCCATAAATATTTTCAACCACGACTTGACTTAATTTTGGTTATCTATAAGCAGATACCACTAGCTATATCCTCCCCTTAATTGTACATCTTTCTATTCATTACAACTTTATTTCTTTCTTTTATATTTTCATCTCTCTCTCTCTCTCTCTCACACACACACACACACACACATTTATATTTCATATGTATTGCTTGTATTTCATACACATAGAATTAATCCGTTGGCATTCTTTTCTCTCTTCTTTTCAAGAAGAGGTGTTTACTATTGGGCCCTCGCACGAAGTTGAGGGACCTTTTAGATGTAATTGGGTAAATGCAAAACACGTGAGAATTGTGTAAATTCACAATGCTCGTGCGTTATCTAAAACTAGGAATGGCGGGCTCCGAACCTACCATGTCATTTAACATGTAGGATAGGATTACAAAATGCGCGAGCGTTATGGTGATACATAGCGTGCACGCATTATGTATCACCATAACACTCGCGCGTTTTGGTTAATATAGCAAAAAAAAAAATAGACGGAACGAGCCATAGATTGATGACCATGGCTTGGATCGACAAACAGTCAACTCCGTTGGATTCAGGACATCGGGATAGTGCTAGGGGTGCCCCTCTCCGTCGGTCCCATGGCCAAGTAGTTGGTCGATCCTGCTTGCACATCATCGATATCTCGATCCAAAATTTATGTGATTTTAAACAGGGGATCATGAGCGCCTTTGAACTAGGAAGAGGTAAAATGAGCTTGGTTGAGGGCAATAAATGCTATATTTGTATGATGTTGCAAGGATTTTGAAATGTGACAAGTTTTTTCTCTATGCTCCGAACATGGAAGCCATTAACTAATTAACGCCGACGTTAAATGTAGCGTAAGCATCCCTATAATGCCATAAAGGAAAGAGTTCATCACTTAAAGCATCAACGTACCGGATGTTCAGCCATCGTCCAAGTGTCTTGCGTATGCGTCTAGAGTTTAATTTTAATCATTCATGTCACGTCCAATTGAATTTTAATGGGTCCAATTGAATTTTAATTGGTCGATCCGAGCCACAGTTGTCATTCTATGGCTTGTTCTATACCCTTACGTCCTAAGAAGGTTGAAGCTGTAAAGCAACATCTCTCTAGTATTCATCCTGAAGCTCTTTTGTTTATGTCTAAGATAAAGAAGCTCTCCATTCGTGAGCTGGAACATATCAATCTTAATAGGATTTATACAATCTCTGTTTTATGAGAAACTGACCTTAGAACTTCTCATAGCAATGACAATGAATCCTTCATTTTGCATTTGTTAGCAGAAGAAGATCAATTTTCAACAAAACAATGTAGTTATTACATGTGGAGGCAGCGGTTTCCCATGGAAAACGAGTCTAGGGTTGAGCAGAGGACAGATGTTGGGAAATGGGCTATTACATTATCTTTTCCGATGGACAAGTGGTTTACAAAAGGAAATATGGTGGTTGTAGGTATCTATGCTTTTCTTTTGACATAAATTGTAACAGGATTTCCATTTAAAATATAGGCAGATTTTTTACTGGTTTCGTCAAGAGAAAGTATCATTTTCAATAACAAGTGGA